>CALSBV010012184.1:8764452-8830889 GCA_943590825.1 Bovichtus diacanthus | reverse complement strand
GTGTGTGTGTGTGTGTGTGTGTGTGTGTGTGTGTGTGTGTGTGTGTGGGCGCTTACAGAAACAACCTGTGCATGCAGATTAAGATACAGTATGATCATGGGTGCATGATGAGACAAGGGACGAAGACTTAAAGAAACACAAATCACAACAAAAAAAAAGCTAAAAAACCCTTGTTTTTCTTTTTTTTTTTTTTGCAGTCACTTTGCATGTTTTCGTGGTCGTTTTGTCTCCCTGTGTTGTCGTTTTGCACGCATTTCTTGTTGTTTTGTTTCCCTTTGCAGCTGTTTTGTCTCTTTTTGGAGGTCACTTGCCTCTCTTTGTAGTCATTATGTTTTTGTGGTCTGCTTGTGTCTCTTTGTTGTAGTTTCGCATCTTGTTGTGGTCATTTTGCCTCTTTGTAGTCGTTCTGTGTCTCTCGTTTGATTGATTATCCAATAGAAAGTGTATACAATGACTTCAGTCCGGGTAGGTCCCATCAGTAATCCTTCCATGACTACGATTATATAACGTAAGACGTGACATGATGAGGCTTTACATTTTGAAAGTTTCTTTAACTGGACCCACATTTCAGCAATTACCTGAGAATTTGAATTTGCTCTCAGCCGGCCGAGTTTAGTCACGGCCCACAAGAACCAAAGTGATGCTGCAAAAGTGAAACAACCCAAGTCGACGAAAACCTCCCAGAAAAGGAGACGCAGGAATCATTCTAATCGTCAGGTTTCTGGGGAGGATCAGAGCGAGCAGAGAGAATAAATAATGATCAACAATGAGAGGAAGCAGAGTGGAGCAGAAAGAGAGCCCTCCCTGCATTAATGAAGAAGCTCTTTGTCGTTCTTCTTTTCAATAAAAAAGTCCCATAATCTACGTTGGTGCATTTCCATGCTCCCCTACGTGCAGCAAATGCTCAGCTTCCGTCTTTGACCTCCAATGTCAAAATTTTTGGTTTGAAAACGAAAACATCTTTTTGTTCCGCTTCTCCTCTGGGTCTGAGATGCAGGTGGTTGTATATGAGGAGGAGATCACAACCATCATCTTCTTTCCCTGAACTACTGAAATAACCGAAAGTCTTACGTGTGTCACGCAAGGAAGTTGCTGTGATGTCATTTAGGTCGAGGCTTCAAACAAGCCCAGTGTGTTTCCTGACTCTTCCTGCACTGGATATTAATCTGTATCTGTTACGTTGTGTATTCTTAAAACACATAAACTTAACTACTTCTCATCCATGTTGGCTTAAACATTGAAACAGAAAGTTCCTTCTTGAGCTTGTACATGTTGTACAGCTAAACTCCCAGCTAATAAATGGACTTCAATATCAACTATGAATGATTTATGACTCTTTAAGATGAATATTCTACACATATTAAAGTGCAACTTCAAAGTCCTTTGCAATACCAGCACAGCAATGCTCATAGACGACAACGTGTCCGTTCATTAAAGTTTCCCACATGCAATAAATACTGTTATTATTAAGAACCCTGAAAAGTTGACTTCTGGTTTTGCTCTACAGTGAGATCTGCTTGGTGAGGCCAAAAAGGCCTACAAGTTATTTTTGGAAAAAACAATGTTTCCAAGTCAATAAAGATCTTTCTTGCTGAGCTTGTGTTAAGACGAGATGTTTATGTCATGAGCAGGGAAGGTAAAGGCCATGTGGGGAAATATAAAAGCTACACTTTATTGGCTGAATCAATGCAGAGCCTCGTAAACGCAGATCAGCCTCTTGGTGATCGGCCACGGAGAAGCAGGCTGACCTGGTTTTGTTTGCTTTTCATAAAACCTTCAATAAAGATAAAATGAGCAGGAATGTCACTTGTGGTTTGAATGATTTAAATGCATTCCTGCTAATTACACAGGCCAGAGATTGAGAGAGAGACAGCTTTGAAACTCTAACCCTCCGATAGACTCAATTAAGGTTTTTGACAGTTTTACAACAGCTGTTTGTCTTGTTGAAAGATAAAGACCCCCCCCTCCTCCCATCCACCCCCTCACCCCGAATCACACCGACAAGATGAAGAAGCAACACGTTATTCAAAGCTGTGCATCCAGATTGCCCCTTTGTTCTCCCTTCATAGCATAAGGTTTGTTAATTATCTTATTCCACACACATATATATATATTGTATAGACTCTTACTCTACCTCTTAATTGAACCTATATGATGTTTACGTGGAGTGAAATGGGTTCTCATGGCTGTTTTGTTTATGATTTCATCCAGATTCAGCCTGACATAGTTGCGATCTTTAGAAACTTTTGGATCCCAGATATGATTTTAAATACAGTGATCTGAGTTTGTACTGACTGGATCACCAGCAGGTTAAAAGGGTTGAATGAATCAATGCAGAGAAAACGATGCAGACAAGCGATGTTTGCACCGAGAACATGGAAAACAACCATCATTTTGTGCCTTTCCCCCAAAAAATACAGTCATTTTAAAAGCCTATGCTTTATATTAAATTATTTCCCAAAATATTGAAACCAATAGCAGGATGATTTCCTTGCTTTTTTGTCAAAAAACCAGCATGAAGATGAACATTTTAAATATCCATTTGTTTACTGTTAAATGTTCAACAAAGGACGAGCAGCTTGAAGCGATGCCTCGATAAGTGACTGGATGTCCTCATTCCAGAGACACCTGCAGGATCAAGTCCAAAGTATTGCTTCTCCTACAGTCATAATGCTATTACAGCCTGTTTATTGCTGTTAAAAATCTTATTTCTGTAAATATTGCAGTCATCAGTCAGCGTATAATTGTGCTTTTATAAGAGAGGTGGTTGGAGAGACAAAACAAAACGGATTTCTGATGCATTTCAGCAAATGTTCTGCTTGATAATTGTCTGCTTTACTGATTTGATGCGATGACAATCGTATTTTCTAATGTATTTTTAATTTTTTTTTGCATTTGAGCACCTTTAAAAACACACCTGTATCATATCCTGGTACAACATCGCTTCATAATTTACACGCTGCCAGATGTTTGCACCTGGCAATGTTGTTTTTTGGACTTCGCTTTGATGCTGGTCCGTTGACATTGAACATGAGACACAAACTGAGCTGAAAATGGATCATCGGAAACGGACTCACTCGCTCCGACCATCCCCGGTGTTTGCCAGCAGGCCAGCAGCAGCAGCAGCCCGAGGTCCAGGTGCAGAGACGCGGTCATAACCTTCTCCGTCTCCTCGCGCACACACACGCACCTCTGGCTCTTCTCCTCTTCCTTCCCCCTCTTTTAACTCTCCTGTGTTTGTACTGGAAGTTTCCCCACAGGGTCACCACTGTTCCCACATCATCTCCATCTATAACAAGCAGAGCCTGCAGCTTCCCCTCTTCTGCGTCGCCTTTATTCCCAACTTGCACAAAGAAGTCAGTAGGTCTGCAGCCGCTAATTCAAATCTGCTGAATGAATATGAGACGACACTTCTCAGTCCGCCTCGCGCAGCAGCGCCAGCATCATGCCGCTGCAGCCCGGAGACGCTAACAGGTAGTTCGAGCCTTTCCGCCACTAGTCCTCGGCTCTGCATGCATCCAGCGGGCTCGATTTTGCGTCAAATGTCCACTGAAGACGCATGAATTCGCCTTTCTCCGCAGCAGGTGGAAGGTCGCGGGAGTTTCAGCACCGCGGACAGCGCGCGGGCGGCTCGGCTGTCATTGTCCGCGAAGAATTATCAGCGTTGTTTGAGGATTTGAATAAATAAGGGAGAAGAAGACATTAGGGTGGTGTCGAGCCTGACAGGAGGAGGCTGGACACGCGGAACTGGTGCGTCTCCATCTCTGCTTTAATCTGACAGATTATGGGAAGCCTGGAGGATCAGAAAATGTCTGTCTGCAGGAGCTTCAGTGGTAACTCCTCCAGCCGAGCACACATCCTCAAACACACCAACACAGGCATGCACGAGACACATCCAGCCACTACACTGAGGAGGGTGGAGGAGGAGGAGGAGGAGGGAGGTGGGGGTGCGCATTTCATCACTGTGGATTACCTGCATGTTGACAACTGTTGATTATGTAATACGATTATGTAATAAGATTACCTTCACAGTCTTGGATTAAATTGAAGTATTCTACTTCACTTGCATTTTATGCTGTTACTTCCGTACATTTCAGAAGGAACCGTGTTAAACCGACATTTATTTGACAGATATAGTTACAAGCAGTGGTGGACGAAGGACTAAGATATTTAATGTGTGTAAAAGCAGCATTACCACAGTGTAAAACACTCTGTTATACAGAGAGACGTCCATTAAAATGTTTTCTTCAGTAAAAGTAAAAAAAAGTATTAGCATCAAAATATACTTAAAGTACAAAAAGTAAAAGAGCTCATCCTGCACAACGGCCTATTTTACAATATATTACATTATAGAATTATAAATATTGAAGCATTAATGTGTTCAACACTATACATAAAGTAGCAGGAAATAGAAATACTCAAGTAAAGTACAAGAGCTCAACATTGTTAAGTAGTACTTGAGTAAATGTATTTATATACTACTGTAGATTAAGGTTTCACATAATGAGCCGTGTTGAACACCAGCCAAAGAGACTTTTCCCCTCTAAACTTTTACAGACGGATTTTATTGAAGGAGCTGCCCGAGGCCTGAAGAGGTAAAAATGACTCATTGTTTCATCTAAATGAACCGTAATCAACCCATTAATCATCTCACGACCTCCGTCTAGACTCACACGAGACATGAACGATAACATTTAGTACAAGAAGAACATTGTAAACGTCTCATTGAAGCCACTATAGATCCCTGTCGCAATATCGTAACAGCGTGAGGGCCTATTAGAAGCCTAAAACTAAAATGAAACCCCCCGTGGTGACGTTACGAGGTTATATATTCTCATTAGAAAGAAAATATCTGCTCGTTATATTCTCATAACAACTTGAGCGGTGGCGACCATGCGTCTATAAAACAGCAGCCAGTGATGACCTTGCTTGTGAAATGGACTCTCTAAAAGAGGACATCTGCAAAACTCTTTCCGTGGTGTAAACTGGCATTTGTCCCAGATATGGTGTCAAAATAATATACCTGTTTAATAAAGTCCTTGTTTAAAAGCTGCGGGGCGGCAGTCACTCAGCCACACATCATTAATCTCCAGGTTGAAGTTTCAGCCTCTGATGTATTTTAGTGATTTAAACTGCAAAGTCAAACAGTTTTGACATTTCTGACATTACATATTGATTCTAAATCAAAGGCAGTGCAAGCTCTTTTGCTCTTGATTTTCAGGGATCAAATGGCAGCGAAATGTCTGTTCAACCTTCAAAGAGGGTGAACTAGAAAGCTCCAGCTCAATGTTCAAAGTACACGTTTTATTTAGATACACCTGTGAAGACGATCTCAAATGTTGCACAGCAGATTCTTCTTTCCTGTCAAATGAAAGTCAGGCGTCTGTCTGGTTTTGTAAGTGTTACATGTTGAAATGTAGGTTTTAAATACTCTGCGAATGACTTCTCCATCCAATGATGGAGGAATCTCTCTCCAGACTGTTAAAGTTTAATCATTTGCCAAAAAGTTTTCCGGGTAATAAAGTCCTTCTTCTGAAAGCATTTGAAATATAAATTATATTTCAAAATAAAAGCTGTGTCCCAATTCACACTATAAACTGTTCTTCCACAATGGAGACACTGCAAAAAATAACAATAATTGTGGATGGTGGTGTAAATACAGCTCCAGTTTGATTGATGTTGTTGGTATAAAACATTTTAGCTTCTTGTATATAGGCTGCAAAAACAGCGAACTATAAAGATCAGCATGCAAAACATATCATGAACTTATGAAACCGAATGCATTGTTGTGTTTTGTATGTAAAAGCTTCGTCTGCAAAGTAACTAAAGCTAGTGGAGTAAGAAAGTACAACATCTCCCTCTGACATGTTGTTGTATAAATTAGCATAAAATGGAGACACTCAAGTAAAGTACGTCACATTTCTTTGGTAAAAGAAATTGATAACTTTACACTTGAGTAACACAACAAATGATGCAGATGTCAAACTTCAAAAACATCGAATCTTTGCTTTCTTTTCATTGTTTTCCTCCAGCTGTCTTCCCTCCGCCCATAATTACTTTGATTTGTTTGCCGCTGTGAGCATCTTCTCCTGTGCTGTGTCGCCATCAACAGAGCTCAAAAAAACAAGCGGTTGTTAATATGCACGCCGACTTTTTTAAGTGCTTACAACATTGTGTCACTTTTTCACACTGAGCGTTTAAAAAGCTGCTCAGCAGTTAGTGCTGAGGAGTAAAAGTATAATTAATGTGGCTTTTTTGACACTTTAGTTCACTTTGACATTGCTTTTTATGTAGATACGTTTAAAAAAAGCCCCATTGAATCTACTTTTATACAACTTAAAACTTCCAAGTGAGGATGAAAACACTTCTTTTTTTATAGGCAGCAAGTTTTGCAAACGCATAAAAATAATTACTAAACGTGGAGAAGTATAATATAATAATCATACCAAGGCAGCTTTGTTTGAACGTCTATGGGGGTCACAGATCTAAGAGATAAAATAAACGATCCACGTTTTATTTAGTTGAGAGCTGATTTCAGACATCTGCAGGACGCCTCCCTGTGGCGGTTATTTTGAGCCACTGGGAGAAGACAAAGAGACAAGGAGGATGAAGAACATGCTGCAGGGTTTACATGTCTCATCTGCTGTGGGAACGCCTCGGGATCCCCCAGAAAAAGCTGAATCATCCGCGGGAGGAAAAGACTTCTGTGCTCCACAAAGGCAGAGAGAAGTAAAGACGCAGACAAGTTGAGAAAAGGAACTTTAAAGTTTTCAAACTGGCCGGTAAACTTTGTAACAGATATAAAAAGGTAAAGATAAAAATCATTTCTGCACAACTTATATTTATCTCTGCTTTTGCACATTGTTTATTCCCAACATGTCTTATTATTCATCCGTGTTAAGCACTTTGTAACTTTATTATTATCACAATACATGTTCTTCCAGCTTTCTTGTCCTTTTTAAGTAAGTACCTTTAAGAAAAAAATCTTTATTTTGATTATTTACACTCCATAATTCATTAGACTTACATGCATCTCTGTCCCTCTGCTATTAATATTCATCTGGAAGTTAATATAAAACATTTAAATATATTATTAAATATGTTAAAAATGAAGTCAGATGGTGAGAGATGGTGGTTACAGATATTTATTGTTGTTTTCTCCCCTGATTGAATGAGCATTGGACATAATCTCAGAAATGTTCGCGTAATGTCCTTTAACATGGACTAACTTGCCAGCAGTCCAGAGGATTTCCAGCCTCTAGGTCACGCACTGTGCTTATGTTTAACTCTTTGTTTAAAACTCTCACTATTAGCACTGAAACATCACAGTTTAGTTGCTTTGTTGTTGTTAAAGTTCCACTTCAAGTTTTCTGTCTCTGCTCAAAGGAGGATTTATGAAAAGCACAAGGGCATAAAATCAAGTTTTCCTCCCTTGTTTATTATGCTAATGTGTTTCTGCTATAATACTCAGAAAGAAAAAGCCCTTAAGTTAAGACGAGGACTCAGAGGATTAAAGTTTCTCTCTGCTTTGAACAGGACACCAGAAATTATGATGGGAACGAATCTTCACTACTTTTTCTGGAGTTTATTTTGAGTCGGGCTCAAAATTCAAGGTCTGGATGTCAATGGAAACTTTATTTCTGCTCATTTAAGCTGATTATCACAACGTTTATGAAGGATCTTTTACTCAATACGCTGAGCTCAGTCTTTTTAGATGAAGTGGTCTGATAATAAAAGATTTGACTGATTCTACAGACTTGGACAGATTGTTTATTATCTGTAAATGTGACACCAGATTAAGTTCATGGTTCAGCTCAAGTGCTACGTCTGCTCCTCCACATCGTTCCTGAAGACGAATCCCGTTGACTCCTGTGTACCGAATCTCTCCACCAAGGGGAGCTAGCAGCCTGCAGAACGCCGTTTGTCCTTTGGCGATACCAAGATTATGAGTCAACCAACTTCAGATGTCGTCTTCCTCCAGCAGAGCACACAAATCCAGAACAAGCCCAGAGAAACGAGGCCAAAACACATCCCTGTGTGGATGTACAGGAAGACTGGTCTGTAAAACACGAGCAATCCACATTCAGGGAGGACAACCGCATGCAGCTGGAGCCAAAATGTTTAACAGTAATTATTTTTAAAAAAGCACACAGGTATAGCAGGTACATCACGATGATACTAAATGACAAAACTAACAAAATGACATTAATTCATGAGATGCATTAACAGTTTTACGATCTCGTGTCAAACCTCAGACTTCCTCCCTATGACCATGTGTTCATTTTAATACTTATCAGACCAATATGGGGTCTAATTCTTTCTACATGCAGAGTATTTATTATGTCTATATGTTTTTATTTCTTAAAAACCAGAGACATGGTCTGCGAATTATCTTCGACTTGAAGACTGCATCAGTTGCATGTGTTTTAAATGCCACACATGTATTGTCCCTGTCAAATTGATGAATACAACGAAAGGAAATGTCTTTGCAAACAGACAACAACAAACACACCCCTACATGCTACATGAATGTTACTCCTCAGACAGCGTACACCCCCTCACAAGATGTATTCACTGACAGGGGGAACCGCAGGACATTACAGCCTCTGCATCAACACTTAAGTAAAATACACATTAAAAACAAGAGTTGTGCTAAATGCTAATGTTAGCATTCTCACTGTGGCAATGCTGACATGCAGATGTTAAGCAGGTATAATGTTCAACATCTTAGGCATGCTAACTTTGCTTATTATAGCACGAAACACAAAGTACAGCTGAAACTGAATGTCATTAGTTCTCCAGATATTTGGTCATAAACCAAAGTATTGGACAAAAATTGACCTGAAAACATAACGAGAGGAAAGTTAATGAGCCACTAAAAGGTATTAAAGAAATGTTATGGCAATCCATTAAATATTTATCAAGAAAGGTCACTCAAAAACCACAAATGTTAACCTAACGGTGGCACAAGAGGAAAAGTCACCAAAGTCAGTCGGAGTGAATATGAATGAATACGATATATTATTAAAAAATATTTCGATGGCCGTCCCTCGAGCCAAGCTGCTCACATAAAAAGCCTAATCTCTCCAACTAATATAGGATACGAGCAAGAGTTGTGAGAGTAAAACATCCACTAAACCATCTTTATCTAACAAACTTAGTAAGCCATCCTGAAGCACTACTTTTAAAAACAAATGAATGAATACATGTCCCGGATATAAAAAGCACTGAGCTGCAGGCTTTATTCTAATTGTCCACAGCTGAGTGGTTTTGTGCTACCTTACAGTATCCCTCGGATATATGAATGCAAATTACAACACATAATGATGATGACAGCAAGAATTTCAAACTACAAGCACTTCCTGCTGAGGTTGAACAGTTTAATTTATTACGTTTTAAATTCAAAGACTGTCCTGACGTGACTTTAGCTTCTTGATTTGTATTTTTCTTGTATTTCACAGATTTATGCAGCCGTGAAAACCTCTGGATCTTTACTTGAGGGGGAAGAGAAATTAAATTACAAGGCCTAATTAAATGTATTTTTAATGATGAAAGCCAGCCATGCATAGGCTAAGTGAGCAGCTCCACATATGGTGCTGCAGCCACGAGGAATCCTGCAGGACGCCACTGGGCTTTTACATAAGAGGGTTGGTAGTTTGACGCCTGACAAAAGGAAGAGACGGAGTCAGAACGTCATGTTTGCAGATGAAAACAAACAAGGTTTTGTCTCAATGCTCAGCTTTTTATTAATGCATGAAACAGCATTCATTATAATTCCACACAGACATGAACTGGCTCATTCACAGAAACGTTTAAGACATGTTTTCTCCATCTAGCTTAGTTAAATAATATTTAAATATTACGTTTTTTCATGAATGTAGTAAGTTGACAGGTTGTTAAAGTGGCAACAGACAAGCATGTTGCTTTAACTTATCATAATGAAGTAAATGTTGATTGTACAGTGTAAAGGTTGGTGAATAATGACACCATCAGTGTTTTGATTGGTTCCCTTTAAGCCTCACTTTCACAAGCATCTCCGTGCTGGAGTTGCACATATATATATATAAGGGTGATAAAATAACAGATCGGAGGCTTCTTAGTCTGAACCAAGATGTCATACTATAGCTTCCACATTGTTGACGGCAGAGCATTACAACTACATTCTTTCTTCCCTTTCACAATAAAAGCCCGAGACATATACAGTGCATCACTGATTACCAGAGATTAACAGAGGCAAAGAAGGCAAAGAGAGTGTTGAAAAGCATTCTTTCTACTAACACTAACATAATAATAGATCAGTAAGTGAGTAACAAGACTGCCTACTTATTAAAACTCTGCCTTTATCAGAAAACTCACAGGATACCTTTAAGTCCAATTCAATTAAACAGTATTAATTGGGAGTAGAAGAATATTTTTGCGAGCCTGGTCATAAAAAAAGGATAAAAATGAAATGCAAAGACCTTCAGTTCCCGCTCTTCAGCACAACTGCACTGAACTGCAGCTTCATGAAGCTAAACTACTTCACTTAAGTGACTCAGGATCTCCATCTTGACCGGCACTAAACTGCACTGAACATGTTGTCTGTCTATATTCACAAATCTGTGTTTAATAGCTCAATCCGGGATGTTCTCCTTCTGTTACGGTCATATAGATCCATACATCTGCCTGAACATATGTGATCCATGAAAAAGAGCTTATCATGTTTTACACGCACCAACCTTCCCTTCAATCTTAAATTCTGAACCATAAATGTATTATTTTGCAAACCCTCGCCTTCCTATGCTTGTGAGCACATTTGATCCTCACAAGAATAGAATAAGAAGTCCACAAAGGCGCTTTGAATACACTATGCACACACTCAAACACACACACACACACACACACAAACAGTGACACTTCCAGTATATTCAGGGCATCAAGGCTTCAGTCCTACTGACACCCAGGGGAACTTGTGTCCTTTGTCAAAGCAACTGGTTCTGCCACACTGGCAGCTTCAGCTAGGAGGCAGCCAGGGCAGTGTGTGTGTGAGTGTGAGTGTGTGTGAGTGTGTGTGGACGAGAGAGAGCGAGTATGAAAGAAAGAGAGAGAGAGAGAAATATGTGTATGTGCATGTTCTGGATTATCATTAAGTTTAATGTGGGCCATACTGCAGCGATACATAAAGAAACTCCATCTACATAAAATCCAAAAAGTACGTACAGTACCATCACCCGCAAACGGTTTGATTGACAGGCGATCGCTAGCAACAGCACGGCTACGAGTGCTTAGAAACAAGGACAAGATGTATCAGCTCTTGTCATCTTGAGAAAAAAAAGCGGATTTTCCCAGCAGGAAGTGCAGCGAAAAAATTATCGTTTTATGTTGAAACTTCCACGTAGAATCATAAAAACCCAATGGACCAGCTTCTTAAAATGATCTTAGCTCTGGTTTTATTGATATTTTATTGTAGTTCCAGCGACTAGATCCTTTAGATTTGAGTTGATCCTTTGTTTTTGGAGGTTGGGAGTCACTGCTGGGGCCATTCTTGTTGTGCTTTCCTTTTTGTTAAACATGTGCAATATCTAATATTTTCTCATAACATTTTCTGACAAAACAGAACAAAACAACTTACATGGACACCATAAGAGAGGAGGAGGAAGCGAGTAGCTGCACAAGATCTCTGCATGTTGAACACATAAAGAAAGTTCTCCATCTCTTTATTGCAAACCAAGCACTCCCTCCAGTTCACGATTATTCCTTTTGCTCAGACATAAAAAGGAGTTGGTAGATAATGGCAAGACAATTTCAAACCAGTATGTGATAACAGATAAAAAATAGACGGACACAGAACAAACTGAGTGCACAAAAAAATAGCTGTCTTCGTGTCAGAAGTCACATGCTTTTTGTATTGATTTTAAGGAAAGTATCTGTAAAGGTGCTCAGTCTTCTCGTAACATACAACATGGTTTCATAAAAAAACTCAAAACTCACTTTCAATTACCTTAATTGAATAATTAATCCCGGGGCTGAAACGATGCATTAACTAGTTGAGTTTGGATTTAATCTCCAGCTATTTTGATTATTGATTGATTCACTCATTTAAATCAAACCAAACACTATCTGCTAGCTTATCAAATGTGAGGATTTGCTGCTTTTCCTGGAGATGAATTATAATAAACAATTAATTGAGAAAATAACCATCAGATAAATGGCATTGCATTAGTTTAATTAGCCCTATAACTTAATCTTGTACATAGTATATAGATGACATAATTGTGCCCAAATAACTACCAGTAATAACTACATTAATGTCCTGCACCATCTTTTCACATTCAGGTTCCCTGGTAACTGACAGAAACTAATATTCCAAAATAATTTTTCATCATTTAATTATTCATGCATGATAAACTGTGTCTCCTGCATGTATTTACAGTATATAAGCAGCTTTTAAATATTTAATGAATGCAGTTTGGCTGTCTCAGTCGACTCCACTTCTACTTGAGGCCCCTGAGCTCGTCTCGAGCGTCTGTGTGTTACGTGGGCCCTCTAACTTTGCGAGCGTCAAAAACTGTCCTTCAGTGATGTTCCTCCATGTGCGCGAGTCTCGTCTCCAGCCTCTGGCATGGTCAGGTCCAATCTCTATCACTGCGCTCTTTGGACGGGCTAAGAAAATGGTTTGCTCTGCCACTGCAATGCACCAGTCATCCATGAGTTGATGCATCTTCCCACTCCCTCGTTCATACATCCATCTGTCCATCGATTTATCCATCATCAGATCTCGTCTGTAAATTCTTGCACCGCCTGCCCTGCAGTTACCGTACCCATAATCCCCCGGCTCATATCACTATAGTTTAGCACATGGTTGCCCTGCTCATCATCCTCATCTGATTTCACAGCTGTATGTGCCTGGCATCTTAACATGTCAGATCCCATCGCATGGTACGAGTCTAAATCCTGTCGGGATTGTTCCAGGGGAGCCCACGTGTCCACGCATTGTGTTGATTAAAATAGATTTCCGTCATACATAAATTGTAATGACTCAATAACAATGTTCTGTCCTGTATTACCAGCAAGGTAATCCTGGGATTGAAGCAGACAACCTGAGAAAGCTTGTCACTTTCAAACACCTCTGTGCGTCTTTGTCGGGGCAAAACAAACTGAAAATTCAAGCAACATAAATCCACGAAACCTTTGAGTGTTATTAAAGTCAACTGCAAAAGTGTAATCAGCATACATTTCAAACTGGAGCTGTAAATGCAAAGTCCATGAGAAAGATTCAGCTTGATTTGTCTGCAACAAATGACTATGGTCTTAAAAAGGAGGAGGATTAGTCGCAGCCATAACACTGAGCCAGACAATCTGGTTGGAGGCCAAAAAGACCAAAAGGATGAGATAAACATTGTTAAAAGCTACGTAAAGCTGCATTGCTGGGCGTTATTAACTCTGCCAAGGTATGTTTTTTTAGTTCGGTTTGTTTACTTGCCAGCAGGACTACGGAAAAAAACTACTGGCCCAGTTTAGTGGAAGGGTGAAGCATTGTTGATATGAGAAATACTGCTTCATGTGCTTTAAAAGAAGAAAGATAAAAAGACTAAACAGGGAAGGGTTTCGTATCATGATGTTTGTTTTGATAGTGAATGTAGCCTGATGTTAGAAACTCTCTAAATTTAGATGATGAGAAAATATTAGGATCAACAAAAAGGGCTGAGGATTTATTTTTCAAATATTGAAAATGAGGTAAGGATTATCTATTTTTGGAAAAACATGGCACAAATTCTGAGATTTTCCTTTAAAATGTTGAGACTTCTCCTGTAATTTAGTTTCCCTCCATTTTCATTTGACCTTTTATAAAAAATGTTTCCTGATTGTAAGAGTGGTGGTCGACCAAATCATTGCAAGAAGAAACCAAAAAAATAGAAATAGACAAAGATCTGCAGTATCAGGGTCAAGAAAAGGTTAGTTTCCTGTGCTGCATAAGGTGCAACTAATACCTCAGCTCTCAAAATGTTCTCCTGAAACTTTTACAAGACCCACTTTCTATACACACCAGTGTTCACTTTCAAAATCTCCACAGAAAAATCAAGGTTAATATTTAATGCATCCGCCTTCACAAAACAGCTTGCTGGAATAATCTGGGAATACAGCATCCCTACACGACTCAGTGTTTCCTTCTCATCAATGTGTAACATCCTGGCCCTTGTGTGTGATCTGTTTTCTTTGGTGAACCTGCAAAAAACGTACAAATAAATGCTGTATCTTGCATCTGCATGGTACAGTATCTTGTTTCTTTGTACACCGACAAAGCAAGAGCACAGTGTTTGAGCCCAGAGGAGTCAGTCAAAGTTCCTCACCAAACAGAGAGCTATTCATCATCGGTTTTTGCCAGGAGGCAATGTGTACCCATTACTGGCTGCATTGACCACATCAGCGGAGGGGGTCAGGCAATATTTTCCATTAGGAGCAGGGAGTTGCATTGTGTGGAGCAGCTTTAGGGTTCTGGGCGGGGGCTTTAAGAGCATGTTGAACACTTACGCCAGGTTTATTGTTCCCACGACACAAGAGTGCTGCAGTTATTGCTATCGGGGATAAAGTCTCAATAAAAAAAAAAGAAGAGGGTTAGATAATTATCAAACGGAAAAGGGTTCAAAAGGGCTTCTGCATTTCTTTTTAGATTACATGCATTTATGTTTAAGTAAAGCTTCCTTTCTGTGCGTCTATTGCCTTTTATATTCATTCACCACAATACTAAGTATATCTGAATACTCTTATGCAGAGCCTGATGGCATTTTTATACTTTAAAGTAAAATATTCATGACTATGGTTATTTAAAGTACCATAAGGCATCTTTAACTCTTTTTACCTATGCTTGCACCAGGGTCTGTTGGCGGTCTACCACCATGATCCAGAATGAAATATCTCAACACAACAATTATTGATTCTGTTGAGTTTCGTAGTAAATTGATGGGGCCAATGCAGAAGAGAAGTTTCCACATAAACACCATCTTTTTACAGATCCCAGCAGCAGGAACAAGAAGACAAGATAAAAACTTTCTGACATTTTCAACAAACTTGTGTCTTATCTTGTCTGTTGCTGGTTTTATTTCTCTGACTGCTCAATCTAAATCATTTATTTAATCACTTATCTTGTGAACATGGAAAGATGAGCAGCGGTGGCGTGATAACAGAAGGAAGCTTGTGCCCAATGCATTCGGGGTTCGAATCTCAGATGAAACAATGGAACTAGTACACAACTAATATGATTAAACGCACTGCTGGAAACATATGTTAATGCGTTTGATATCTCTACAGGGTAAAACATGGATTACTGTTGTTATTAAAGAATAAAACACAAAATAAATCTCAGCCTTTGTTTTTATACGTCAGAGGGAAAATCCTTTTTCATTACGAATGACTATGTCAAATGGTGCATTTGGCTGTTGTTATTTTACACAGACATTTAGGTTGTGATACAGCAGAGTGGGTTCAATGCTTCAATGTTTTATGCATTATAGTTCCTGCACCATGCTCATAAAGAGGACCGCAACAAAGTAAGAATTATCACTGTCTGTGGTCCAAATCAAGTGTATTTAAACTGCCCTTAATCACAGTTAAAGCTCCAGAAGGCACCAAGACAGCCACATTATAAAACAATAAATTCCACTACAGCACACGAAAAAGGAAACATCCCAGCCAAAATTTCATTAGGAAAAAAAATGGAAATGCTAAAATAGAGATAAGGTTAGCCTTATCATAAGGGCTATGGGGGTGGAGAGGGGGGTTGGATTAGATTAAAGATTAAGATTAAATACTGAGAGTACAAAGAAGAAACTAAATAAATGTTTGGGTAAAACATTTGGATTCCCATCGTGTGTTTCTTTCTAATTTTGATTGGGAATTTAACAAAACAACTATAAATGAATAATGGACATGCATACCTTCAGGATTAGGGATTAATAGACATATAATGTTGAGTATCATCCACATAGAAGTGAAGTTTCATGCCATAGGATGTAGATACAGAAAATCAGCAGGCCCAGAATAGTGCCTTGTGGAACACCAACATTAAGATTACAGACTCGTAGGTTACGTTGAGGACTTTCTGACATATTTTTTCAAAAACAGAGATCATTAATGTGGATTTCAAGAGTATAGCTGTATAGGTGAGGATCCACATTTTCAAAAGCTGCATGTTGATTTGTCCTATCAGTGATTAATAGTGGATATTTATCAGTATATCGCTAATCCCATCCATGATTTAAACAGAATGGAAAGGAACTGAAACCCAACAATATCAATTAATATGAAATGTTTTTGGACTGATACACATTAAGTTGGCTGGCTATGGTCCAGTTGTCTGACAGCCAATGGTTACTCATGGAAAAAAACATTGATTGTGGAGGAAAGTCTGGCAGATGTAGCTCAAAGCCAAATGTGCATCACTCTCCTACTTTGCCTCACACTCTTTTAGACAAATCACTGTCCATGTCTTTCTAGAGAGCTTCACCTTGTAGTTGTAATCTTCAAATTTTACACTTAATTATACTTTAAAGACAAATGTATGAAACAACCTGCTCCTGTAAAATGATCCATTGGTAAAATGTTGTAGCTGAACTCGACTCTGCTCAATGAAATACACCTAAACATTCAATGAAATTCCAGAAATAGTGGAAATCTTCATTTACTTACAATATTTTTCACACTACATCGTTACTAACGAGGTCAACTCAGCTGCCTTTTGTGGCCATTGACTGTCACTGTGATCTACCTCGCCCTCTCCTTCACGCCCTTCTGCCTCTATTAGGACCCTGGCACCCTGATAGGACAAGGGTGGTTACGAGGACAAGCTATGGTCGGGGTGGGGGCTGTGCATGCTGGACCAGGCCGGTCATCACCTTGCTGGAGGCCATGGGCGGGGGGGTAGTCAATTTATAGGGCTCTGGGAGCCGCCCCGGCCCTTAGTGTGCCCATAATCTGCCATCTTGGTCCTAAACTCCCAGACTGCACCTCCTCTCTCCTGATAAGGAGCTTCCCCACATCTTAACCGGTAAGCAGTTTGACCTTTGACCTAAAATAAGTGATTGATTAAAAATTAGTGAGAATGCTTGGCGATCAATGAAGATTTATTTTTACATTTTAGCCTGGCATAGAGATCTTCAGCTCGCAAATACTGTTGTGGAGAATTATTAAAGATTCCAGCTTCCATTCAGATGGCTTATTATGTCCCTCTAAACCATTTATACTGCTCCATCAAACAACTTTTGACAGATTATATGTCACTTCTCAAAGACTGAGGACAGAGCGCGTATAGCACTAATAAGGATTAGACTTTACTCAATTATACAAGAACGTTATGTAAACTAGTTGTTTTTACTCCAGCACTGCCACCAGTCTTGGTTTTGTGTTTTGAAGGTGAGCCAACAGTGTAGTTAGAATGTAAAGCAGATTTCCTCTGACGTGTCGCTTTATTTCACCACACTCTTCCTCTGCCTCTTATGATTCAATGTGGAGCAAATTTAATGCTCTATTTGTAGTTTATCCCATGGGCTATTTTACAGTTGGGTGGGTAGGTAAAGGCATGGTTACCATTTTGTGTCGTATAGGTACAAAGAATTAAGAGCACATGCATATTTGGAGCCTCATTACAGAGCCTTTATTTTGTTTGATATAGAGCTAAGACTGGATTTTGCATGAAGAGCATCTGTGCTAAATAAAAACAATTGACAAACGAGGTGACACACGTTCTTCAGTGTCTGCATTGCCCCTAATCCAGACAGCATAACCCCACTGTTTGCTTTTCCCTGGCAGCTCTCTTAAACGTTCTGCTGCCGTCCAACCCTAATAATGTCAGATTAAGCTCTGCACACAACTGTCCATCTGACATGAGGGCTGGATTTGTGCTGGATTGGAAAATCTGGATGGGATGCCTCCAAAGCTGTGTAATTCTGCACATACACACTCACAGATAGAAGCAGATTAAAAAAGCAGAGGAACAGAGAGGCTGGAGAGGATATGAATGCCACGGTGGTGTGTTTGTGCACTGTTGGGGCGGTGTATCTAAGTGTGTGTGTGTGTGTGGTTGACCTCTACTTCTTTGAGGGGTTTCGTTGCTTCAAAAAGTTCCTCACCTGTCCAGAGTGAAGCCGCACATGAAGCACTTTGGCGGCAGAAGCTCAGTGTGTTTTAAATCTAAGATTATTTTTACTTGGGTTATTTTTGCGTCGATTGTTATCAACAATGACAAGGACGATAGCTAGCTGGATTTCGGGGGTTGCTCAACCCTCCCCTGGAATAGACGAGCGCCCCGGAGGCTACACTTCCGATTCAGACCACCTCACCAGACGTGGCCCCACGATGCCCGCGTGCCTCACTGGGCATGCCCCCCTTTTGTTGCATCCGAGGGAAGGGGGGCAGCCGACAGGGCGGTGGGTGATGGTCACCCAGATTACGCCTCATCACACGGCCTATTTACACTTGACACCAAACAGTATTGCAAACAGAGTATCGCACCGCAGTGACCAAAAGTGTGCTCATCGAGGACGGCAGTCGGTTTCGTTTCATCATATAATATCGGGAACTGTCACGTGTTCCTCTGGCCGCTCATGTGACCCTGTGGTACGGACCAATAGGGTGGCACAGTTTGTCCTGGGCAGAGCGAAAGGGAGAGGGGGAAAAAAATCATTTTCCCTTTGCGATTTTTAATCTTGCAACGCTGAAGGTGGTCGTCATCTACTGTATCCTGCGCTACATAAAGGTAAACTATCTTTCAATGGCTCTGAAGAATCATTTTGGTAAACCTAAGGTCAAGGTGTGCTTTTGCATTTTTTTTCCAAGAATGCTAGTATTCAAATGCATAATTCTTTTTTTTTTTTTGATTTTTCGAAAACATCGTTTCTGGACGACTTTCGAAAAGCATCAAACTGTTAAAAACTTGCAGGAAATGCACGTCCATGCTGAGCCGGGCAATGCTATCAATAATTAATTAACTTGATAACTTACCCACAGTCAAGAATAATCATTATCCTGATGATGAGCTGTGACACAGAACGACTTATTGACTCGTTATGTAATTCGCTTATTTGAAGTAGATCAAGTTAACATTTTCCGAAGTTATCCTCAGGGCGCCCAAATAAGGCGACCGCATGAAGTGTGGAAATATTTTTGGTTTTCTCCAGAGAATAGTCAATTTTATGGTCAGTCGATTTTGCTTTCGGGGGTCTCTTGATCATCATTGTTTGGGTGTTCATCGTCTTGGCTTAGATTCAAGCATGAGCGATTTTATTGTTGAAGAATTAGCCCAGAATGAGACATGAAACAAATGAATTATGACGGGAAGAACTGCTGTTTATACTGAAAACTACGAGGCTGGATTGATCTTTTTCCCTGTAGGATTGATAACATGATGGTCAGTAAATTGATACATCAGCACTCCCCCCCCCCCCAAGATGGTTATTCCAATTATCGTCAGACTGAAATTAGCGCTGCTGATGGCCTTATTCTCGGCCAGTCAAAGACCACAAATGTCATCCGTAATTACCTCAAACGCCGCCGATGAATAACTCCTTTGTTTGGATATATCGCAGTGAAAGTCTGCCGCGCTCACAAATGCTCCTACAATACTAAAATAGAGCAAAGACTGAAAAAGGTTTGGGAGGAATGACAATACACCAAAGAAAAGGGGACGTGCTTTGGACCCGTTCTGCATGACTGCTCGGCGAAAGCTTCGCGCATGGAAGCCATGACTTTGTGACAAGCAGTGATCTCACATTACAAATTGTGGCAAATCTAAAATGGCCGACTTAACGCTCTGCTCTTAGCACTGCATTCACAGCGCAACATGGTGTGCTTGCATTGTAAAGCCCTTTAAGCTGTGCGGCTGCTGACGCCGACTCACTGAACCCCCCCCGCCCCGCCCCGCCCGCCCACCACCGCCACCGCACTTGGACTATTTCAAGCCAACATGTAGCACTCTGCGAGGTACTTTTAAAGCTACTTGGCGAGAGTTGGTCCCCGTGTCTTCTCTGCTCGCTGCGTTCTCTGATTTGACTGGTTGTGGTGAGGATGTGGTAGCCACAGTTTTGATTGTGATTTAGGCTGAGCTATCAGGATGCTGGGCTGCTGATGTGGGCTGACAGCTCTTGAGAGCACTGTCATAGTGGCGTATAGGAAGGCCGATGGGGTAGACGCCCCCCCTACTCCGCTGCACAACACCACATACAACAAAAGCCTGCGCCAGACGAGACAAGAGCTGCTCATATACCAGTAAACTGAGGGCCAAATCCTCAGGACTCAGTGCAACTCCTCTCCTCGATCTGCTTACAGTTACCATTTCTGACAGGAGCGACCATCGGCAGCAATTATTTATCATCCTTTTCTTCCTCCTTGCTCCTCAGAGTCCTCACCCCTGTTGCTTTCACTAACTTTGTCTCCGAGAGGTTTTCGCTCTCCAAACGAGTTGAAAGAGGCCTGAAAGTGAGAAGTTCCTTCAGGCGGAAGTGAGACGCTTTGAACAGATCTCGTGAAAACATATGGATCAACGAGGTCACCCTCTGTGCTCCCCCTCTGCTGCCCTACATGCACGCTAATTTCCCTTTTGTTCACCCTTAATTGGAGCACAAACATGTATGTTGGGAGAGCTCCCCGGTCATGGGTCGAACATATTGGCTACATTACAAAAAAGAAAAAATGCACTTTTGGCCCATTTCATTATCTGCCTGACTGAGCTGCTTGTTCTGTTCTGCAACTCTTTTATCAGTAAATGCAAAAAAAATGGGGTAACAAATACTCCAATACCTGCATATGTAGGCAATGGACAACATGAATAAGACAAGTGCTTAATCTCATAGAGCCACACACGTTTAAAAAGTACTGTATGCATTTAGTATATATTTACATCCTCAATGGTTCTCATTGTTTAGAAAGGTTTTGAAAGGAGCTTGTATTTGCAGAAAAACAATGATGAAGATTTAAAAAGTCTGGACGAGGAAATATAAAGAAAACCTTCAGAAAGGCAGCAGCACAGGAGTAAAAGCATGTTATTCAATAGCTGTACGCAGTTTGGCCGTGACCTTTTACCTTGAAAATAACCTTGACTCCCTCTGCATTTGACCAAACATTTTTTGACTCACCGTCAATGCAAAACAGTCGCTTGCCAAACTGGACGTGAACTCTAAAAAGGAAAAGGCTGCTTACATAAAAGTTCATCTCAAATTTACAGTATGACGTCACGAGAAATGATGGAGAATGCAGCTGTTTATCTACAGTACAAGAATGAAGCCTTTAAAAGAAAGTTAGCTGTTAAAAGGCTCAGCTCAGACGTACTTTCGTAGCATGTGAAGAGTACAGATAAACTAAGTTTGGGATTCATTAGGACTGTGCTCAGCAGCACCGACCAAGAAATCTGAATAAAATACCACATTTAGTGAGTGAACTTTCCTGATGTGTTGCATTAATTAATTAATTAATGCATTATGTCACATTTTCGAAAATGAAGAAGGCAAAAAAGGCACAAAAGCCATTTTTCATGCTGCGTTTTCATTCTCCCTTGCGAAACACAGTTTATCCAATAAATCAGACTCATTTAAAATGCTTTGGTCAATATAGCCACGAATAACAAATGTTGCTCTTCAACTGCAGATTCATTTCGTGAAACGCAGCTTGGGCTCCGGCTCTAGTGTACAGTCATGGGGTTTTATATCAAAACATCATAATGACATATCTGTAGATATGTGGATTAGGGTGGAACAGATGACGGCGGCTTTGGCCTAGATTACACTGCCCGCCGTCCATTTAATGATTTTCCTTACAGGATTTTAGATGTCTCTCTTTTTTTTCTCTCTGTCCGCTATTCCAGTGTAACTGCATCTCACTGTGTATTAAAACATCTGCTATAGTGCCCTGTTCTTCTCATAGCGCTACATAGGAACAGTGTAAGACATGCACAGATATCAATATTTATTAATGTCTTTTTGTCTTTACGTTTTCTCATTTTTGTGGTTGATTTTGTGTTTGAGTTGATTATTTTAACATCTAAATTTACCCTGATGAAGATTTGATGGAAATCTCTGAATCTTCTATCAAAAAATGCTGAGGATTTAAAAAATGATTATTATCATTGCATAGCTTGGGCAGTAAACATATTTACAAATGTTGCAAAATGTGAATTTAGAAATAAAATGCACACCTCATACACACAGAGGGGTTTGGAGTCAGAAAGGTGAATTACATACATCATTTAAATGCAAACTTTTTAATTGATTAATCTACATGTTGTACCTTCATATGGAGGTCTGACTTGTATAATCATCTAAAAAAAATGAAACTGAATTAATTGGGCGGAAATTATTTCAAAATCACAACAAATGACGAAGGAAAGTTGTCTCAGAGCTATAAGAGAAACACGTTTCTAACCTTTTCTCTTATTCTTGATATTTTAAAGATACATGCCGCAGTTTTTTCACGTTTTAAAACTCTTTGTGAACTCAAACGACACCGGACAGAGTGAAGTGGATCTTGTCAAAAGGGGCCAAAGCAAGTTGATGGTCACTTAGCTGTGCAGCGGCTCTCGGCCTGCAGTGCAGCGCAGAGTAAAAGGGCGTCCGGTTTTATATGCAATGAGTGCTGTGATGAGATGCCTCCATATCTGTAGCAATCCCTGCTTTCTCCCAGTCAAAGCTAAGAGTACAAAGAGGCAGATAATCCTCAATAAAAACAGATTTTTATGCCTTTAAAACACTTTGAGCCAGCAGTGTTCAATAACGACCTATAATCCCAGCCCTTTCCAGCTTTCCTCCTCACCAAAGCATCTTCAAAATGCACTTTCACATGCCAAACATCTCTCCTTAACTTAGCTCGGAGTGTTTTTGCGTGATTTACACATCAGTGGCTCTGCATAAGAGCAGCATCTCCCCATTGTTGGGAGTAGATAAGAGGTAAAAAAAAGAGAGGAGACCTTCGATTCAAGTTCTTCAAGAGCAATGCACAAGTCTTTTCTGTGGCGAGCGCCGAGCAGACGCAGGGAGAGATGGGAGGCGAGGGGAGGGGGGAGCCATTTTGTGCACTGCGTTGTCCAGCCGAGCGTAAAGCGTGATTAATTCAATAGCCGCCATAGAGGAGGAGGCTAGCAGCACTGCAACACCGAGCATGACCCACTTTCCCCATCAGATGTCATGAAAAATTCCCTGCCATCCCTCTGTGCTTCTCATTTCCCCCTCCAACTTCCTGCCTGATTAACAAAGAGACAGGGGACGAACATTACAAAATCAATGCACGCGCGATACGTTTGAAATTATCACAAATGGCCACAGAGCAGCACATTTATGCAAATGCGAGTTTTTCGGAGGACGTTGGTTAAAATGCAACAAAAGAATTCTGGAAAAAAAAAAAATGCCGATTTGCTGGAAGGTTTTAGCCCATTGGGGCAAATGATTCACGAGGCTTTGACCTAATTCCATTATGCTACAGGATGTATGAGCAAAATACAGTCTGGGAGGACAAATATTCAAACGCAGCTCTTAACGCTGACCTCGTTCATCTCCGAGGTCCAACAGACTCGTTTTTTGTTGACCCAAATCTACAGCAGAGTTTCAGAGTTTTAATCACAGGGAAGGTTTTTTCTTTTTCATGATCGTGCAAGAGGGGAAAGGAAGCAGGTACGGGCTTCAATATTCCGAAAATATGAAAGAGAAAGCATGCGCAGAGCGTAGTCATCGTGGAGGGAAAGTCGTTTTTTAAGCACTTTCAAAACCTCAATCTGTAGCTTTGAAAGGGGATCATCAACGTTAGCTTGAATCCCGTCGTCAATCTTGGAGGTCTTTTCTTTTTTTCTGTCCCCCCTCCTGCACTGGAGAGGACCTGCACCGCTGGCTTGGGTCTTAAACCCGGATTAAGGCTTTTTATGTAATCTGGTCTCCTCTGGGAGATTGGAGAGACAGCTGGCAGCAGAAT
This sequence comes from Bovichtus diacanthus, assembly GCA_943590825.1. NCBI lineage: Eukaryota > Metazoa > Chordata > Actinopteri > Perciformes > Bovichtidae > Bovichtus > Bovichtus diacanthus. Next base: position 8,806,967 of record CALSBV010012184.1, on the reverse strand, counting down.
CCCTGTCCTTATCTCTCGAACCTCCCCTGGCCTCCAACCAACACATCCCTCCGCTCTCCGCTCTGCATGCAGCGTAGATTAGAGGAGCAATGATTTCTGGAGCCAGGAGTTGATGGTGCAGTCATACTCTTGCAAAGGAAATAACAATCTGTGGGTTTGATTTGAAACTATAAAAACACAACTCGCAATAGTAACAACTATTCGATTAACGGTTTAGTTCTCGACTCTCACGCTTTATTTAGCACCTTTTAAACTCTCAAGACAAACTGTGCTATAAATACAACTTTTAAAAATGTTCAGTTTATCAAAGAATAAAGCCGCCAAGCACTCAAAATACAACTATAAAACGTATAAATCTTTAGTTATAAGCACTCAAAATATTATTACAGTACAGTTCCAGGTTGTTAAACTATTGTTTTACCATTTATACACACAAATACAGCAGAAAAATGTAAGAAATTAAACTATAATGGAGTATAAATGGAGATTTTATCTTAATAAAAGTTCTTCTGTGCCAAAATGATTGAAAATATTAACAAGTAAAAAACTAATAAAAATAATTGTTTTCCAGGCATAAATTAAGATACTGCTTGTCTACATGATATAGAAATAAAGTTATGTTGCTATAAGTTGAAAAATGCTCAGTAAAACACTGAGAATTGTGTTTCCAGCCTGGTAAGTGTTGACAATTTCTTTGTGGAATCATTGTTTATGTTTATTTATTAACATTATATTTATTATTATGTGCTTCTATAAGGACAACCAGTCAACAATACACAGACGTCCCTCTAAATAGATAATTCTGATATTACAGCTTCTCTAATGTGAGCATTTGCTGCTTTTCTCTGTTTTATATTAAACTAAATTGTCAAAAAATAAATAGTAAAATATCAGTAAAATTAGTAATTGCACTGTGAAAATTGCAACGCACATTTAACATTTTATAGACAAAACAAAGAATCAATTATTGGAGAAATTTAAGGATTAATTGATAATGAAGACACTTAATAGTTGTAGCTGCATTTACATTAGAAGCCAAGAGCTTTATACTTTTCCTGCAAGCTTCATGAGACGAACACGAAACAATAAAACAAAAAAAAAAAGAATATTTCTAAACTTGTCAAATTTTGTCTTATTTCGTATATTATAAAATCATTTTGTGGATGTTTTCCCACCATGTGATGTCTCATTAGCTGTCTGATAGTTCCCACAACCTTTGTAAGGCAGATGTGTGTGTGTGTGTGTGTGTGTGTGTGTGTGTGTGTGTGTGTGTGTTCTGTAGTCAAGCTGAGCTGCATTCAGGGGACTTCAGATGTTAAATCAGGCTCATTGTGTTGCTGATGATGATTGCGCAATTAGGTTCAATTTTGTTTGACTAATATTTCTATTTCTTTTCGCTTTATTTGTAAACTCATTCAGATGATTAGTGATTACACGAGGGAGGGAAGATTTTTTTTCTCATTTCCACATAGCAACAATGCCTCTGATTGGCAGACAGCGACATTATCTGTCTCTTCAGTCAAGGTCAGCTGCTTCAGGAGCTTTTCTTTTCCACATGTCCTCTTTTAGCTGGCGGAAAAAAATATGATTCAACTCATACTACTGTAGTAGTTTCTCTCCATGTTTTTATAATTATATCAAAGTCTCTGAGGCAAACTGTAGCATTATATGTGAAGGTCCATGCTGGGAAACGTGACTGCACTGCATCTATTTTCTATTGGTACGGAACAAAAATAGAAAATATTAATTAATTTTAATTCTTTGTATTTTCAGGGCTAACTCCCGACACTTAATTTAATCTCCCTGTTACCCCCCTGTGCCCCCAGAATCCGCCTGGTATAATTGAAAATATTCCATTAATTTATTCTTTATTTACATTCATTTTAATCATTTGAGAAGTTAAGCTCATAATCTACAATTATTCTTTCTACTTAAAAGACTGACTTGCTGCAGTCCAGCACTCTAAATGTGTTTCCCCTCAGAGGATCATTTATTCAAATTTAGTAGCAGTCATTTAAATATTGTTATTTTTGTCATCATTAAGAGCCATTAACTAAAGTTCGCTGCACCGCAATGCCTTAAAATCACAATGTAAATTCTTGATTTGTATAAAAGACCTTTTGATTGATTGATTTATGTAAAAAAACATTAAATAAAGTTTTAAAATGTGGCTTTAAATGTGTCCCAGATTAAAGTGAGCCCTGAGTGCAGCCCTCACACATCCACTGTCTGGGCTGCAGCGCCCTCTTGTGGTCGCTCTGCGAACTGAAGTCTTGCTCGAGACATTACATCACTTGTCAGCCAGAATTAAATGGGATCCAGCTGAAATAGGTTTGATAAAAATAAATATGGCGCTCAACGTACGATGGCTCATCTCGGGACTGAAGAGGCATATGCTGACCTACATTGCAATGGCTTTCATAGCAAACTGTCATTATCACACGTTATTTGTTTGTAACCGGTTGATTGTTGGAGCATATTTAAATCCTACAATGAATTTTTATCATCTTGGGATTTCTTGAAAAGAACAGGAAGGTGTAATATATAAGAGCAGAAGATTCAGGACCCTCTTTAAGACGGGGCCAAACATAAAGAATAAGGTGATATTCTGTGCATTTCTTAATAAAAGACTAAAACCAACAGTGAATGTAGGCTATCGACCAATAAGCATAAACAATAAGAATCTTGTTCCCACATCGATCCTGCTGTTAGAAATACATTCAACCACCAAATAGTAATTAATCTGCAGCTGCAAATAAATAGTCCCCAATAAACCTGCTTTGTACTGTAACATTTGCTAAAAACTACAAAGTTCAGCTGTTTAAAAGTCTTTTTAACAAGTGAAAGTATTTGTGGCCTATTTCTAAAGTTTTACATCTACCACAGGAAGAGTCAGAAAGTATTGAGTGACGGACACGTTGTTGTGTTTCGTGGAATATGACCATAAATATCCTGTTTTTTGTGTTTTTAATGCAAGTTGATATTGCACTTTAGTGGTGAATATTTAGCACACACTGCACAGTAAACCAGGAGCTTTCGGCCTCGTTCTCGGGTTGGTCATCTTCCATTTATAATAAAAGAAACTCCTCAATCCTTTTCTTTCAGTCGTCCTATACAATTAAAGTTAACTAGTTATCGAGCCGACGAGATTTAAGGTAATTTAAAGTGTCAAAAGTACTTTTAGCGTGAGCGTTGCAGGGTTTGTATGTGTAGACAATTAAATCCAGCCTAATCTCAGCAGGTGTGTCTTTGTTTTTCCTGTCTGGCAGGTGACCGCTTGGCTGACTCCACCATCACACTCGCGTTGGCCCTTGAACTCCTCTCTCACGTGACCACGCCCCTTCCTTCACATCCAATCCCGACATGGAGCCCATCAAGGTCCAATCAGAAGGTGGACTGAATGTGACCCTCACCATCAGGCTGCTGATGCACGGCAAGGTACAGAAACACACAAAACACACACGGCGTCTCTGCAACTTTCCGGCTCTTGCTTTTATTTCCAATTATCTGTCACAAGAAAGTAGGTCATTTCAAGGCCAAATGCACCTAACACTGTGTGTCTGTGTTCCTGCAGGAGGTCGGAAGCATCATAGGAAAGGTATTTATCACAACAAGCAGACCATGTAACATGTCATAACGCCTGTGGGGAACACGTCCCAATAAAGGTTCCTTTTCTTTACTTCCAGAAAGGAGAAACGGTGAAGAAAATGCGTGAAGATGTAAGAAGAACTTTCCTTCAAATAGTCTATTATAGTTAACACTCTTAAGATGAGTTTTTGGCTCATAATCGTGTATTTTTCTGCCCTATAGAGCGGTGCCCGTATCAACATCTCGGAGGGGAACTGCCCTGAACGGATAGTCACCATCACCGGACCCACAGATGCTATTTTCAAGGCCTTCGCCATGATCGCCTACAAGTTTGAGGAGGTATAACTTTCATCGTCTTTAAAAACTATACTCACTCACTATACTGAGTCAATAGCACTGCATATACAGTGGTGGAGGAAGTATTCAGATCCTTTACTGACGTAGAAGTACTGAAACTATAATGTTGCTCAAGCAAAAGTACGCAAGAATAATCAGAAAAATGTACTTAAAGTATAAAAAGTAAAAGTACTCAATGCGGAGACATGTCCCCTGTGACTGTTATACTATTATATCATTAGATTATTATGTTTCTTAAGTTTCTTTTCGTGTGAATTAATCTGCAGGTTACTTTCTCGATTATATTGATTCGATTGATTGTTGGGTTTAAACAATTTCAGAAAATAGTGACAACTTCACAAAGTTTGTTTTGACCATCCAAGAGCGAAATCGTCCAAATTATTAAAAATGTAATAAAATGAACAAAATAATAAAGAAAGGGAGAAGCAGAAAATCCTCACATTTGTGAAGCTGGACTCATGAAATGTTTGCAAATATAAGTGTGTAAAGTAAGCATTTAGGAAACAGACATTTGCATGAAAAGGAAATACTCGAGTGAAGTACAAGTACCTCAAATGTGTACTGAAATGCAGCGTTTGAGTAAAGTTAAACAGGTCTGCACCGACTCGTCTCCAAACTGAATACAAAGCAGGCTCGGCCCCGTTATGTAGGACAGAAATGTGCTGATCAACCTTGCAGCAGCTTTTGAAAGTGGGCCAGGACTGACCCAACCAAAGAGTCTCCAAAACACAGAACATAAAAGAGGGAAGAGTTTGAATATGTGTAATTTGAACTTTAGTCACTGAACTGTACTTTAAATTCCCTATTTATTGGTTAGAAGCAGTATATAAGTGTTGTTTAAAACACATAATACTTTCACTCATGTCCAGAATTTCCATATATATTTATATAATTACAACTAAATTATATAATATTCTCATTCATCATCTGTTCATACACCAGCCACAGGATTAAGTTAAAGCTGTTGACTACATCAATAAAGACTTTATATCTGATAACAACTGCACTATAGTGTGTTATATGCAACTTATTAAATGTTTAAATACTTTCAAATAAAATGTTACTGAAAAATATTGCAGATTATTATATGATTTATTACTAAAAACATAAAAAAAAAAAAAAAAGGTGAGTGCAAGTCATTGCAGCAGCAAATTCAACTGATTCAGTAAGAAAGAAAAAAATAAAAGAAAAAAAAGATTTTAGACCGTTTTTAAAAACGTGAAGTATGGATAACGGACAGATGTGCACTTAAAGTATGTACGCACAGCTAAAAGAGAAAATGACAAAATATTAAAAGAATCAGAAGCTTTTACTTTACTTAGTTTTCTACACTTTCCACTGATTCTCCACAGCCACCACTGCACGAAACTGATGCACATAACTGATGCACATAACTGATGCACATGTCTGATGCACATGTCTGATGCACATGTCTGATGCACATGTCTGATGCACATGTCTGATGCACATGTGTGATGCACATGTCTGATGCACATGTCTGATGCACATGTCTGATGCATATAACTGATGCACATGTCTGATGCATATAACTGATGCATATAACTGATGCACATGTCTGATGCATATAACTGATGCACATGTCTGATGCACATGTCTGATGCACATAACTGATGCACTTGTCTGATGCACATGTCTGATGCACATGTCTGATGCACATGTCTGATGCACATGTCTGATGCACATAACTGATGCACTTGTCTGATGCACATGTCTGATGCACATAACTGATGCACTTGTCTGATGCACATGTCTGATGCACATGTCTGATGCACATGTCTGATGCACATGTCTGATGCACATGTCTGATGCATATAACTGATGCACATGTCTGATGCATATAACTGATGCATATAACTGATGCACATGTCTGATGCACATGTCTGATGCACATGTCTGATGCACCTGTCTGATGCATATAACTGATGCATATAACTGATGCACATGTCTGATGCACATGTCTGATGCACATGTCTGATGCACATGTGTGATGCACATGTCTGATAACATGTGGCCTCTCCTTCCTCAGGATATAATCAACTCTATGAGCAACAGTCCGGCCACCAGTAAACCTCCTGTGACCCTGAGGCTCGTCGTCCCGGCCAGCCAGTGTGGCTCTCTTATCGGAAAAGGAGGCTCCAAAATCAAAGAAATGAGAGAGGTAGAGTCTGTGCTCACGATCTCGATGAAGAACATTTTTACTTCATTTCACCAACTAGAATACTTCTCTTTAAGGAGAGACTCATGCACTGCTCCAGTTTAAGGCTAGGTCTTCTTTCAGACTAGAGGAAGAAGAAAAAAACATCCAAAATACACATTTGGTGTTTATTTTACCACCTTTGCTTATTGACATCTGTAGATTTCTCCTAAATTCACCAAAGTAAAAATGAGATAATGGCTTTAACTGCATATTTGAACACAACATTTAAGAAAACTTGTAATAGAAAAAAATAATAAATGTCCTTCTGCAAGTAATCGACTGGGGAAATGTCAGGGTTATTTCTATTCTATAATTACATTTTATTGTATCCTATTCATCTGTAGTGTTTCGCAAAATGTAGGAATTTTACAATACATATCTTTTAAAGCTCTCAAGGTTTTCTCGAAATATTTTTTTTTTCTTTTCGTCCGAGCCAGAAATCTCCACGTCAGTAACTCCTACACATATACCAAATATTCCATATTATTAATATATTAATATATACTGTATTAATATTATTTTCACATATATATTCAGAGCCTGATTATATTTTATTCCTAAAAACATGGCGAAAATGTTTTTATTTTTATGGCTTTAAAGAGTTTTTGCCGCTCTGGTATGAGTTTATTGAAGATAAATTCAGATTTAAATCAATATTCTTCTTACCTGTAGTCCACAGGAGCTCAGGTCCAGGTCGCAGGTGACATGCTCCCCAACTCCACCGAGAGAGCCGTGACGATCTCGGGAGCCCCCGAAGCCATCATCCAGTGTGTCAAACAGATCTGTGTGGTCATGCTTGAGGTACAGTGCGGGGGGGGGGGCAAAAGGAAGGAAACATTATCTACACTGAACACGAGTTGTGTGGAAGATGTGGTTCTTTTCTTACAGTTATAATCCTTAACATGCATTTTAAAAAAAGGAGGCAGTCGATAATTGGCCTTTTTCCATCATGCCATGAGTGTAATTATAAACGCTTCCTGTGAATCCCTTGTGCATGTTAATCTGAGTTGCAGTGTCCGCCACTAACAATGAAAACGGCAATTATAAATACAAGCGAAAAGAAAAAGAAATCTTAAGGATTATAACTTTAAACACAGCTAGACGTTTGATGTGCTGCATCAAAAGTAATAATAATAAAATGATCATTTCTGTGTTATTTACTGTTAATATTATTTCATAACTGATTAGTTTTTTTGTGTTTTGATGTCTTGGTTTGTAAATTTGAAAAAGTACGGCTGGGCAATATATCGATATATATCAATATTGTGACATGATAAACTAGATATCTTCTTACATTTTGGATATCGTGTCTTTTCCTGGCTTCATAAGCTGCATTTAAGTAAAGTGATGTAACGTTTCTGAACTTACCAGACTGTTCTAGCTGTTCTATAATTTGCCCACTTAGTCGTGATATCCACATATCTGATGATTATTTACCATATATCTATACATCTACATCATTTCTTTGTAAAAGCACAAATACTCAACCCTACAATATCAATAGAGGTATCGTGCCGTTTGATTTTCTCCATATCGTACAGTCCCACTGCAAAGCTACCCCTTATTGTATTGCTGCAGAAACATTTTCCCAGCTCGCTGCAGTAACAAATAAAGCAGAAATTAAGTCAATTTCAACCAATTTGGATTCTATCTTGCAGGGTAAAAAAAAAAAAAAGCCTCACCCCAACTGTTTGTTACCTCATCTGACTGTCCTCAACATACACGTCATAATGCTTTGGATCAAAGGGCTACACACCTTGTAGTTGTCTCTCTTTTTCTTGCACCATTAATTTGAACTATCTGCACAGCCAGTTCTCCATTGGGCCTTCATGATGGCACCAGCCATGGATACTAGGAGATATGTGACATGACTGTAAGTCTCTAAAACGTGGACTCAAGATATTTTAAAACACAGTATGTAGACTCATCATTATCCAGTTGAAAGTGATGTTCCAGGTAAATCCAAGTTTAGTTGTGCACTGAACCACGATTTGGACATTTTATGTCAGCATGAACACACAGTGAAGAGCACTTTTGTGTGAGTGTCACAGGCTGTCTTCCCTAAGGCACTGTCCCTCTTGGTTTCACTTTATGCAACTTCTTTTCTTTCTTTCTCTCGATTTCTTTCTGTTCTAACACTCTCTCCACATCTCACCCCTTCTTCTTCTTCCCCCCACTCTCTCCTCCTTTGCTCTCCTCAGTCCCCACCGAAAGGTGCCACCATCCCCTACCGCCCCAAGCCTGCCTCCACCCCTGTCATTTTTTCAGGTGGCCAGGTAAGAGCAGACCCACTGGGGGCGTCCACAGCCAACCTCAGCCTCTTACTGCAGCACCAGCCACTGCCTGTTAGTGTCACACCAGGTTTTTCTCACTTTTCCTCCCTCCCTCACTCCCCTGAACCGCCCCTGACTAGCATGAACCATCACTGCTGTTTACTGTGCTCCACCGTCATCAATCACCCGCAGCCACTCAAACCAGAACTGGGATAAACGGCATTAGTCATGAACAGAGAATTGGAATAATCACAAAACATGAGCGTCAAGTCTGGGAAATTGCAACTTAGCTAATAACTGAACTGAAGAGAGACGCTGAAAAGATCCATGTGGGGCTCCATGGTAGTTCTAAATGGACAGAGCAAAACAGCTTGGTAAACTTGAATCAAAAGCACCAAAACAACCGAAACTGAAAGAGCTAAAATAACAAAGTCACTGGAGAAGGACTTTCATCTGCCACCACTCTCGCTAACTTACTTACCAGGACAGAAATAACCTTGATTTTGCGTGCACAGCTGGGCTAACACATCTGTTAAACTTAAGTCTGGACTCAATGTTGAGGTAAATAGACTTCCACAGCAGGATGATCCCAAACAGGAGCAACAGGTTGAAGGGAAACAGGTGTGTGGACAAGAGGCTCCATCGAGGTGATCAAAGGAAGGAAAACTCAGTCGGGACAACTAGTGGACGGGGTGTGAACGACGGAGGATGGATGTAAAAACACTCAATATGCAGAGGAGACAGAGATAGTTTTACATTTAACTCACCAATAATGAACAACATCTCAAATCCCAAAGTCCCTTTGTTTCATTGTCAATTAATATGCAGATTATTTTATTAATCAAGTAATCTTATGGTTTGTAATTAGGCAGAAGAGAGTAAAAAAAATAAATAAAGCTCAAACTATTTTCTAAATACTTGTTTGACCACTATGATATGCAAAACTAAAATTCATCTAATGTGCACATTTGAAAAGCTGAAATAAATGCTTTTTTTTTTTAATTTAAACACAAGCTGCACATTTAATCTTTTATCAAAATGACAGCTGATAAATGTGCGATGGATCGACTTTGCAATGAGATTCTTACCTCTTAATATCCAGTTTCCCTTTAAGTAGCTCTAAGGTTGGAAAAATTACATTTTTAAAATCAAAAAACCCTCAAAAAAGTTTGTTTACTGTCACATAAGACAAATAAAATCAGCAAATCCACACAATTACAAAGCTGGAAACAGAGAATTCTTAACTGATAATCAACTAATTCACTACAAAAATGTTTGATTATTTGCTTCAGCTCTATATTAGACCACCTTTAGCATGCTTCATGTTACCTTATAGTGCTCGTATTCTCCATTTACTAAGAATATATGAATGATCACGAGGAAAACTGTGAGTTAGCCGGTAAATTATAAAACAATTTTAATAAGATTTTCTCATGGGACATAATTAAGAAAGAAAAACAACACCTGAATCAAGGAAGTCTGTTATTAAAGTTTGACTTTATGACTTGACGTGTTGTGTGTCTGGTCACTGTCTCCCGCTCGTTGCTGTCTTGGCTGATGAAATTAAATTTAGCTCAGTTCTGACCTCTGTGGCCCCTTTAAACCACAAACCCAGTAGGTCAAGTCACATTACTCCTCTCAGGGCCGCTCCTCTGGTTTCCCCCTTGCCCCCCCCCCCCCCCCCCCCCCCCCCCTGTCACCCCCCCCACTGTCTGAGTTGTCCCTTATTGATTTAGTTCAACTGGATCAGATTGATGAATAGTGCATGACTTTCTTGTGATATGGTTAAAAAAAATAAAGCTCAAAAGCTAAAACAAATGTCTGTAGAGTGATTGTGTTGTAGAAATATCAAATGTTTTTTTTCTGAAAATTACGTTTAGTCTAATTTTGTTGAAATTAAAATTTAAAAAAAAATGTATTTAATACAGTATATGTTTGAGTATTATTGTTCCGATGATGTAAGAAGATAACAATAAGCTCTTCTCCTCATGTTCGCAGGCTTATACCATTCAAGGACAGTACGCCATCCCACATCCAGATGTGAGTGCTAACCCCACGAGGCAGTCCACTCATTCTGTCTCTCTTTTAGTCACAGGCTCTTTACTCTCTTTCCACCCATATTAATATTAATTGCTAATATTAATACAGATTTATTTCTGATATGTAATTCCTTTATCTTCTAACTTTTCTGACTCTTGCCTCCCTGCCCTTTGTTTGGCATCACACCTCATGGGGCTTGGCCTGGCGGCTGGTGGTTTCACTTTGTTTCAATAAGATATAGAGTCAACTTGAACCTGCTTGAAATAGGTTCGTTACAGCTTTACAGCAACGCAGTTGGAAGCGGAGATATTTTAAAAACTTTTCTTTGTTGGAGTTCTGACATTCACTTAAATGTCACTTGACCAAAAGCATTTCATTCAAAATTAGTACCAGAAAACAGAATGAAAACAATGACTGAAATAGTAGTAAACTGCTGCTTTGGTGGCTGATTTCAGATGATGGAGTTGCCCTTTAATATAATTAGACTACATGATCAGCAGGAAAAAAATATCCACACAGCGTTTTTAAGCAATTTGCACAGTTGCAGGTGCACATACGGCAGCTTGGTCAGTGGCCCCACGCGTCAAACTATGGCGCTCCACGTTACCCCTCTGGCGTCAGTTTGGACGTGCAGGTCTGTAAGTCATTGTAAGTTTGACGAGAGTAAAGGACGAAGTCAGTTCACGTTGTATAAGGAGCGACTAGGTTTGCATAGGGTGGATGTTTGGGTCTTGTCCCAAAACTCAACATACTAAACTTATGTCATGTACGCAAAGTACATAACTGACCTCACGTATGTAAAGTACTTAACTACGTAACTTAAGTTACCAAATATACGTATTTAGCCGCACCCAAGCCATGATCTTTTCCTAAACCTCACCAAATATTTTTGCTGCCTAAACCTAACTAAGTAGTAATGTAACCTGGTTAACTTCCATCACGTACGTAACCTAAAGTTAACCCCGTGTTGAAGTCCATCCGAGTGTGTCAAATGTAATGCCAAGGGGTCATGTGACAAGTTGTGAGTGTGAACGTGTTGTTAGCGAACGTCTCAAATCAAGAACCCATTGTATCACAAAATTCAACTAAAAAAATTGAGCGGTAAATACGCCATCATTGTAGTTTCTAGATGCAACTTCTAGGATGTGTAGTTTTAGAATGGACGTAGCAACAGTAACATAGGGGGGCGGGGCTTAGAGAAAACACCAACATCACCCCATCGCCCCAGTCTCAGGCCAAGTCCTCCATGAGCTTCTTCTCTTCTCTCTCTCTCTTGGTCTTTGTCCTTCACCTGTCTGTGTTGTTACTTCTCCTCAGATCCTCTCTCTACTCTTGTAGCATTTTCAGACAGACCTGTGTGTGTGTGTGTGTGTGTGTGTGTGTGTGTGTGTGTGGGTCTGTGTGCGTGTGTGCGTGCGCGTGCGTTCACGAGTGTGTTTTTTTAACGATGACCTCATAGCACTGCTGTCCTCCTCCTCCCCCCCTCAGCAGTTGAGCAAGCTCCACCAGTTGGCTATGCAGCAAACCCCCTTTACCCCCCTCGGACAGACCACCCCTGCCTTCCCCGGTACGTACCCACCTACACGACGACCCTCTTTACCAAAACTCCTTCTCTCGTTTTTACCTGTAGAGACAAACACATTCTCTACCTCCTTTTTTCTCTCTCTTCTTTTCCTGTCTCTGTCCTTACTCTTTTTCTTCTTCTCGTCGTTCTCCTCCTAATGGTCTCTGTGGTGCACTGCCATTGACATGGCCTGCTGGTGGTCTGCTCTTGTTGATGTTGAGGTTTCTTTTGTTCTTTGGTGTTCCCTTAGTGTCCTTTTTCAATGATGCAATTGCCTGAAATGTTCATTTCGAGAGTAGAATTCAATTGTCAGGTGATAGGAGTTTTACAGTGTATGTAGGCTCTGCTCAGGGCTGAGCCAGACTTTCCAGTGTTGCAGAAATGCTACTGGTCAATAGCCAGGGAATAAAATAACTCCAGGACTACAGTTCATCAATGCTGTTCACTCCCTCAATGTGCCAAACTCTATTTTATGTCCTCTTCCTGTGTTCAGCAGCAGGTCTGGATGCCAGTAACCAGGCCAGTACTCATGAACTCACCATTCCCAATGATGTGAGTACATTTGCCATAATGTGTGAAATGTTTGCCTGCGAGTGCGTTTTTGTCATTTCTTTAATTTTCCCTGCACCACTGCAAAAAAATGTTTTATCCTTTATCCAAAATGAAAGATTTGTCTTGAACTGACGTCCATTGTCGTCACTATTGCAGAAAAACTATCACACATATTCAGCAGTATTTATAATTTGTAGCCACTTTGTGCCGATTTCTCTGCACCACTGCCAATACACTATACCTTAATGCTATTTTAAACAGGACAGCACTTTTCAGAAAATCCATAAAGGTCAATGCAACATTTACTCAGTTCTTCCTGAATATATAAATCCATTTAAAGAGAGATTATAATGCTGAATTCTAAATTAGTTGTTTAAATTATAGATAAAATTCCCCCAAATAGCTGCATGAAACAGAAACAAAGCAAGACACTGGTCAGGAACTAGCTGCTATCAAAGCACAAACTCACAAATATTTTTGGATCACAATGTCAGAAACTGCGGTTTATTATCTTTTAACGTGGCTTCCTGTTGAAGCTTCCAGCGATACACTCTGACAGCACATCAGCTGCAACTATTGAGATCTCCTTCTCCACAGAGAGAGTGCAGCCAGAGGCGGTTGGCTTTGTAAAGTGAATGTCCCTAATGGAAAAGACTTGTTGGGCCAAAGAAAGGAATATTGAAGTTAGAGTTGAAAGGCTGACAATGACCCGTAGTCATGCATCATAGAGAGTCCAGTTGGATATAGCGTCTCATAAAAATGTGTCTTTCATATGTGCTGGCCATCCTAAGTCCCGTCCCCATTTTCTTCCCAGCTAATAGGCTGCATAATCGGACGCCAGGGAACCAAAATCAACGAGATCCGTCAGATGTCTGGGGCGCAGATCAAAATTGCTAACGCCATGGAAGGGTCATCGGAGCGCCAGATCACCATCACAGGGACCCCCGCCAACATCAGCCTGGCCCAGTACCTCATCAACGCAAGGTCAGAGTCACTGGCTGTTAAAGTCTGATGTGAAGCCATCGCATGGAACAGTCAAGGGAAGAAAGTCGAAGCCTTTTGGCAAAAATCCCTTTCGAGTTTGCCCCCAATTTGGGGTTAAACGCAAGCTGGGTTTAGGAAAAAGTGAACTGAGTGAAATGATTTCTTACTTTCCAATGATCCTCCCACAGGTTCAGAGACGTGGCGGCCATGTGGAACGACCCATCTTCCATGACCACGTCCTGAGATCCCTGACTGGCTCCTCCGTTCGGCCCTTTCCAATGATTGACTACCGCAGACAACCCTGATGAAGCCCTTCGGACTCTGGCTCTGGCTCTCCGAAAACCCTGACCGCCTTCCCGCCCTGGTTCAAAGTTGTTTATACGTCAGGGAGGGTTGGGCGCTCATTTTTATTTCAGAGAGCCAAATTAAATACAAAAAAAAAAAAAGAATTACAAAAAAGGATTTCTCTGTTGATTAGGTTTTTTAGAGAACTGTTGAAGCATGTTGAATGTTTATTAGGAATAACTTGTGTTAATCTTTCTTTCTTTCTCTCTCTATCTCTTGCTTTCTCTTTCTCTCTGTCAGTGCTGCGTCATAGAACATCATTTAAAAGTATAAACTTGTAAAAGATTGAGAATTTTTGTAGAACGTAGTTATTTGCATATTACAGCTGCGCAGTGATGCTATCGGCAGAGTGTGTGGTGGGATGTAGCCAAATTATCAAATTTTGATAATATATTTTGAAAAGAAAAAAAATTGGACTGTTCTGCTTTTGTCCTAATTTGCATCTTTGTCTACTTACAAATCCAATCTCTACCCATGACTCTTTGCTGCATCACATGACCCTTTTAAGCCAATGGTATCACTCCCAGAGCCTCCCTTCTCATGTTCATTTCCTATATTTACATTATTGCTTATATTGCATGTGTTCAATGTCGTATCGTTGTGCATTTCAGTAAACCTGTTCAGTGTACGTGTTCCTTCAAATGTTATTATTATATCTCTGTGCTCCCGTTCTTTTCCGCAAAACTTTTTCAGCATTTTTGGCCATTCACGTCTAGTCCTACTCCCTGCCCAGACGAAAAACTTTCCGACATAGCCTCCTTCTATCAACACCGATTATTAGTATATAGATGCATGAATGGAAATTAGTGAAAAATCAGTTGCTAAAAACACAAACTGAAAATTTAAAATGATTGTTTACCAACTTATTATTATACTGTATTTGTTTTGTACAAGGACTATCGTGATTTAGCACATTAGTCGACTACGCGGCGCTCATGCAATAGACTATTCAACACTTTACTCTGGACTGCCTCTGATGTGGGAGGAATTAGTTGGTCTTAAAAGCCAAGTGTTGCGTCCAAACCTTTCGGCTTCCTTCTCGGAAAAAAAAAAGCCGACTCTTCGCGGCAAAGAGGCCTAAACGTTTGGACGAAGCTGAATGGTATTTTTTGGGCCAAGGAATGTTCAGGGGTTCATTGGGGGGAACCCACGGGGCCTGGGCGGACGTGACCACTCAGTCTCTTTTTCAAGATTGTTCATCTCGTCTTTTTGTTGTCATACGGTTGATTTGACGCTTTAGGTTTGAATGTCTTTTGATTGTCACGACTATGTCAGCAACTTAATTGTTTTTATTTGAAAAAGGACAGGTTGGATGACAATTCCTGCTTCGCTGGTTTTCAGTAAATCCAGCGCGTATTTATTTATGGTGTGGTGATGCACATATGACTTTTTCTTTGTTGATCATGAAACTTAAGCTAAGTTAGTTTTGTCGTATTGTGTTTAATTTGAGAGGGAGGTGTGGATGATATTTGGTATGATTCAGTATTTCTCTTATTGGACAGCTTGAGTCATCTCATTTCCGATCAGCTGAGCTCAATTAAGTTTTGACATAATACAAACAGCTGTTGAATGTTATTGTCGAATCACATTATCTACTGTCCAACACAGCAACATTCTGCATTTTCAGTGTCTCAATTTCTTCATACATACTACTTCTGATTTTATTTACAGTAGCCTATGCTGAGCTTAAAGGAAAAGTTTGACATTTTGGTAATTATGCGATTTCTTTGCAGAAATTCTACGAGAAAATTAGTACCAAAATGTTGAACTTTCCCTGTAACTTTGGGTCTTAAGCGCTTTGATGACATACATGTGATTATGTAAATTGACAAATGCTGTATCACTATACTGAACCATGCATCGTCAATGATTATTCTGCAATAATTCTTACATTTTGATGTGAACTCAAGTAGTAGTGCTAGCATTGAAATTATGAATTTGTGTTTCTTTTTATTATGAGTTGTCATAGCTTGTACTTCAATGGGAATGTTTGTCAAATGAAGAAAATTGAATTAAGTTTTTTTTTGGGCAAACTTGCTTTTTAGAACAGTTAGCTTATACCTAAGAGGGCATTCTTTCCCAACAGTACTGTACCAGTAAAGAACATCCTCAAGGGTATTACGGCTTTTATACAACTGTTATCAGTGCATGTGTACTGAAATGTGTGCTTCAAATTAGTGCACATGTGAAAGCATTAAAAACATAGAAAAACAAGGATTGCTAATGCTTATTAGCACAGGTGGAGCGTGCATTTGACAAAGATTTTGTTGTGTAATATGAATTTGATCGCTATGGCAGTGTGATTTCAATAACATCGATATTCATGTGTTACTCAGTGTTTGAAAACTGTATTTACATTTGTGTATATGCCTGAGTATACTACAATTTTGAAACAAACTGCAACTAATGCAATAATAGGGTGCAATGTGCAATTATTTATTCAGTTATTATTAGCATAGATACAGGAGAGCTGTGTAGCTTGTTTAAAAATGCTTTTTATTTTTACTTTTAACCACTTAACATGTGGCAGCAACAGCGGGAAAAAAAGAATGACTAGACATGTTTTGTTTTTGTTTTTTTCAGCTTTTGTTTGTGTGTATTGCAGTTTGGGAAAAAAAGTGATAGAACTTCGTAACTATTTTCGATTGATTTATTTGCTATGTGCAGATCTATATTAGTTGTGAGTAATTACATAGGTTTTAATTTCAAAGTGTTGGTAAGTATAAAAACAAATAAAGTTTCATTTTTTCTTTCTGTGACTTGTTTTTCTCTGGTTTCTCTTTGCTGCTTCTTATAGAAAGTTAATAACTTGAGATCATTTCTGTACTTCCCTGTGCACACATTAAAGGGGAACTACGCCCATTTTCAAAATTCCTACATGTTATTTCTATGGTCTGACAGTCAAAAAACATGAGTTAACTTGAACAACTCTTCCACAAATCCAAAAACTAGAGAGCTAAAACTCAGATCTGGGCATCCAGGGGAATGTTCTGAGTACATTTTCTAAGAAAAATTTAATAAAAATAAAGCTCATTTGGGTAGAAGAAAGAAAGTAAACATTCTGTGGGTTCACATCCGTCTCCTATTCATTGTCTATGGACAAGCTCCAGACTTTATACCTGATGACATCACAAGTTTAAGACTTTGAGACTCTGGTTTCTGGCTTTTAGAAAAAGTAGCTTTGCGTTCACAAATATTGATGAACTTTCCGAAGCCATGGAAATAAAATCTTTAAAATCTTTAATTTAGGAGGTCTTCCCCTTTAAGTTAAAAGTTCATAAACCACCCAGGACTTTCTCAGGCGTTTACTCTGACCTCAGCAGATATTTGGGAGGATAAATTGCATCTGGATTTGTTCTAAGAAAGCGTAGATCCTTGAGGGCAGAAAACTGGTCTTATTATATGCCGTGTGGCAGAGCAGTGAAATCATGCTGCCCAGAATACCACTGAGGTGATCTGACGAGAACACAGGAGCTTAAGACAACGGCAGGAAATATGTTTTATGCTTACAGTTTGAGTGGGATAATGTGGGTGGGTGTCAAGGGTAGATTACGAATTTGTTGGTGAGCGGCCAAGAATGTGTCTGAGAAGTTGATAGGTAGGCAGGCCATGATCACTGGCAGAGATCCAGAGAGCTTTGCAGCGTACCAGAGTCGAAGGGGCTGCCCTGCAGCTTAACAAGAGCCCCACTGAGGCCTCCAGTCCTGCCACACAAAAGTCATTAAAAATGTATTCGCATCGTATTAAAGAACAAAAGTGCTTCGCAAAGAAAGGCTTTTCATTTATGGCGAAAAGAAAACACTATAGCATGGGATTTAACAGTGAAACAAACGGGTGAAGTATCACCATTATTAAATTATCTAAACTTTATTTCCAAAAAGTCAGATTTGCTTGATATGGCAATACTACGATACCCATAAGCTTCAGCTGCCTTTGATATGTAGAACAAGATAAGTGGTAAATTCAGAACGCTTTGCTCTTGTAACCCGGAACAATGCATTATTGGATGTTTCTCAGCAGACAAGACACTTCTGCAAGATCCTGCACAACCCCAGATTACATTCAGGGATTGTTTCTATGCACATGGCTGTGGTTGGTAAGAAAGACTGTTATTATGGTAAATAAACTGTGTTAATGTATGGTTTAGGTAAAGCAGCTAAAAACACTTTCAGTCTTGGAAGTGCTCCAGCTGCCAGTCACCTTATCTACTCAGAAAATTAACGGGAGAGCCCAAAATAACTCCCCCCGCATCACGACTCAATCAGAGCAAAGTCTTTAGGTAATGAAATTGATGTGACATCCAGCTCCTCGATGACCTGATAGTCTTACATCTGACAAGACATCTTGGGCAAGTCACAATTTGTTATGAAGCCAGATGTTCAATTAAAAACAATGTTTGTTTTTATTCTAAAAGTGTTACCCAGAACGCTCTGAAGCTCGAGCTATATATATATATATATATAAAAAAGAACAGTAGCATATCAAAGGGCCAATGCACTGTGCGCCTCAGTCAATTTACCTTCAATAACGGTTCAATAAGGGTTTGTCCCAAAACATAAAGGCATTCTCTGCCCCGGGGTTGGCTTGGCCTCAGCGTTGGAGTGGGTCCATGCTATCACTCAGCATTGCTGTAAGCCGCTTACAGACAACCTTCTCTGTAAATGCAAAGGACTGATGTCAAAGGAATAAAGTAGAGGAAGTGCAAATGTAGAAGTCTCTGCAAGTGTGAGGATATCCCCACCTTTTCCCTTTTCCCCTCCGAGTTTGGACGTGGGGGGTCACACAGCTGAAGCACGCTGCGTCCTGCCTGGTGAGTGAAACTGAGCAAAATCCAATGTCAGATCGTCTCTGCAGCGCAGGAACACATTACCAAATGTAGTAAGCGTGGCTTTGAAGAGGTCAATATATACTGTAGGGCAGCACAGTGCTGCTCTCAATAGAGTGACTTCACAATGTCATGTGTAACAAAGCAGACAGGGGGGCAGATGGAGCAGAAGGAGGTTGAAACTACGGCTTTGTTCAGAGGAAATAAATCCGCGGATGATAATATGTCTCTATAATTATGACAGTCTATAATGCTTACCCAACAAAGGATCCTGTAATTGGCTCTGCTCCATATCTTTCTGTGGAGGAGTGGGAATTTATTTAAGATGGACGTCTGGTCGGACTCCTGGCAGACGAGTAAGGGTGTTAAACAAAGGGCCTGGCAAGTCTCAGGTATCTTAAATCTCAGGGAATGTGAAGTAAATCTTTTGCCAAAGAGCAAGAGAAACAAATTTACGAGCGCGCTTCGCAATTTTGGATATTGTCACTATAAAGCAAACTCATGCACTCAAACGCTTCTGTAGTCAATACAATCAATGATTCTGCCTTTCAGCAAAATTGACAGGGCTGCACATTTAATCATGCAGGTGCTTTGCACAGCGCTGGCTGAGCCGACACCGCTGGGAGTCGCTCCCAGAGGTCTGCTGTCACCGTGGCTGTGAAGGGCTGGACACTGAAGTCCTCCATCAGGGCAGGACAATAGTAATCAGTGTTTATGAAGAATGACAGAGCCTGACTCGAGGGGCGCGGAATCAGTCACAGGCAGAGACGAGGCGGCGGCAGGTTACCAAAACGGTTCACGCTCTGGGTCCTTTGATGGTGTCTCTGCAAGTGTATATTTATATAATTCATAATCGGGAAATCAGAGCATTTGCTCTAAACTCTGGTTTTCTACCTCGATTATATCATATTAGTGACGAGAGCTGCAAAGATCGATGGGATTAGTAGTCAGCTATTAAATTAATTGCACTATTATTTTTAGAATCAATTAATCAGTTTGGGTTATTTATCAAGAAAAAAAAAAAAAAAAAAAAGAGTACAAATTCTCTGATTCCAGCTTCTTAAATGTAAATATGTTCTGGTGTATTTACTCCTCTATGACTGTAAACTGATCATCATTCTAATCAATAAATCGTGCCATTAATGTGCACCATCTATATGGAGAGTAATATACCTCCATGCATGAATATAATCACTTACAACAGACAATACATGCATGCTTAAAGAGGTTATTTGCAACATGCTGCCCCTTTAAGTTTACTGTGTCTAGGTCATCATAGGTTTCTTTTAACTTTTGCATCAAAAGAGTAGACAGGGACACGAATTATATTAAATGTGCAAAGCAGGCAGAGGAGACCTCCAAACATAAATAGAGGTTTAGGTGTCATTCAAAGGTGCAAGTGAGCATGAAATTTAAATTTAATACATCAGTGGGTACAGTGGAATGAGCAGTGAGAGTACACTGTACAATAGGGCAGTGCCAGAAATTCATTTACAATTTAATCACATTTTTTTTGCAAAATCTCAGCAAATCATTTAGTCTGGTAAACATCAAAAGTGATGTTAGGTGTCCATCATAAGTTACTGAAGGCCCAAACTTTTTCACTTTAAAATCAACTTTATAATTATATAAAATCGCAAAAAGCAAACTAATGTCAGCATGTTGAGACATTAATTAGAAATATTCGGTGGATTTACTTAACTCACTGAAACAATACATTGATAATAGTGGTGAACAAAGTATTAAAATATTAGCTGTTAGCTTAGCATAAAGACTGTAAACCGGGGGAAACAGCTAGCCTGGCTTGGATATTTACCAGTATCCTGACACACATACATTTAGCATATTGATTATTTTTGTTAATTCACAGTTTATAATAAAATAGTCCTATAGTACACAGTATATGAAGTATTTTAAATGAGCTCCACCTTCAAGGTAATGAAAACATTAATGCATCAATAATGATAATCCAGCAATATAATATTCTGAAATGGGCCATTCTGCAGAACCAGTACTTTTACTTTCAGTATATCTAGTATTTTTTTACACTGTACCACAAGAGGACTTCTTCCACCACTGGGGGAAATGAAATACTGACATTATATTGACATTTTAATACAAAGTGGATGATAATCTGTGGAAATGATGGACTGTCGATACAGTTTGATTTTATGAATGGGGGGGGGGGGGGGCGGGTTGGGCTCCCGTTTAACATAGTGAGAGGATGGATCGGGACCACACGGTGCAACTGCTGCGCCTCTGCGCATACATCCACACACACACACACACACTCACACACACACCGACAGACACACAGCTGCTGCAAACCTGCACGGAGAGTCACAGGAGGTTGTAAACTGCGATCAAACTGTTGGATCCGGACTCTTCCACCGGCTCTATCCTCTGCGGGTTACTGCCGCACAAGTTCATTTGCAAAGGATGAGCTGTGTCTTGAGTTTCCCCGGTGTCTTTAGTTTTTCCTGGATGTCTCATCAAAGAAAATAAAGCCCCGTGACTGCACGGTGATGTGGAGCCATCAGGTAGGTGTCGACTCAAATAACAATAAACTCACTTTTTATTGACTCATGGAGTTTACATTATTATTATTATTATTATTATTATTATTATCATTATTACATAGATGTGTTTCTAGTGATGGTTGTTTATTTTAAGATTAGTTTATCACAAACTGAACGTCATAAATGATTTTTTATATTTTAAATAATATTCTATATGAGCTGTTTTTAGGGCTATAACTATTTATTTTCCATAATGTTTAACCTGACGATTATTTCCTAGATTTGATCATTCAGTACATTAGTCTGCATTTGGGCTTTCACAGAGCAGAACTCAACAATATTAAATGTATTATCATAGAAAACTAAATATTCATATTTAAAACCACAATGAAACCAGTTAATTTATGCTCATTAAAAAAAAAAAAATAATAAAAAATCTATGTATTGACATTTAATTTTCTCTTGAAAAACTAATATGCTATCTATCATAGTTCTTTTTCCTAAAATAAGTAGGTTTAAAATTGCAATGTCCTATTTCCTTTTCTTTCTTTCTCTCACAAGGATTTATGCTGTCTGGCTGTTGATTATCCTAATGTGTATTTTGCACCTGTAATAATATTTCTATAACATTCCCACAGTGACGTAGTTTTTCTGAGACATTTAGCTTATCAATATTAAAATCATTCTGCGACTTCTGGATAAATCAGAAACTATTTCTGAGCAATTTGTGTGACATTCATCATCTTGATCAAAAAGCTGCTTATCAGCTGCTCTTTGCATCGTGTCCCATGTAGTCGTTTGGATTTGCATTCTGACCTTCACTGCTCTCACCTGCATCCCCTTTATCTTAAAGAGTACAGACAGGTTTTTATTTAATCACAAATCACTGTTTAAAAGTTCATCTGCTGCATATTGATGAGCCTTCACCTTGTTTAGTAGCATTTTGTTAAAGCTCAGCAAAGGGACCCATACTTCATAGAAACATGTTATTATGATAATGTTGAACTTTACTTTCCCTCTGGGGAGGAAGGCATCTGAAGAGGAGATGGTGTACAAAGTTAACGGAATACGTGCTGTAAGATGATATGACCAGAAAACAAACATAAAAAATGATCAAAAGCATATAAATAGTCTCAAATTCACAACACAGATTTAAAACAACATATTTAGACTTGATAGGCAGCTAAATATAAAAACAAAGACATTCCTGACAAGACTTGACATTTTCTCTTTCTCACCTTTTGTCTCTCCATCTTTTTATATCTTTCTCCCTTTTTCTATGACAGGTTTCTTCCAGTCAGCCAACAAGACGTTTCCCTCCCACCCTGGATACAGTCTTGACTTCCCCTTTTCTCCCCAGACGTCTCATTTAGCTATTATTCAAACCTTTTGGACATTTGCTCCTTTGTGTGTTGGATCAGAGCTCCAGTCAAAACCTGCAGCGTCGTCTGGCGAGAAAGTTGAACCTGCCTCAACGTTTTCTGCAAGGCTGTCAAGTCTCGTCTCAGAGTATCATAAACCACTGTGTTTTGGCGTCTGATAAGTCACTAAATACTCCGAATTATTACTCAAACCGGACTTCCTGGATTGTATTTCATGCCTCCCCAGTACCTAAAGCAATGTATCCCCACCAACGCAAACCCCTTGCGTGGTTCTAACGCAGGGCTGACGTCAGTCCGCTAATGGGGGCCTCTCACAGGCTCAGGTCATCCACAAAACCTTCTCTTCCGATTGTGGGAACATTGTGTCTTCTGTCTGTGATTATGACTGCGTACGCTTGTCCTAAGATCTGTCACTGCACAGACAGGAACGGCGTGGTGGTGCAGTGCACCTCACGCAACTTGGAGAACATCCCGGCGAACTTGCCCAAGGACACTGTCGTTCTCTTGCTTTCATCTAACCGGATCAGACACATCCCAAAGGAGACCTTCACAGATCTCCACCGCCTCCGGGAGCTGGACTTATCTCACAACGCCATTGAGAGCGTGGAGGTCGGAGCCTTTCAAGGAATTTCCGAGAGCCTGCGGACTTTGGATCTTTCAAACAACCACCTCAGCAGCCTCCCCAAGGACACCTTCGCCAAGCTCCACGCTCGTGTCCGATTATCCCACAACCCATGGCACTGCGAGTGCTCTTTGCAGGAGGTGCTGAGGGAGCTGAGGCTCGACCCCGAGACCGTGAACGAAGTCAGCTGCTCCACGTCGGTGCAGGAGGAGTACGTGGGACAACCGGTGATCCAAGTCCTGGACTCCGGGATCAACTTTTGCAATTTCCACCACAAGACGACAGACGTGGCCATGTTTGTGGCCATGTTCTGCTGGTTCTCCATGGTGACAGCTTACATCATTTACTACATCAAACACAACCAGGAGGACGCCAGGAGGCACATGGAGTACCTCAAGTCGCTGCCCAGCACTTCCCACATTAGCAAGGACTACGACACAGCCAGCAGTGTGTTTTAGCGTGCCAATAATTACGCTTACGGCATATGAGGAACATTTAAAAGTGACAGCTTTGCAGTGATAAAACTGCGCTTGTGATATACAATGCACACAAACATTAAGGAGAAGTTTAAAGATAAAAACTGGCTTAAAAGCAGTGGGACACTTAAGATATTTTTATGAGAGCAGAACTTTTTGTGATGTATTTTGGAGAAGTAGCAGAGAACGAGGGAAAAGTGAATATTTTGATGTATTATGTGTTAAATTACCTGTCAAGACTAGAGTATGAGTCGTTCTTATTGTAAAGAGTTTGTATATTTATTCATCCATAAAGGATCTAAAGAAAATCGTGCAAATGTGGTGGCACCTTACAGTTCACTTACTCCTAACAGGAATTAAATTTCACGCTTGTCAACTCATTTATAGTTTTGCTTCAAACGGTACTTTGTCACTTTTAAAATTGAAAATAATCTTTCCTGTCACAGAAAACTTGAATTAGATGAGTCCGTCTCAGCTTTCAAACAAACGCTGTGGAGATTTTGAGAAGTAATCTTACAGGTTTTTATAAAATTACAACATTTGTGAAGTTTTAGAGAGCAGAAAGTATTTAAGTGAAACTCCTACATGTAGTTTTAGTATAAATCAGTCAACACAAATTCCAGCACATTAGTCACATTAAACACAACAAGAACTTTTACACATCGGGAAACATAAGTAAAAGTATAGTTTGCATCATGCAATCCCTCGTCAGTATATACCCTCACTGGATCGGAGTTTCTTCTTCTGCGTGTTTGATTTTGGAGCCATGTCACATGGTCCTAGAACTCATTATCTTGCCCCATCAGTTCATCACAACCTTTCAACCCTCCAGCCCTTTATCTGTCAGTATTACAATAAACTGATACCTCAATAAGTCCCATAAAGCTGCCTTGCGACAATGCAGAGCTGCATTTATGTTGATTTCTAAAAATGAACAATTAAAACTCAGCATCAGAATTCTGCTCCTTCCTTCCTTGAAGAAAAGTAGAAATGAAAGGCGTTAGTGAAATAATAAATCCTTTAATTTGATCTGAATCCTGCATTAAATTGCGTTTTATTTTTCAATAAATATGACAGGTTCACACAACTTTAAAACCTCACACAATCTATCAATCCGCAGCCATAACACACTCCTCACAATGACATCCTGTTATTTATCCCTCCGAGGTACATTGAAGAATGCCCTCCGCTCCAAATATGGAACCCATATATCTTCATCTGCGTAGATCTGGATGGGGCAGAATATTAATACGCGTCTTGCAACCCAAAAATAGTTTCATCCCACTCGCAGTTCAAATCCATAAATCTAACGAGCGTTTGAGGAATGCATGTCGAGGGGCTGCTCACTTAGGATGTCACTGCAGTATCTATTTATCATCAGGGAAGTCATACGTTTGGACCATAAAGTCACATGAAGAAGGATTGCACTATAACAATTAGATTTCCAGAGTAATAACAACTGGCTTTTGTTGGAATGGCACTCAGGTGTGAACAGGTCTCTGCAAAACAGCTCAGCGTTTGGAAAAAAAGTTCAAAAAAATGCTCCTTTTAAAATGGATGTGCACGGAGTAGCCGGCTCTAAACTTGCTCAGGTGTTTCACAGACTATCAGTTATCTTTTGCGTCACATCGACAGGCAAATCACAACACCAACGACGATTAAGGGCCATTATGAACTTATTCAGGTCTGTAGTTGTGAAAAATGTCACGTAGGTGGGGATCAGTTAGTCTCAAGCGGCTATTGTTCACATTCACAGCAGAGGATGTCTGCTCGCACAAACAAGCTCAGCATTTTCTTTGCAAATGTGAGCATTTCTGGGAACCTGCCGGTAAAAGTTCACAAGAGAGAGCTGCTGATGTCGGCTTCACAACTCGCGCCGCAGCTCAATGAGCTCCAGCTGCAGCGGACGCTGGACACCGTCGGGTCAGGGAGAGGATAAAAGCAACATGTCTTTTGATTCGACAGCAGCGAAAATTGCCCTTTTGTTGAATTTTGTCCTGTGGAAAACTGCTCATGACCTCACACCACACAGGGAAATGTGAGGTGCTTTGTTGGAGTTTGGTTCCAAAGGCCTTGAACCTGTGGCTGAATCACAGGATGCAGTTGAATCGTCTTTTTTTCCTTTGGAAAGTTCCCAACTGAGTGAAATGACCTGGAAGTATCTAAGTGGCAGCCATGATAAGAGCTGGTCAAATCCCCCAAGGTGCTTCAGAGAGCTTCGGGTACACTGGCTCACCCTTTACCAAAGGACATGAGAAAATGCCGGCCCACAATTCCTTGTGGCAGCAACATTTAAAGCGACGCACCATTCGGCCATCAACAAATTGTACACTATGGACACATTTAAAAACACCTGCGTGATTCTGTTTCGGACAGGAATCCTAACTTGAATTGAACTTTTCTATGCATTATAACTAAAGTTGCTTAAAAATAATTAATAAAAAAAACACCTGTCTTTGCATAGTTTAACTGCAGAAGGATTCAACCGCCGGCGTCTTTCCCCCAGTCCTGAATTCTCCTGCCCTCAGACACGCAGCCTCTTCACAGTTTTCCTCGGTCCTTGGCGTTGCCAGACAGAGCGACAGAACACGCTGCCACCTTGAGATAAAAAGGTGCTTGAAATTGTTTGATTTATTAATTTGGTTTGACAGCAATGGCAAGTCAATACTAATAATACACATTGACCCGACTTTGGACTTTAAACTACTTTATTTCTAGTTCTAGTTTATTCTTTCTGAATGCCGGTCCATTTACTATATTTTATAGGCGTACAATTGTGGCTTCTCTTCCATCTTCATCTTTCAGCCAGCGCTTAATAGATTTGGTTTAATATCTAATACTGACCTTGTAATCTCTAAAGTTCGACCTTTCTATGCTGTCAAACGGTCACAACATTAATTACAGTCCACATTACTTTGTCTTACAAGTCCCAAGGGCTGTGGCGTCCATCTTAATGAATTGAATATTAATAATTAGCTGGGTACCGTTGAGGTCAGAGTGTCTCTCTCAGTTTAAGTTTAGAGAAACCAGTGGCACTTCATTAGTTACAGAAGGACCAGGAGACACAGCTTTCTTCCACACTTGCTCCAGTCCCAGAATTATAAGTACGGAGAGGAAAACATAACACCAACTTCCCGAAATCCAACAGAATATGGATGCAAGTGCTGCTCAAGCGGAGATTTTTGGCTCAGTATGAGGAAAACTAATTTAGAGGAAACAGCCTTTAAAGATATACATTGTAAAATTCCATAAATTTTTAAAAACTTATTCCTTAGGCTCTTTAATAATCAGGGGCCTTTATTGCTGAACAAGGAAAACACAGAATATAAAAGAAATACAAAACTTAATCTAGAGTTGGCATATCAAAAACATGAAGCACCATGCAAACTGTACTAAATGCTACAAAATGCAACTTCGAAAAGTAAGTTTACACAACATTTGAAATGATATGGTATCAAGTGGCCTAATTGTACCAACGGTATCTGCGAGATGTGAAATTGCAAATAACCGACTTCATGGACGAGCGTCACTGCTGCTGCCGCTCACATCTGAATGTCCTTTGTGATAAAATCCGAAGCAGCTGTCACATCATTTAAAGTTAATTTCGCAGCATACAGTGTAGCATAGGATCATTCCACTGATTAAAATGCATGCTTTCAACTCTGGAACATCTGTTCAGCAGTGACTGCACAGATGTCACAAGTCTAAAACATTATTTCTTCTCTGGAACAACAAACATCGAGAAGAAGGTTACTTTAATTAAAGTGAAAGCAGAAAGAATCTCTGTTTTATGTCTCTTCTCCCGGCTCTCACTTTCATGCGTTTCTGTCACACTGCTTTCTCACAATGCTTATCCCCACACACACACACACACACACACACACACACCTCTCTCACCTTTATCGGTCAGAGCGGATGCGTGACGCAGCACCTTCACGGATCACTGTTCAAACATCTGCAGAAGAGTCAGAATGAGAAGGATGTTTATAAGTCGTGACCCTTCTGTCTCTTATTAAAACATATATATTTATTTTTAGTAGGCTCGTCATTTCATTCAGGGTTAACTGAGTTGTGTTACTTTATAAACAGGATGTATAAAGCTGTTGGAAGAAAATAGCTGAAGATATAAACTTTTCTGTCTGATAAATAAAAATGACGTATATCAAATTCATAACTTAAGGCTTTTGTTTGAGTTTTAGCTGTATTTTACTGAGTCCAGGTTAGAGTTTAAGTAGGACATGTAGACAGTAAAGTCCGGTTTCTATTTTGCTGGTATGAATATGGAATTTTGGTTTGTTTAAAAAAAACTTCATCTGTGGGTCAACATTAAACCTATATTTTACAATCACTTAATTAACTGGTAACACCTGTTTTTATATGTTGTGTGTGTACATTATTAAGAAAAACATTTGTGTTTATTCCTTGAGATTGAACAAGTTGGGAGTTTGATACACACACACACACACGCACGGAGAAACCAATGAACACAAACTCCTGTTATAGGATATTTATGGAGCACATTACGCCTCGTGGTCTGTTCTCCAAAACTGCACAGTGCAGGCTAAAGACTTGAGATGCATCCTTGAAGACGTAATTGTCTGTCTATCCATATATCGTTCCCTTCGGGATGCATTTTTTTGCAGCACATTTGTGTGTTTATACCACGTCAATAAGGCAATTAGGAAGCAGAGAGACACACAAACAAAGAAATACAGCCACAACACAATGCAACAAAAGGCGGAGAGATTCCTGTAGAAGGAGTCTGTCAGTTCAGGATGTGGTCTTTCAGGAAGATGCAGTGTTTGGTTTCGGGAGGAGGACAAAACCGTTCTCCATCATTGTGCTGCACAGGGGTTAGTGCATGAACACGCTGAGAGAGGCTCACTCAGTTCAATATGAATTCACAAAGATAGGAGAGCATTTGAAGTGTGTTTGTGTTTGTGTGAGAGATGAGGCAGAGGCAGATTTTTTTTTTTAAAAGACCGATTTCTCCACTCGGTCTTATCTTTTAATCCGGGATGCATCCTCCGAGATGCAGTTTTTAAATGCACGTGTGACGAGGGGGAGAAAAGGAGAATGAGATACACTATAGCCAAAAGTATGTGGACACCCAGACATGACACCCATAATGTGTGATTAATGAACAACTCATTACCAGATCATTTATACGACTTAATGGCAGTGAATTTATTTAAATCTGTAATTGGATGTGTAAAAGTGGGAGATTAATCATAATCATCCTCTGCAAGGGTAATTTGCTTTGATATCTTTGGTCTAATCAGGTAATGTATACAATGTAAACCATTAGACAGGAATTCAGTGGAATAAACAAATCATTTAACTGTTAATTAAGGTAAAAAAAACAAAAAACATTTATATTAATTACGAGTTAATTCAAATGATGACGTTTTGTTTTCATTTTCAAATATAATGCGTTCTTCTTGAACGTACTACTGAGAGTTCACCAAACTAATTAAATGAGGTTTTTAAAGAAATGTGAATTGCATATTAGCAGCGTTGAGGTCCAACCTCCTTTTGTTAGAGTTTAAAGAAAACGTACGTTAAACTCCAGGCTTGAATGTCCCCATGAACTGCTACTTCATTCATTAGATTGTGTATGTTTGAAATATGTGCAAAAGTGTTGTCTAATTGTTAAACTCACAGGTCTCCAGCCTACATGCGTCACCACAAAGACTGTCAATCATGTATAAAGATGATAAAACGCCGCCCTGAAGGTCTATGACTCCTTTCTTTCTCACCAAAGTGACTTTAAAACTCACCTGTTTGTACTTTATTTGATTGTATAGCATTGCTGGATTTAATTTATGGTTGTATAAAGATATTGAATTAGAAAAACTGGATTCAGTCCTAATCGTCTCCTATTTAATAAAAAATATTGGAGCACCTTGAACTCTAAAATGATTAATAACCAGCTGTTCCATGTAAAATTCAGTTTCTTGCACATTTTAAAACCTATACACAAACTTTGTTTCTCCTCAAGTTTCCAGTTTTGGGTTTTGAAGCACAGTTAATACCATTAATATTCAGCACAAAGAAGATACAGCTGCAGATTTGTGCCCTCAGCTGCACATTATAACCAGTGACTTTCATAAACACGCTGCTGCAGCCCTTGAACTTTGGAGCACACAACCAAGAGTTCCTTTATAATCTGTAAGAGAAAAGTTAAAAAACAACTACGGCAGATAAGTATGCCTTCGCAGAAACAAATGTTTTAACCCTCCGGGCGGCTTCGGCACGCGCTGACCTCTTCCTCCTCTCTGCTCTCGGGTCAGAGGATTGTCTCTGCAGAACAGCCGAAGAATCTTCACTCGGGCATCTCCAAGCTCCCGGCACTGTGTCATGTGTGCAAATGTTTAAATGAACTGACATTACTGTGTCATGGCTGGGGTCTTTATGGCTTTTATAAAAAATATAAAGATATATAGCTCAAATGGGGAATATATGCTGCCCTCCTCTGGATGGTATAACAAAGGAGAACACTAATCTTTAACTTTAGGTTTGAGAGATGAAATTCAAGCGAAGACTTATTAAAAAAGGAGAGTCTTAAAGAAGTTTGTTGTTATATGGAAGCTCAACTTGATCCTCTTTGACTCGTCTGGTTGTCACAGGATTTGCATTCTCATGCTAACAAAGTCAAGGGCACGGACCAGCAGGTCTCTGACAAGTGTTTTCCTCCCTTCTTTAAAAACATGCTCAAAACTAAATAAATAAATAAGTGAAGCCCACACCTTCTCATCGTCTGTCAGAGGGCATGACGAACGTCTCTGACCACCGGACTGTGTCGGGGGGGATTTTTTATTGGTCTAAAGATTCACTCAGCTGCAGGCGGCATGAACGTATCAGCCTTAAACTTGGCACGATTACAGATGCGTAGCTGAGCAAGCAGCGCACTCCTCCGTGCACCCTATGCCAACGTGAATACATTTTGACAAGTTAAAAGCAGATGCACACGAGATGCGGAGATAAGGGATTGTAAAACAGATGCAAATCAATAATTTGTGATTAGATTAAATGTAAAAGCTTCAGAAAAATATCTAAAAACCTTCAGAATATATAAGAAAAGTCAGTGAGGCAATTTCACTTTCATGAATAGAAAAAAAAACAATTGTAGAGAGATCGTGGCTGCAGATTCTCCGTCATCCAAGCTGTGGGAGATCTGAAAGTCAAAGACTTTACCAAATCAAAGACGAGACTGGATTTGCTCGAGCATCTTCATCCAAAACATAAGCTTTACTCTTTGGTCCCCAGCCCCCACTAAAACATACAGGAAAGCTCTAAAAACTTCTCGAATTTGTCGAAACAGCAACAAGATCCAGTAAAAGTCTTTCAATGTGTGACACACCCGTGTTGTTTAACCAAACAGAAGCAACATGCACCAAAACAGAAGCTGGGCAACACCATCACATCTTGCAACAATGGCGGGTTTGAATACCGCAGCATTTATCGACCACTTAAAGGGACAGTTCGGATTGATTGAAGTGGGGTTGCATCAGGTGCTTAACTGCAGTGTGTGGCAGTTTGGAGAAACAGACAGGAGCACCAGCACCAAACAATGTACTGCCACCTAAAGTGTACGCTGTATTTAAAATCTTATCACCGCTGTACCTTGCTGTCTCACAGCTGAAGCTTATCTATGCTCCTCAAAACCACCAGACTCCATTGACAAAAACAGCAATTTTACCAGGCAGAACAGGGGCTGCTGGTCTACCGCTGCCTCGATTGGTCTAAGTCTGAATTTAAGTTTTCAATATGTTTTTAGTACAGTTGCCTTAGACAAAATAACAAAAAAAAAGATGCATAATATCAAAAGAAAAAGCAGTTTGTGTGGCTCTGATGTGAAGTGAAATGTTATGTTGCGTCTATAAGCAGCAGTGTAGCAAGAAACTCTGCAGTTTGGATATAATCATAATACAAAGAATAGCAAACATAAACACACGAGAGTGAAATGATGTTGCAGCTCTTACCTGAACGCTACGCGTGAACATCTGTAATCAATAACAGTAACGATGTGAATGTTGGCTCAGTGGCTCACTGGGATATTTAATATTCAGCCATCGTTAATGTTATTAATTACACCTGTGCTGCTCCTGCTTTCACGTGTCAAATGTCTGTGAGATAAATGTGTTTTATATGAGCTCAGAGCAAGACGATGGTCATATTTATGTGCCTGAAGCCTATACATCTATTGTAAAAGTGATTGTTTCTGGTTAACTATAGAGTCCATGAATCATTTGATTAATCTACTGCATTAATTATACTTGGCACAGCTCAAAATACATTTGAAAGAAAAAGTCCAGAAAGTGCTCCCTCCACTACTTCTTCACTTCTATATATAACAGCTGCACTTTCTCTGAGAATAAGAATCTAAAAAACAGCAATGTGGAAAAATATTGTTTCTCTTAGGTTGAGTAACAGTTTTCCAATCTAAGCCAGAATCAGAGCCGTTGGATGAAGCGGGGGGGGAACACAAACACGCGTTATAGAAAGCTCATGCATTATTTATGATCTGAGACTCTGTCTTATCCAAACACTGTAGCTTTACTTTGAGTTATGTATATTGTAAAAGTGCATTTGTACAGCAGATACACACAAGAAAAACAATTTCATATTGCAAGTTTGATTTATGTGGCTCCTGTCACCTGGCGTGAGAATGTAAAAAAAAATGCATAAACTGAAAATGCTTCAGTAATACCTTTACTTTTAGTTTTAGCAGCTTGATTTTTAGACATTTTACTAAAAAAGTTATAGATCGGTGCCACCATAACGGTGGTTTAGGGTTCATAAGCTAAAGGTGAACGTGCCACGCCAAAATAAGTGAACTATTTGAGTTTCTGTGCACAATTAGCCTCATCTATTTACATAATAATTCACATAAATACATAGAAATAGCACACAATGCGTAAACATGAGAACTGGAAACGTTGTGACGTCTCAGTCCTTCTTCCCTTTACAACACATTAAGGTCCCCTGCAGTGTCGTGATGCAGGAAGGAGTAGCGGTCCCGCTCCTGGACAGAGTTAATGGAGGGTCCCAGGCTGGGTGGGCCGGCGCTGCTTTGGCTCAGCTGCTCCCGAGCTGCGGCGGGGAGCGCGGGGCTGCGCCGCTGGCCGTCCAGACCCAGATGTGTGCTGATCTGAGACGACCGCAGGCTCCGCATTTGGCCCAGCGCTCGCATCTCATACAGCTCCACTGGAGTTTTCTTGTACCTGCAGGAAACAGATGGTTATTAAATTCACTTCTGAACTCAAGTGAGATGAAATAGATGAGAATTAGGATGAAATTTGAGGATGAAGAGGCCGAAGCAAACAAAAGTCATAGGATAAGATAAAATAAGATAGAACTTTATTTATCCCGAGGAAAATTGTTACCAGGGAGGGAATAAAAGTATAATGCATATATCGGGGTTTTTTTTTTCAATTTTGATGAATTTATACTGTAAAAGAGGAAAATAATTTACCGATAAGTATGGATTTAGTAAGAGTTGTTGTTTATAGATGTTCCATACAAGCAGACATTGAGGGGTGAGTACTAACAGCAGATTATTTTTTTCACACACATAAGATTGCATGAAATCCAGATAATAAAAAAGGAGAAGCCAAGGAGACAAAGAGAAAGGAGAAAAACAAACAATTAAAAATCACAAACGATTTAGAAAAACGAACCAATCAGTAGACAACAATCCAATAAAAACAAAGAAATCCATGAAAAATACCGTGAAACATAAAGAAAAGACAATAACCAACAAACACACTATCCTTTCATCACAGACAGTGAAACTTAAAGGTTCCTCTGGACTCACATTCTCAGCAGTAAGGAAGACAGAACCACTGAAACGGACGAGGCAGCCATCGCAGCAGAGCCCATCCAGGGTTGGAGCACCAGGCCAACAGGCATGAACACACCTACAACCAGCAGAGGAGATTTAATACAGAATATTTAATGCAGAATACACAGAACGGACGCAGTCAAAGCTTTATTTAGTTTGTGTAACTTTGAGGCTGCAAGTCCTCTGCTTTGACCTTTAACACCACAAGGTGCCAGTATAAACTAATTGTTGTATTTCCTGTCAAATCCTTTTCTTTCTTTCTCTCTTCTTTTACTTCTTCGGTAACTAATTTGATTTTTAGAGTAGGTATCGGGTCCCAAGTTTTAAGGCCAAATCCTTTAATCTGACTTTTAGGGAAAAAGACTAGAATTAAGTGTGGGAAATTGACAAAATATATAAGTGAATTAATATGAAATGTGGAAAGAAATAACTTTTTTATACGTTTTCTTGCGTTTTCTAGCCTCATTACTTCCTTGTGGCCTGTTAGTTGTCTTCTCAGTGTACAGCCCAGTTTTACCACCTTTTTACTTTTATTTCCTCGCCTGATTTTATCCTGTTTTTTTAATTCTTCCTTAACAGATAGATCTGAGCTGTCATGATTCGCCTGCCGGTGTTTGTTCTTCACCTGCAGCGACGGGTATTCCGAGCAGGTTGTAGATGAGGGCGAA
Organism: Bovichtus diacanthus; assembly: GCA_943590825.1. NCBI lineage: Eukaryota > Metazoa > Chordata > Actinopteri > Perciformes > Bovichtidae > Bovichtus > Bovichtus diacanthus. The sequence goes on along the minus strand of CALSBV010012184.1, from coordinate 8,772,707 downwards.
GACGAAGTTGGTCCTTATCCTCCGCACCGTCTTCTTCGACAGCTCGATGCTGGCCACCACGTCCAGCAGGTCATTCTGTAGAGACAGTAAAAACCTTCCGTTTAGAGATGTTCCTCTTTCTTTACACAGACTGCCAGCGTGTCACCTACTCGAATCAGGACGATGTCGGCCGCCTCTATAGCCACGTCGGTGCCCGTGCCGATGGCGATGCCGACGTCGGCCCGAGCGAGGGCCGGGGAGTCGTTGACCCCGTCCCCCACCATGGCCACTCGCAGGCCTTTTTCCTGCAGCTCTTGCACTTTTGCCACCTTATGTGAAGGCAGCACCTCTGCAAACACCTTTTTGATCCCCACCTGTGCTCAAACAAAAATTGCATTTTATTTTCCATTACATACTCAGATGCATTTTTAGAGTCCTTTTTATGCATGTGATTTACCTGTGCAGCTATGGCTTTAGCTGTGCGCCTGTTATCTCCTGTGATCATCACCACCTCGATGCCCATGCTGTTGAGTGTGTGCACCGCTAACGCTGACTCTGTCTTCACCATGTCTGCAATGGCTAACATGGCACACAGCATACCTGCGGAGAACACACACGCAACGTACCTTGAGGTGCGTATGAGATGAAAGAAAATGTTGTTTTCAGTTTGCAGGTTTTATCCTCACCGTCTATAGCTACCAGGATAGCAGTCTGCCCTTTGGTCTCGTGGCTGGACATGGCGGCATCGACGTCTGTTCCGATGTGGTGGCCGTTCCTCCTCATCCACTCTCTGTTCCCAATCAGGACGGAGTAAGACAAAGGTTCACCTGGAAGCAAAGAAGTATTGTAAAAACCGGACTGAATGTCTGTGAGTTAAAGTGGGAAAACCTGTAAAATACTTGAATACTGAATCGCTTCGAATATTATTATTTTGCTCATGAAAGTATTTCAAGTGTCAACATTATTAACACTAAATTGATAATAAATGGGCACGTCAAATATTTAAAATTAAAATCGTGTATCACTTAAGATGTACTTCATTCGTTTTTTTAAGGGGATTATTATTTTTATTTTTAAAATGATTGGATAAATGAACACCTTATTTGGTTTTATGCATTTGGTCAGATTGAAAATGTAGTTCTGAGGCATCAGACCTGCAGGTGTGTTCTCGGCAGCAGAGAGCAGGCTGCTTTCGTCGGTGGTGGCTCCCGGCAGCAGGAAGTGCTCTACGTTCTGCTGCTGCAGCAGATGTTCCACGTTGGAGACCCAGCAGCTGATCCCACAGCCGGGCACCGCCTGGAAGTCCTTGCAGTAACCAAGCAAATCACAGCCCAGCTCCTGGAACGTGCACACAGACAGATCATCAAAAGTTGGAACAGCTAGTGAAGCTGTACAGAGGTGAAATAACTGTAAATGCAATATTGACATACACAGAGAAAGAAGCATCTCTCTCACCTCTTTGCAGTGTCTGGAGACGGCCATGCCCAGCGGGTGCTCGCTGCTGGCCTCTGCTGTGCCGACCAACGCCAGGATCATCCTCAGGGGCATGCGGGCCATTTCCCACAGCACCAACACACGAGTCACCCGCGGTACTCCGCTTGTGATCGTACCGGTCTTATCAAACATCACCACGCGGATCTGAGGGAGCAGCAGAGTCAGGACTTCATCGTTTTAATGTTTTCTCATTGATCCTCTTTGTGTGTCAGTGGATTTTGGATGGTGTACTCTATACATTACTCCATGATTCAGTCCTAAAGCATTCACCAACTCTACTTATGAAGCCTTTGTCCATCAGAAATCTGCATCTTCATCTGTATTTTTGTTATCTCACAGATGCCAACAATGATAAAATGTTTGTCAGGGGCAAAACAACATTTGAAATCCAATAGTGCCGCTATGTTAAACTTAAACGTTGGTTTGGTCCCCATGCAAACATTTTCTCATTCTGGGCAGACTGTACAGGATGTAAAGTGAATTGCCTTGTGGGCCATCTCCAGCGGCTCGCCTCCTTTAATGAGGATCCCGTTCTGAGCTCCAACCCCTGTCCCCACCATGACAGCTGTCGGGGTTGCCAGCCCCAGAGAGCAGGGGCAGGCGATGGACAGAACTGTGATGGAGGCCTGGAAGGCAAAGCGGACGATCACTTCCGCCCTGGAGATGTTTGGGTTGTAGCCCTGAGAGGAGGATATTGTGTTATTGCAGTGAAGCGCAAACTTTCTTTTTGTGAAAGCTGCTTTTGTTTGCATATGAAAACTTTAGTGACCGCACCTACCGGGAAGTTCTCCCTCACAATGTCAAAGTTGACAAACCCAATTGCCAGCCAGGCCACCAGAGTCAGCACAGAAACAATAACTATGAAGGGAACAAAGTAGCCACTGAGCCTGTCTGCAAACTGCTGGATGGGGGCCTGAGAAAACACGAGAGAGAACAGAGGGAATATTTATATCATGTATAGAAAACATGCTGTCACAAAACTCTCGATTGCATCTTTGATCATTTCTGGTTCTGTATTTTTAGTGTTTCTGGTAATAATAAGAAATCTTCTCTAGATCACATCTTTCTTTGAAATAGGCTAAACGTTCAAATCATTCTTTTTTATTATATAATTTTACCTTGCACCACAGCAAAACCACTTATTATTAAAAGTGAATACATTTTCCTTATATTTTTCTGATTTCTAGAAAAGAGAATATCTGAAACTGCATTTTGAATTTTGAAAATTGGCTGATTGAAAATGTTTTTAATTTTAATTTCAAGAGTTTTCTATCCTACGCACCTGCCACTCAGACTTTAAGGTTTTTTTGAAATTGTGGAAAACTGAAAATAAAGTTGAAAGTGCCTCTTACCTTGGAGGTTTGGGCCTCTTCCACCAGTTTAACGATTTGCGACAGAGTTGTGTCTGCACCGACGTGTGTGGCCTCCACCAGAAGAGCGCCGTGAGCGTTGATGGAGCCGGCAATCACCGAACTGCCCGCCTTCTTACTGACAGGCATCGGCTCGCCTGACAGAGACACAGGGAGAGGGTGCAAAAAACATACCTTCAGTAAAAATACATTATTATGACATCATTTTTTAGGCTGTGAATTCAGATTTTATATCCTCAATGGCTTGGAGGTAAATGTTTATTTAAAATACTATTAAATGGAGAGTTTATAAGTGTTTTAAATGCAGTTATTGATTTTACGAAGCAAGATTGCACGAAACTTTTACCAACAAATTACAAACTTACCCCAAAACTATTGAATTTCTGAGAATTTAACTGTATTTTTTTAATCAGAAAGCAGACATTTGTAAATTTGCTGCAGCGCTTCCTGCTTGTGTCGACACAAATTGACATAAGTGACGACCGGGAAGTTGATTGCAACACTTTTAAAAAGTCTGTCAAAGGCTAATAGTTTGTTGAAATGCATTAATTTACAATATCAAACTTGTCGACTGCTCTCCCAGAGACACCTGAATCCATCCCTAAAATTGAAATCAAACAGGCAGTAATCTGGAAATGTACGTCCTCGCTCCTCAGTGAGGAGTCACATCCTCGTACCTGTGATCAGGGACTCATCTGCCATGGAGCTTCCCTCCATCACTTTCCCATCAACTGGGAACTTTCCCCCAGGGGCGACTTTCACGATGTCGCCCCGCTGGACCAGCTCCACCACCACCTGCTCCTCACTGAAGCATACAAATGCACTGACAGTTACAAATCTAAAATCTAGTATATTAACTCGTACGCTTCTCAAAGTAATACACTTTCAGTTAAAAGGCATTTGGACTACATTTTGTTTCTTGCATCCTGTGTGTCTCACCTGATGATGGAGTGGTCACGACCCAACGTGACCACAGTGGCATCAGTGGCTTGAAGTGACATTAATTTGGCCAAAGCCTCAGAGGTTTTACTCTAAAAATGCAGAAACAACAAACATATTCAAAACATGGTCTGAGCTCAAGGTTATGTGTTATTTTAAAGGTGCAATGTGTAGTATTTTTTCATATAATAAGAGATAAAGAACATTTTATATGAGTGTAATTATTGGAAAAAAGGAAAGCATCATCAAAATGTGCTAAAAAACAAGGAAGGAAGCTATTCTTCTCGAGCAAATGTCAGACGGCACAGCAAGGGCTTATGGGAAATGTGGTCTCAGAAACTCCAATAATACCACTGGTAAGACAGAAAAGCTCAACAACTATCTCTATCTATCTATTTATCTCGTGAACAAACTCGTTTGTTTCTGGTGGTTATTCAAGGTGTCACTATCCTATTTAAGTTTCAAAATAAAAGACATTGCCCCTTCTAATGAAACACATGATGTAGCAGTTTTATCAATTACAAATTATGATTGTCAAGAATATTTTCTTGGGATACATATATTTTTGGTACACTAATGACATAAAGAAACTACTACATTCTACAATGACAAAAAAAAAACGTTTAAAGTTTCAGTGTTTACTTTTGCAACGTGCTCCAGCCATCGACCCAGCGCGATGAACACGAACAGCATGGGCGGAGTGTCGAAGAAGGTGACGGGGCTCTGGCTGGCCTGCTCAGCCATGGCTACAACGAGGACCACGCAGGAGTAGATGTAGGCAATAGAGGTAGCTAACACGATCAGCACGTCCATGTTGGCTGTGCGGTGTTTTAACGAGCGATACGCCTGGATGTAGAAGTATCGGCCTCCAAAGATCTGTTGGGAAGGAAAACAGATTGAACGTCTCAGCCTGGGAGTGGATGGATGGTACTTTCATTCATAAGAGTCCTTGCCAGGATTTTAACTCCAGTTTGCTGAGCCAAGAGCTATCCAGTGTCTAAGACGTGCATTAAACTATCAATTTACTAACGTGCAAGACACCAGACCCCTCTGAGGTAAAAAAAAAAAGCTCTAAATGAACTCTCCTGCACTTGTAGCTTCATGTACAGCACACATGGATGTTAACATATGCATGTATGTTTCATTAAACGCCTCATACTTTATTAATGCAAAAGAAAAGAATCACAATCCCAGTGTTACAGGAAGGAAACCCCGAACAATGACAATACAACAGCTCTTTCTCTCACCTGCACAGGTGTGCAGAGCAGGAAGAAGGCCAGGTTGAGGAGGGAGAGGCCGGGCAGCAGGTTCTGCTCCTCGGGCATGGAGCCTCCGTGTTCCTGGTGCTGACTGTCCATCACCATCATGTAGATCATGAGGCCCATAACAGGCAGGCCGAACACAAGGCTGAGCAGAAAGGAGTTCTTCCACCTGCAGAGGCACCAGAGATGTGTCCAGTTATGGAAGGACGACACCATACAAACACAGCTTCCTTTTTCTTGTTTATTATCTGCGACCTGTGCACTGATTTTTTTTTTATTTTGAGGAATTTATTTTGGCCATTCCAGCTGACAGTGGCACAACACTTTATTTTTCCTCCTATTTTGTTTCTGACACTGTCAAGTTATCTGTATGTAACTGTTTGTCTTTTTCAAAGCACACAGGACGGGAGGTTCCGGCTAAATAATAAATGACCAGCTCTGACAACAAGGGGAGGATTCAGTATACCACCAAGACAACAACCTAACAATGCATTTTATGATTCGGTGTAGACATTTGAGAAACTCTTGAGTCTCCTGTGTGAACATTAGAACAGTTTTTCACCAATGTGCGATGCCTGAAGTGCTTAAAGATGATATTCTAAGAGTGGACTTTTTCTGATAATGAGGACAATTCTAAACCAGATACTTGCTGTTGAATTTCTCCCGTGTGATCAAGGTTGTTTTTGAAGCCCGCTTTCACCAGACTGGCCTCGAAACCGAGACTCTAGAACGAGAAAAACAAACCAAGGTGTGCTGTAACGTCACAGATTTACAGGAGGGGAGGTTTAAAAAAAAAAAAAGAAAGTGATTGTAACCTGAATTATCTTGATAACATCTCGAGCTCCGAGCATTTCCGGGTCAAACTGGATCTGGGCTTTTTTGGTTGCGAGGGCGACGGAGGCCCAGAGGATCCCTTTGGTTGAGGTGAGCTTGGACTCAATGTTGTGCACACATGACGCACATGTCATGCCTGTTATCTACGAGAGAAACATGGTGGAAACACATGACTTTTTTGTGATATTTTGGGAAGATGTTGTGTATTGTCTTGAACACAGACACACCAGTGTGTCAATGTGTTATATTCTCCTCAACTGACTTACAGTGAGGTCCAGTTTCCCATGTGTTACTGCATTGTCCTCTATCAGCTTGGCACCAAAGCCTAAGTCTTCTATGAGCTGAGTTACAGCAGCAGCGTTCAAGACTTCTGAGTCATATTTCACTTCCGCCTTTCCAGCCATGAGAGACACCAACACCATGATGATTCCTAGGAGTCAAAGTAAAACAATGCCATCACATATGCAAAAGAATACACATATATAATAACAACCCCTGAGCTTGCTTTACCCTTGTGTTTGAGCAGGTTCCTCTCAATGTTGGCCACACAGGAGGCACAGGTCATTCCCGTTACGCCGATGAAGCATTTTTGTACTTTAATCTCGCTTCCAGAGGTTTCCGGTGATCCAGAGCCATTGCTGACTCCCGCCTTGTTGTGCGGTTGCAAGTTAGAAAGGCCAGAAAGAGCAGAGCTAACAGGCCTGGACGTTTCATGAGCCTGGACACTCTTTGCAGATGTAGGTTCTGCGGAGAAGGAGGAACAAAGTCAGTGGCAGTAAGATGCTTTAAAGCAGGGGTTCTCAAACTTTATCAGACCAAGGACCACTTAACCAATAAAAAACACTCACGGACCACCTAACTCCCCAAATATCCAAAAACAATACGCCTGCTTACCACTCTTTTTTTAGAGCCAAACTTTTTACATCAGGGTTCTCAAACGCACACAAAATCACTTGTTGTCGCTGCAGCTGAATCACTTGTAGCTGCTGAACCACCTGTAGCTGCTGAACCACCTGTAGCTGCTGAATCACCTGTATCTGCTGAACCACCTGTATCTGCTGAACCACTTGTAGCTGCTGAACCACTTGTAGCTGCTGAACCACCTGTAGCTGCTGAACCACCTGTATCTGCTGAACCACCTGTAGCTGCTGAACCATTTGTAGCTGCTGAACCACCTGTAGCTGCTGAACCACTTGTAGCTGCTGAACCACTTGTAGCTGCTGAACCACTTGTAGCTGCTGAATCACCTGTATCTGCTGAACCACCTGTATCTGCTGAACCACCTGTATCTGCTGAACCACTTGTAGCTGCTGAACCACTTGTAGCTGCTGAACCACCTGTATCTGCTGAACCACCTGTATCTGCTGAACCACCTGTAGCTGCTGAACCACCTGTAGCTGCTGAACCACCTGTAGCTGCTGAACCACTTGTAGCTGCATCACCTGCATCAGGACGATGCACCTCGACTGTCGCATCAGATTTTTCATTTAATTTTCTTTTACCTGACCTGGTCTTGAGCCATCGATCCATCTTGTTAGTTGATGCTCAAATCGACCGCGCAGATCATTTATGACGTAAGATTTGTGAAACGAACCCACGTAGCTACGTAGCTATGCTACATCTATGCTACACTCTATACTAGTAATTTTTAAACAGCTTGAGAAACACTTTTAAACTTATAATATATTAAGTTAAAATGAGACATTTTACCAATATACTCACGGACCACTAGGGGTCACTCACAGACCACCAGTGGTCCGCGGACCGCTCTTTGAGAAAGACTGCTTTAAAGGTAGATAGTATTATGACGATTGCAGGATATATACTGCAGTTGCTCCCCCATTTCAGTAAAGGAAAGTAAAAAAGTACATTTACTCAAGTACAGTTTTTAAATAATTTTTCTGAGTACAGGTGGCCTCCATTTATATCCGTAAAGCAATAGAAACCAACCAAAATATTAAATGTAACTTCAATGCTAAATTTAAGGTGGGAATTAAACATAAGTGGAAGCTAGAAGCTGCACTTATCACTGATTTAGAGCTAAAACCTTCCACCCAGCTCGACCTTGACGCTGAAAATGAAAAAGGTACATGAAAGAATCTGCTGATAATCGGCTTGAGTTAATTCCCCGTCTTGGCAAGCTGTGTTGGTCATGAAATCCAACAAGAAAGCCCCGGCCGGCATAAGAGCCCTCCATGTCGCACTCAAGAGCATACTTTGTCTGGTTTCCACAGTAACCGGTGGACACTGAGGTGAGGTGGACGTGAAGTGTGCTGGAAATAATCTCAGTCTTTTTGCTTGTAATGTACAGCAATATGTACACGCTCACATACATGCTATACATACATGCTACACGTACATGCTACACATACATGCT
>CALSBV010012184.1:8739689-8764442 GCA_943590825.1 Bovichtus diacanthus | reverse complement strand
CTACACGTACATGCTACACGTACATGCTACACGTACATGCTACACGTTCTCTGACATTATATATATAACAGCACAAGTTATTTGAGGACTTCGAACAATGTGTGTTTTTTTTTTTAAATTGAACCTCTGCACTCACACTAAAGTATTTTTTAGCGTTTTATCTGTTTGATGGATAGGCTTAAATTCACCCACAAAATTGAATTGTGAATAAACACTTCTGCCTACTTTCAAGTGACGCGTCAAAGCCCATGTCTTCAATAGCTGCCCTGAGCTGCTCCGGCTCCGTCAGACTGGGGTCAAAGGTTATCGTTCCCTTTTCCTCCATCAGTGACACCGCGATGGAGCGCACTCCTGTCATCGCAGAGATCCTCCCTTCTATGGACTGCACGCACAAGTTGCAAGTCATCCCTATGATCCAAATGTTAACAGTGGAGTTCAATATGTCCCTCTGCCAGTAGCTTATCTCATATCCAGATGGATCATCGGCTAATAGAGTCGCACCAAATCCCATATCCTCGATGGCGTCTCTCAGCTCCTGTTGTGTAACTAGAAGAGGTTGATGCACAATCAGCGCCGCAGCGTCTTGAAGGGACACCTGGATATGTGAAACCCCAGGTAGAGGACCAATCTGTCCCTCAATGGACTGCACACAGGACTGGCAGTGCATACCATCCACCCTGATCTGCACCGCTGATTCTGCATTGAATCCCATGCTCTGCAGCTCCAGAGCGATCTCTTTGGTTGTGATAACTGAGGTGTCATAGTCCACTTTGGCCAAGCTGCTGGGTAGAGACAAGCTAGCAGCAAGAACTCCATTCAGGCTGCAGATTCGGCTTTCAATGGCTTGGGCCTGGTGCTCGGGGGAGAGTCCCAGGAGTTTAAGAGTTGCTCTGGAGGCAGCTTTGGGTGGAGGGTAGAGCTCACTCTGACTCCCATACTCGTAGGCCAAGTTATCAAGGCCTTGTTTCTCAACGTCAGGGCCATTCTCCTGGAAAGACGAGACAAAATTCAGCATTTTTCAATTCTATAATGACTATGAAAAGGTGCAAAACAACCACAAAATGACCACAAAGAGACACGTAATGACTACAAAAGACACAAAACATGAATAAAAAGAGCCTAAACAACCCTAAAGTCTGTGTCTTGCTCCCGTGTAGAAGCTGCACAAGACATATCTTGCAATATCACGTTTTCTATTGGCTGCATTGGCTCAGAAAAAAAGGCAAAACAAGCCTCAAACACACTTTTAAGTTCCTGTCTCATCAATGTAAGATGGCCTACCTTGTTTTCCTTTTCTCAGGGCAAGAACCAAGCTGGAAGTGATTCCACAAGCCTTTAAGTACTTAAACAAGCCCCACTTGACCCAATTCAGCCTTTATGTTCCCTCATCCCTTGTTTAAAACCTGCAAAAACTTGCAAAAATCCCAAAAGTTCATTAGCAGCTGTTCAAATTTTGACTAATAACTGAGGTCATGATGATAGCCTATATACTTGTTTACTTCACATCTATTTTTTTGCAACTTAGACCTCCTCATGGAGGATTCCACAACTCTTAACTGCTTGTTTTGCATTGTGAGTTACTCTATGAGTCTCTGAGCTTCAGATCTTATGATATGAGTCAAGCTTCGTGGGTAAAACAACAGTTTGCCATACCACTGGTTTTAATCTCCCTGTGAATCCACACAACTGGGCACTTTACATACATTCTTACCAGACTAGTATGTTTCCTAAAACACAGACCTGTTTCTAAGTATGCTGGCTGCTACGTCACGTACTGAAGGAGATCAGCATATTAACTGAAAACGAGGAGGCTGGATTAGGTGGTAAATTCATTTTAAATGATTAAAATACAACTTGACACGTGCACTCCCTCGACTGTCATCTGAAATGGGGCTCCAACTGAAAAAAAAGTGCAGCACATTGCTGGTTTGGGGCCTAAAAACCACATGACTGGCCCTTCACATAAGCCTAACAACGTGACTCTGCTTAAAGTCAGACGTCACTGGCACCTCACAGAACTGAAGCGAGAAGTGACGAGTGTACAGCAAACTGGAAAATATCAACTGTGTTTTGTATGAAATTTTACTTTCATGCTGCTTAAAGTTCTCTTCATGAATGCCCTTTTGTAAAATGTTGAAATGACCCCTTAGAAGTAAGTTCTTGATATGTATTCCTGAATGTATACAAGAGTACTTATCCCTAAAGGTATAAAATAGTACTTATTCCGAGATGTATACAAGAGTACTAATTCCTAAAGGCATACAAGAGTACTTATTCCTGAAGGTATACAAGAGTACTTATTCCTAAAGGTATACAAGACTACTTATTCCTGGATGTATAAAATAGTACTTATTCCTGCAGGTATACAAGAGTACTTATTCCTAAAGGTATATAAGAGTACTTATTCCTAAATGTATACAAGAGTACTTATTCCTAAAGCTATACAAGAGTACTTATTCCTGGATGTATAAAATAGTACGTATTCCTAAAGGTATACAAGAGTACTTATTCCTGGATGTATAAAATAGTACTTATTCCTAAAGGTATACATGTACTTTTGAAGTTGTACAAAATATTGTCTCCTTTTTATTCAATCTGAAATCATGAGACACTCCACAGTGATTGGTCCCCACGTGTTCCCCTTTGTGTTACAATGACGAAGGTAAACACTGACATGTGGACTTCGGGGCTCATGAGTGATGTTGGACGGTTCAAAGTTTCAGATAAATCACACACAAACATTTCCCAGAAACATGTAACTCCATGATGAGTGTCCAGTGTCTCCGCAGCCGTGGCATCTTTACGACGTCACACTGTAAACTATGTCCCGGTGACATCACTGTATTTTATGGTTTGTTTATCTTGTACAGCCATGAGTGGAAATACGCACTCATATAGAGCTACAGGCCTTTAAGAGAGGCCCAATCGTAGGTTCAGGGGCCGCCAGGGGCCCTTAAGGGGGTTCAACTCTATAGAATATACATATGGAATACTAAGTTTAATAATAGCTTTTCAAAACATTGACGTTAATGTGCATGATAGCACACTAAAATGTTGTAATAATTTATATTGTTAATGCTGCTGCAGGCTGCCTGCTGTATTTGTATTCAACTCAGATCGTATTCAACGTTACATATCGTCTTTTTCACACTGCACATATCATAGTTAAATACTAATAATGTATATTGTATACTATCTATTTTATTTTGTATACATCTCTCAGGTACATCCCTTCTTTCTATACAACCCGATTAATCTAAAAACAATGGAATGGGATCAAAGTTACTTCAAAATATGTAATTAATCAAGAATATATTACAAAACCAAATATTGTTCATGACATGCCATCAAAAGTTGAAGTTACTTTAGCTTGTTATCACACGCTCTACTGTACATAAGACATATTGTTATCATTAATCCACTTTATTTGCCGTTAATAACACTTCTATGTTCCTACCTGCATCATGTCTACCTGCCGTCACACCCCGCTGTCTAAACTTTTCTTTTGGCAGCTGCATATAAATATGTTCTCGTGTGATGTTATCATTGAGGATAAGAAAAGAAATGGATAGTTGTCACACCAATCAAATCCCTCCGCTGTAATAATCTACCGGTTAATATCATTTATTGGCTCGAAATTAACTTTATAAACCATTTTTTTAAATTCTACAATCTGTGGGATTTACTCAGTGGAGGAATACGACAGGAAACACGGTAACTTCCAATATTATTGCTGTAACTTCAACGCAGCATTAGGGGACTCTAATCTGAGTTTTTTTTATTGATTTTAACATAAAGGCTTCACTGCAAGCATGTCCTTTATTAAGTTTTTTAAAAAAATACTGTCTTTTAACTTTTAAAATGACGACTTGATGTCTTTTTCGACCTTATGTTTGTTGTATTTTTCAGAAAACTCACTTAAATCAATTTTGAGTTTTGCTTTGATTACAACAAATTTCTTGCACACGGAAAAGTCCAAATTTGGACTAAAAAGAAGCCAGTTTATGTGTGTTCAACAATTTTACAGTGCTTGGTTTGATTTTGAGTAAAAGTGGACTGAGAGTTTTGTTTTTGTTTGAGTTTTAACAAGTAAGAAATCTGCCACTAAACTACTGAGGGAGTATCATAAAAGTTTTAGTCAATTCTCTTTATTTGCTTTTATTAATTTGTTAACGTAGATGACAAACATTTTGTTCAACATAAGCATCACAGGCTTACTGGATAACATGCCTTTTTAAACTAAAGCAACATAAAACATTTGAATAGAGGATACAAGCTGCTTATGCTTATTTTGGTGAACCTTTTATTGTGTCAGCATAAACTGGTCTGAAATGCAATGCATTCATTTGGCTTTTGTCCAAAACACATACAATAGGTGCCTTCAGCGTGCACAGCAACATGAGAGGGACGTTACAGATGATACATGAGCATAATGTCTGACTTCATTCACCTCCTGACAACAAAACGTTTGTCCAACGCAGGATCGTTGCAACAAAAATCTCATGATCCGACACTTGGATTTGAGCGTTATCTACCTGCGAGACATCCCAGCATTACATGCAACATCTGCGAGAAGTAGCCAGATTAATCCAGCGCCCAAACCCCTTTGAGCTTGAATAAGAGGTAAAACTATTTTGTGTTTTACTTATTTCACTTATTTCTTATTTGGTGTAACCGAGACACTGCATTGTTTCCAAATTCAGATTCAAAGGCTTTATAGTCATATGTGCTACAGGATAGTTAATAATGAAAAAGTCCCAGGCTGCTCCAACAATGCAACATACAGTATACTTAAGACATAAAAGAAATAAAGTAAGAAAGTAAAAGAATTGTGCAAGAGACATAATGATGCAAGTGAAATGCAGGAATAAGTGAAACATATACATATAAGATAGAGTAAGATAAAACCGAAAGTAACATTTTAAATTCTGCAGAAAGTAACCAAGCAGGTTTACTAAAGAACTAGTTATAATTCAGTTTAATGTTGAGGTACTTTACTTGAGAATTCACATTTAATGCTCATTTCAGGGAAAAATATTGTATTTTTTAATCCAAAAATGTCCTATTGTTCTGTGCATTGATTAATCAACCAGTAGTGAAAAAAGTATTCAAATCCTTTACTTAAGTCAAAGTAGCAACACTGCAACCTAAATACTCCAAGTCTGGCACTGCAAATCTCACTTAATTTAATAAATATTACTGGCAAAATACAACTGAAGTATCAAAAGCAATAATATATCCCAATGCAGGAAAATATCCCACTATTACATCATATATTACAGTACATTACAGGATTATTATGGATTCATTCATTTGTAAATCAAATTTTAAATACAGTTTTGTTTAATCAAAAAAAAAATATATATAAAATGAGGTTTTTTTAATGTAAAATCTGATTTCTCTAGGTTTCTTGTAGTATAAATAAAGTGGAGTAAAAAGTGACCTTTTGCATGTATTGACAGAAAATGTTCAAAGGCTAAGTTCTCCATTATGATCCGATGTGCCACAGTAAACTGAATTGATGGATCTCTGTCCTCATAACACTTTCAGAATAAGACATGAGTAAAGCAGGACACCAGCTCCCCGGAGGCCTACCTTGCACTCGGGCGCGCAGTGTCTCCTGCTGCCGCCGGCCGAGTGGACACTACAGGTGCAGTCCGGCGAACATTCAACCATACAGAGGTGCTCCCCTGCGCCGGGCGACGCCTTGAAGACATACTTGGACGGGTTTTTAGGCGACTTTGGTAAAAACATGTTCGAGCTGCTCTAATTCCGTTCGGCTTATCTTCACCTATCAATGCCGGAGGGCAAAAGTCCGAAGTGGGCAAGCGCGCGGTCCCGTTCGTGGAGATAAGGGGAGCGCAGCGCAGCGCAGCGCCGGTGCGCACTCCGGCAAAACGTCATTTGTTTGGAGTTGGAGGTTTTTGATCGGAGATTCATTAGGAAATTGTTGACAAAGATATGACTCCTGCAGAAAAAGACTCAATTACACGGTCTAAAACCATCCTGTCAGCATCATCTTCACACTCCTGCAACACTTTCACCAGGCCTTCAGCTGCATCTAGTGAGGACTTCTGTAGTTTAGAGGGCAAAGTTGGCTACAGAAGTGGCATCTGTACACAAATAAGTTTATGCAAGGCCAAATAAATTAAAGTTCAAGCATGCATAAAATGGCAAAATCTCCTGCCTTTCACAGACTTTCATTATAGTATGATTAGGTCGTAATTTTCAAAATAAAGTTTGCTACTTGATGGATATCTCATAAAAAGGCAAACAGTGTTTAATTTCCTCTTATTTTGGAAAGCTACAGACATTAGCTAAAGACAATTAACAGTCACTTAAAACATGATTTAAAATCAGATTAGTTTGCCAAGTAAAAGTGTCCATTTAAAAAAAAATCAATTGCACAAACTGACTCGAGTATATATTTACAAAATACATTTTATTGAGTGTACTCAAAGCCTCCAATGTCAAAAACGGTATAACTGTAAATGATGCAACAACAGTCAAAGTGTGTTTGTGTGGGAGGAGAGAGGGCATTAAAGTAAACCAAGTTTTAAAAATGATGCAAGGAATGTATGGGAAAAAAGGACAAAAATCTTAATTTCATTTGTGTGAAATACTGAACAGAAGATGTGGCCACTGCAAAGAAATTCAACCCTTGGTCATTTCATCTGTTGGGTCTCAAAAGCTTCATTATCCTAAAACAAATGACAACAATCTGATAGTTGATTGAGATGATTCCACTTGTTTTAGTTGATTCATTCATTTTTAATGAACGAGACTGCATAGAAATCTGGAAGGCACACACAGGGCAAGAACCTCCCACCTGCTAAAGTTGAATATTTCACCAACATGTTGTTTGAAGTCCTTAATAATTCAATTTTAAATATATTTGTATGATTTGGAACAAAGTCCATCACTTTTTTTTTTTTTTTTTTTTTTTTTTTTTACTTTTGTGGCTTAAAAATGTTCTCTTCAAGGAATAATTCCCAGATCACCACTGATGTTTTGCTAGATAAAAAAATGATCCTTGATCAGATAAAAAGCTCGTCGTCCTGCAGCAGAAAAACAGGAAATGAAAACAAAAGGAATCATCTCATCTTTCCTTGGCAAGATTTTGCACCAAAAGGAAATCCTGTATTTGTCGACCACGCGCAAGATGAAACGTTCAAACGGACATTTCTTGCAGTGCAGATCTGTACAGCAGGGCAGCAGGTTGGGAGGATGGGAAGCAACAGGAACCAAAAGATCTTCTTCAGGCTAAACGTCATTCAGCGTTGTCGATCCCAGCGCCAGATTGAAGCGTCGTCACACACGGCTATCAAAATGCTGCTGTCGCGGCTGAAGCTGGTTTGCCGAATGGCCGAGGTGCATTTGGGGAGAGTCAGTGTGGTGCACCTGGAGACCAGAGAGGAGACGGGTTTAGGTTTGGTGGTTTTAAACCAAACGTTTTCACAAATGCAGTCTGGGAAAATCCATGAGCGCTGATTGAAATCTATTCAATGCAGCAGGCATTTCACACTGAGCCTCACACACAAATCCTACAAACGTGTCACATTTGTGTTTTTCATTCTGCACTCTTAAGTTAGGACGATTATTTTCTGTCTGTGAATTTTATGATTCACTGATTATTTGTTGTGCAGGTGACATCTTTAAATTATATTTTCTGTGATAATAATGTAAAAGAAACACGTCTGACATCCTGGGGCCAGACATTTTTTGACATTTTCTCTTGATAAATGACAAGTAATTTAAACTTGTCGTGGAATTATTGTCAACAGCAAACAAAAGAAATGAATAAATGCTGCCGTCTCATTCCCATTTGCTCTTTTATGCGATATTAGCCATGAATGAGGATGTTTTGAGTCAAATAAAAGAAGATTTGTGTTTGTTTTTTCTTCTGTGATGTTATAAACTCAACATCTGAGAAATATTTATGAATGTGTTTGTGCCTGTTGGAAACTATTTTCCAGACATTAAGTTTCCTTCACTCTATAGTGTTGGGCTTCATTGTTGCTGTTCACCAGTGCATCAGTCACAATATGTACAAAATAATAAGCAATGTGACGAGGACATTTGGAAAATAAAGGAAAAGCGTCATTAGTAAAAAAGCAACAGCTTCATGTTAACAGTATATTTGCGTCACAAAACAAACATAAATCTCACAAATCAACATCTGACTGTCTCAAGAAAAAATTAATTCACTTTATGCGCTTCAACAAATTGTCATTTCTGTTATTTTGTCCACACTCTGTATGAAGGCACACATCTACATTTATATTTTACTGAAACCTAAGCTGTCATTGGAGGTAGTTTACTTTGGCTGTGTTGATGATATTGTGTAATGTTACACCGGTTTCACCACACACCAGTGTGGTATGAAACATGAACAACAGTGCATTCATGTTGGGGATTAAGCATGATCGGGAACATTAGGAGTGTCCTGGCTGTCAATGCGGATTAAAACGTTCACTTATCTGTGATGATAAAAACTCTCCACCTCCCGAACTTACTTTGCTTTGTGTGGGTCTTCCACTTCAAGGTCCCACACATAAAGCTTCCCCACCTGGTTTCCCAGAGCCAGCATCTGTAAATCAGCGCCACACGAGACAAAATATCAGCGACAGACTAAAAAGCACGCGAAGATCTAAGCTGCACCTTTGGTGCCATGATTGTCGCGGAAAATGCTAATTAAACAACTTTAGGGGTCAAACCACTTACATCAAAGATTCCTTCATTTGTGTTGTAATATTAGACACAATTAATGTTTGTTCAACTTCAAATAAACAGCTTTACCTTCTGCCAGAAGTCCATGGAGAAGCGCATGTACCAAATGTCACACTGGCTGTAATCAAAGCGTCCCAGAATCGTCACATTTGACTCATTTGGTTTAATGTGATCGATGTCGTCCTCCATCTTTCCTGGTTTCCAGCAGACGATGGCATTTTCACAGGACTGCAGAGACAGGAAATACAAATGAAGAGCATGTTATTAAACAGCTACAGCTACATAAATAGTTGTTTGTTTGTATTATGTTTTAATATCACCAGAAACTGTTTAATTTCAGAATAGAAGATAAGATCACCATATGCAGACTGCTTTTTGCAGACCTAAAATTGATTAAATGTCCTTTATTTGAAATGAATTCTACACACACTAATAACCTACATTGACAAAGAGAGATTTCAGTTTGGGATTTTTAATAAATGCTGCTAAACAGAATATAGCTAAACTACAATTACTCTTTAGTCAGAACTTTGTGTGATTTGACTGTTGAATTAGTTGCAAAAAAAAAAAAGTGAATTTAATTGGTTGAAGTTTTTACTTTGTAGCCACTGTAAATATCTTACACTCACTACTAACTTGCCTTGGAGAGAATGAGATCCCCCAGCCACCGCACACAGTCCACATAGTTTCTATGGATGTCTCGTGTTGAGAAGTCGGGGAAGTGGATTTTCTGTGAGACAAAAGGCCTGAAGAAAACACACCAACAATGAGGTCATGAAAACTGAAGATTTGACAGCCTCCAAGTCTACAGCGGTAAAAACTAACAAAGAGTGTTTGTTTTTTAACCTGTTGGTCTTCGAGGGGTTGTACTCATAGGACCCGAGGATCGCTTTCTGCATTCGCTCTGAATTGATTCGCCAAAGTTTTAAGGAGTGGTCCATCCCACATGACATAATCTTTTCACCCAGAAGATCAAAATCCTGCAGAGAGATTATAAAAATAAAGAAACATTTAAATCCAGGTATCGCTTGAGTTTTACTGTCACTCCCACATGGGCTGAATTAACTAAATACTCACAGCACTCAGGACTTCATCTCGATGGCCTTCCACACCCCCAAATATTGCCACTAATGTGTCCGTCTGTATGTTCCATAGACGAAGGGCATGATCTGAGAAGTCCAGTGACAACTTAATGAAATCAATATTACCCTCAAAGGTTTGAGTAAAAGGAGAGTAAATACTGGACTTAAATTCATCAGGTGGACACAAACTGCTAGATGTATAAATTATTTTTTTTTTACATTTGCTAAAAAGTTAGTTATTCCAGCTTCTTCATGTAGTAGTCAAATGATTCAACAGTCATTTAATACCACATAAAACTGGCTAATGTGCACAGCTTGTAGGTCTGGTCGTCCGCAAACAAACAGCAGAATTTCCCCTCATTACAGGAAGAAAATCAGTAAAAAAAAATAAATAAATTGCAAACGCAGGGTTTAATGTACAATTTCAACAGAAGTGAGACGCTGTTGCTTTTGTACTTTATAATGAATCAAATGACTGACACCTCCTTCACACCGATCCAACAGTGATTATCATGATGCCCTTTATGCAAGGAGAGGCACCAACAGTTTAATTTAACAACTTTAAAGGCAGGCTGTAACTGGAAAAACATGAAATGTGCCCGGTCACATTCACGTGATAAAAAGCTTAAACCTGACGTGACCCTCATCGAGCCCTGCTCTCTGCTTCTACCTGAACACGAGAGGCTCAGATTAAGGAACCACCTGACAATCACATGAAAATATAACACTAAAATAAATCATAAACGAGTGTGTTTAGTGTCGAGGTGAGCTCTATAAAACTATCAAAGTTGATATTGCATCATTAAAAAGGACACTGCTGTTGTGTCCACTTTACAGAAGGAATGTGTGACATACTGTCCTCTAACTGGCTGTTCTGCATCATAGTTTAATTGTATTTTTGTTTTTATTGTCGGTCATTTACCTTTGCTGACAGACAGGAGGAGATTTGGATCCCTCGGATGAAACTTGAGCTCATTGATGGCATTTCCATGACCTACATAATGCTGGATTTGGAAACAAAAAAAAAGGTTTAAATTGGAGACAGAATTCATTGTCATTAATGATTAAATCCTATCATATTGTAAAACTTAATGTACATGGAAACTTTTTTGGTAAATGGTTTATTTTCTGAATAAAAACATGAATCTGATCCTAACTAACCAATGTATTTACTGTTTCTTTAAATTAATCATGTAGAATTTAAAATGACACAAGCCTGGAGCATTGAACTGTGTTTCAGTTTTCCATTTATAACAAGTTTTTAGCTACGAACGAAGTTTATTGAATGTTTCTCATGTTTAAACCAGAGACATTTATATTGCATCAATGAATATTATGTCTATCCAGCCAGAGGAATGAGGCTCAGTATCAGAAAACACAGTCCATGGTGCCTGCAAACTAATAACATCTACTAGCTACGAGAAGACAGATCAGCCTGACCTTGATACACTGCATTGTGATGTGGTTGATCACCCGGATGATGCCTCGGGACCCGGCGACCGCCAACAGAGGATGGTTAGTGTTGGTGTTGTAGGTCCAGGCACACGTATAGAAGTTCTCATCTGTCTTTGCACACATTTAGTCAAGGGAATTAAAACAAAAAGCTCTGCAAGTGATGCTTAAAAACTTTCCCTCCATGGTTTGGATCTGTACCAGTAACCCACTCAGCAGAGATGCACTCATATCTAAACTGTGATAGAATCTGACTTCAAATGTGTGATTAAAGGCTGATGGGAAGATACAAAAGTGGCTGTGCTTCCTTAAAAACACTTACTTGTCTGGCATACTACTACATGTTTATCTGCAGTCACCAGTACACGGCAGGTTTTTAAAATCTTGTTCAAATATCTTGTTTTAACAACATTTCTATGCAAATATAAAGCATGTTATCACAATGGACTCATTGTTTGGGTTTAGCTCAGCTGACAAGGAATTAAATGTCTTTTGAATTCCTTTTCTCAAGGCTATATAACAGCCGTTTAAAAACGAAACACAATTGGATTTGAAACTGTGTCTGAGTGACAGTGACAATGAGGAAGTTTAAAAAGCTTCTCAAACAAGTGAAAGGATACGTCTGCATCGACATAAGACTGCAAGAGTCTTATTTCTCCCTGAGAGTGACATTCGTACAGAGTTACCTGGTGAAGAAAGGACAGCACTAGTTAAGTATGGAACAAGACAGCAACATGAAATGAAATCACAGCATATGCAGTTGCATAATATGCCGACCCACTACATTCATATAAATGTATATACTAGCGAAAATATAATAAAAGACATACGAGGCACATACGAGGTGTAGTCCGACGGAACAAAATGTGGCACATAGAAATAACCACATGAATCACTCAAGTGCCTCTTCGTCACTTACCCTGTTACTGCCGACTGTGGCAAACACCAGCGGGTCTCCCTCCTTGCTGTGCCAGTTGAACTGGACGCCAAATAGCGGCTGGCCGTGGTCCTCCTGTGGAAATCATGAAATCATCATCAACGAAACGCAGAGGGTGAAATGAACACAAGTTATCTGGCATATACTGGATATTTAAGCATGTGATCAGACTGTATTCCTATATAAATATAATTGGATGGTACAACAGTTATGAAGCTGTAGGGAAGAAAAAGTTGAAGTAAAATGTGGATGGATCTGTTTGTTTGATAGAGAGGAAATGAACATCAGGGTTTTCCCTGAGTTTGTGGAAGACTTAGGTGCACATATTTGTCAGGAGGTTTGGGGGTCTTCCCACAAGAAAAAGGTATGTTTCCCACTTAAAAATGTGCAATTTCACATCATTTTGAAACTTTATTATTGTTATCATATCTGTGTACAAAACGCTAGAGCAGATTATAAATTCCTTCAGCTATCCTTTCCACATTTATTTTACATTCTTTGGGCTTAGGTGGTGCCCAAAAACATTTTTGTAAAAACACGACTACATATATGTACTTTGTTGGTAATTCTACGATAAAAAACCCAAACGCTATCGAATAAGTTTTGGTAGAAGAAATGATGAAACCTGGGCTCCACATTCTGCTGAGGGTGGCATCTGTACTCACCCTTAGGCTGTTGACACATTTAAAAGAATATCTGCACTTCTTGGACTTCCACTTGCCCTTGCCCCAGCTCTTTCTGCCCGGGGCGTTGGCCGTGTTCGTGGGTGTGTCTGGACGCTCTGCATTGGTCCCACTCTCAACACTGACAGCATCATCCTGCAAATGCAAAAAGACACAGCTGCTTTCATGTATCAGTCTTTGTTGATTACTATGTCAGGAGGCAAAGTACAAATAAGAGACATGTTACTTTGTAAATAAGGTGAAACTTTACAGTTATCTACATTGCATTTAACTTAGCATCTTGTTACTGTAGCTGCGTCATCCAAAAACGTGCAGCATTTACATCATTTACTCTATAAGTCTAGGGGAACTGGCCTTGAAGAACTTCACTTTTTGCACAAGATATTTAACATAAAACACATGTTGTGTAGCTTAAAACTGCTGACAGTAGGTAAATAATGTTTGCAAGAGTCCAAAACGGCTCTGATTCTATTTTCCCTTCATCCCTCATGAACCCAAATTATTCTTTTATCTCTCCCTAATTAACTTATATTAGCTGCTAGTGCTAACGCTAGCCTTTGGGTGCACGTTGATGACTGTAGTCTGAACATAAACACAACGTATTTTATGTACGTACACACAAAGGAAGCCAACTTTGTGTAGTGAATTTTGGACCGACTAAAGTGGTTATCAGCTAATATCATCACAGCTCAATTACATTTAGCCGGTATGGATGAACAAAGCTACTAGCTAACTACTTTAGCCGGTCGGCTACTTTAGCACGATGCTAACTCACTAGAACCTATTTATGGGTCATTTGTCGCCGAATAAACAACACCGTTTAGCTGCTTACATTCTCGTCTCCTGATAAATCGGGGTTACTGTTCTCGTCACTGCTTAGTTTTTGTTTTTTCGCCGGTATTTCTTTTCCCGCTTGAGAGGGGGACTCGGACATGTTCTTATTTTCCCTCATTTTGGCTCAAACTCCGCCTCTTCCGCTCTGGTGCCGGAAGTGGTTCTTCTTCTTCTGTTGGCAAACCAGCTTAGAGGTGCATTACCGCCAACAACTCGTGTGGAATAAGAGAGATCATGCAGGGGGAAAACATATTACAGGTATCACTTTCTTTTAAAAACTTAATATCGGTTTAGCTTGCCAGCTGTTTTCCCCATAAAACCTGACAATGAAAAGTCATGGCGTTTTTTCCTCCTTATTGACTGAAGGTGATTTCTTTTTATATTGTCATTTCTACATTGTTCGACTGTTTCTGGTTGGCTTCCAGTTTGTCCATTTTCTGGATGGTGCTTGCCAATTTTATATGACAAATAATGAAAAAAAACATGTTATTTATTTCCTTCTCTATCCACTGCAGGGCCAATAATATTGCAAATATTACGTTCCCAGCAGTCTGTTAAAATGCTCTCGGCCTCATTTTGTAAAACAAAATGATTGATTAGGTGCATCCCTAGGAACTATGGTTCAGGCCCTCTTACAATAAGATTTACACAGTTCAGTGACACTACTTTTCCAATAAATATTTTCAAAGACATTAAAAATGTATTTAATAAAAAAATTGGTTTGCTTTTACAGTCCATCATTGTTATTCAGCATTTGCAGTGATATCTGCCACGTTGTCAGAATGCGGTGGATTGGCTTCAGGCCTACAACATCAAGTCTGCATCTTCCAAGGAGGCCACGCTCATCTCCTCAGACAGCTCTTCTTCATCCTCCTCCTCCTCGATGACGTCCTCCTCAGCTGCTCTCTTTACGCCCCTCTGCTTCGACAGGGCCGCCGTGTAGCGAATGTTATACATGTTAAAGTCACACCTGTTCAACAAAATCAAAGGTTAGGGTTTCAGGTAAATACCGGTAAATAAAACTGCATGATTTCAGTGGTTTGTTAATTAACTGTGTTAATTCAGCTCAATGTGAGACAGTGTGGGTCAATGTGGCCAAAAATGTTGACACTTACAGTTTGGACAGATTGTCATAGTGCCTCTGGATGCTCTTCTGCAGCGCCTGGAGCGTGGGCAGTATGGCTCCTGACCTGCACACCAGATAAAGATAATCAGCTACAGTCGCTCACAATTATATGGAGACAGTAATGTATATTCATAAAAACAGAAATAAAGGACCGGGAGTAGACCTGTTTTTGAGTTTCTGTCCGTGCAGCATGAGCAGGCTCTGGGCCCAGGTCATGTAGAACTGCAGGTGACCCGACTTCTCCAAACTCGACGCCACGAAGCCCAGAAGCTTCTCGACGTAAATGTCAGGAAGAGAGCTGCAAACCACGGGGACTGGAACACAAACAATCCACATCATTCGTCACTTTTAGAGGGAGTAAATTCAGAGCGAATCATTTAAAATGCACTCACTCTGCTTGTGCGGCACCGTTTCCAGCACTTCCTGCTTGAGGGCTTTTTCGTTGAGTCTGAATGCCAGGACGATGGCCGGCACCCACTCCTGAAGCCGCAGCTGCTTATGTATGCTGGCCGGCGTCACGTCCATGTCGAGGTCGTAAGGGTCAAAGACCAGAGATCCATCCAGGGAGTAGACCAGCAGGCCCTCGGTGGTGGTGGCCGCCCAGCTACGACCTGAGAAAAGATGGAACCATTTTATAAAACTACCTGACTCCAGCTTCCCCTTGCATCGTCTTCTAAACATAGTCTACTTTCCTCCTCGTTTATAGATCCTACACTTCCCCCCAATCATCCTTTTAATTCTAGACCTTCCTCAATTTAAGATTTTTGTGTACCAGTTGTATATTAGAGGATGATAAATGGATAAAAGTATCAGTGATAAAAGGACAGAAAGACCAAAAGAGTGCAAAATTTAAATGTTCATATTTTCAAAACTGTTGTCATAAGAAACCCTTTTATCCCCTTCATCAGACTTTGCTCCAAATCACAAAACTTGATAATGCCAACCTACCAGTCGGGGAGAACCGCAGCGAGCTCACTCTGATCTCAGGCTTGAAGTGTCGAGAACTCATATCACCTGTAAAGGTGAGCAAAAAGAAAAAAAGATATACAAGATGTGTAGAGGATCAAATCAAGTTTATTTATATAGGATAATCTGCAAAAGTCAAGCAAAAGTGACTTCGTCTTCATGTCGATTTGTCTTCGTATCAGCTTGACTGCAAATTCTTTAACTTCTATTTGTAGAAATAAAGTATTCTTATACGTAATAACAGCTGGTCTAAGTGTGGAGTGAGCATCGTACCTTTCCTGACTCCCGGGAGGCTGATGTTGACCCCATCCCCGTCTCCAGCTCCTTCGTCCACCAGAGCCAGGCTGCCGAACTCAGTCATCTTCCGTCTGTCCAGGAACTCCTGAAGGTAACATGGGACAACGAGTTCAAGGACCAAGAAAGTGTTTGTAACCGTGTTAAATCTTCTTTTGATATCTACAAGCGGCACCGTACCTCCATGGCATCGAAGGACAGGTTGCAGGAGATCTCAAACTTCTTCATGAGCAACTGCTCCTTGACGTTGTAGATGCAGACAAACTTGGACTGACCTCCCGCCAAAATCGAGTCCCCGTCCGCAGAGTAGCACAGCGTCGTGAAGGACCTGGATGCACAAAAAGCAGGAAACACATCCTGAATCATAAATTCCACAAAAAGCCATCAAATCCCATGTTTCCTCTCTGGTTTGGACCAAAAGAAATAAGTTCAGTTATCTCACTCACTTCCCCTTTGCGAGCTGCTTGGCTGTGACTTTATCCGTCTCTTTGCGGCCCGTCTCCAGGTCATGGCGTCCGGCCACGGAGCCGGTTTGTGTGGCTGTTTGTGGGTCCCAGAAAGAGACTTCACCGTTCAGAGTGGCCACAGCCAACTCCTGCCCATCAGGGCGGTAAATCACAGACAAACCTGAGGGGGAAACACGGTTACTCTACATCAGCCATCGCAAAAGACAAAAGTAGTTCCTGTAATTCCAACATGTTTAGGGCCCTAAAATTACAAAAATAATTCTCCACCATAAAATAGATTTTGAATATTCTGGTAACAAAATCTAAAACAACATGTAAACCAAAGAACTCTCATCTCGTTTGCACTTTTATTCTCTTTTTTTTTTTTTTTTAAAACAATATGGGATGTCAACAGAACTTTGTTTTTAACATTAATAAACAAAAAAAATGTCTGACTCTCACCTTATATTGATACTAGCTTCCCTGTTTTGTGTGTGAAGCAGTACACATGTTGAAACATCTGGAGCGTCTAATATACAACAACCTACAGTTACATTTAGTCCCTGGAGGCTGCAGGTGAAACGCAAACGCCCCGTTTGTGTATTTACCATCAGAGGTGAGGGGAAGCGTCTCTTTGACCTGCCAGCTGTCCAACATGTCCCACAGCCGGACGGTGCGATCCCACGAGGCGCTGGCCAGGATGGACTGGACCGGACTGAAACACAGGCAGCTGACCGGACCCTCGTGGCCCCCGAGGACCTGTCAATCACAGGGAGGAGACATGCAAGGTGAATACGAGCATATTTAAGTTCTACTGATGAGTTTGAAGCTTCATTCATAACATTGACTTTCAAATTCTACATCAACGTTTAAATGCCGTGCATGTTGTTGTTGTTTTATTTTTTGCATTTCTAATCATTGTGTTTAAAGCCGGTTTTTCTGATTCGGCTCCACTAATATTATTAGTAATAAACGGTGTACCACCCTAAATACAATTTATATAACCACAATGACCTCCATGTTTTTTTAAGGGTGGTCAGAGTAAACAGACTTCATTTAACAACCTCGATAGAAGCTTTGAATGTAAAACAAAGTGAGATCCGGTACAGCCGTTATTAACACGTCATAATGTGCGTACCTCCAGCAGTCGGCCTGTTTGCATGGACCACAGGAAGATCTCAAAGGAATCCTGGGCTCCCGCGCTCACCAGCTCTCCACTGACATCTACTGCGAGGGAGGAGAACTGCGCAGGCCGAGGCGACGTGAACGTCCTGAAGTTCCTGTACCTGTAATACACAAATGCACCCACAGAGATTTAAAAGTCATTTCTCTTTAGACGCAAAGACATTTTTGTTGTCGGAGTTTTTCAATCTCAGTTCCCATCAAATGTTGGACGTGAACCAGCTTCACTGTGTAAGTCACCTGTGCAGGTCGAACGCTCTGACCGTCCCGTCCAGAGAAGCGCTGACGATGACGAAGCCGCTGGAGGTGAAGGTGACTTTGGTGACGCTGCTGGTGTGCTCCGTGAAGGTGACGAAGCAAAGGCCGCTGTTGGTGTTCCACACTTTGACCTGTGGAGAAGAGACCGCAAACAATACTTCACGCTGAATCTGAACGTTGAATAATGCAGCAGTGGAAAGTGTGGAGCGCTCACTTTGCCGTCGTCGCCTCCAGTTACGATGTACTGTCCGTCTGGAGAGTAAGCCAGCGAGGCCATGTTGTTGAAGTGTCCCTGCTGCTTGAAGACGTACGACTCGCTCTGCCACTCCCACACCAGCAGCTGACCCATCCCTGAAACAACAACACTTCCATTTTTAAAAAGTCAGGTTCTCGCTGTGGAGAGAAAATATGAAAGAAAGACTTCCTACCTGAGCAGCCGAAGCCGATCCAGTCTCCAGAGCTGTTTATAGCCACGGAGGCGATTCTCTGGTCGGAAATACTGGAAGGAGAAGCATTGAAAAAGACAAATCATTCAAATGGGAAAAACTTTATAAAAGCTACCCCGTCAGTCGGGACTGTCTTTCTTCCTTCTGCGCAGTTTACCAAAACTGAAACGCACAATATGCATCAGAAAAATGTGGCTAAAAACTAGATTAAAAGTCAGTTTATGACAACTTCTGGTAGTCAACACAAAGAGGACGCGACGCCGTTACAGGAGACCAAATGAAAGGGAACGTGATTAAAATTACACATTTCTCTAGGTTTGAAAAAGTGTATGAATAATGTAAGTATACAACTAAACCACACAAAGAACTTAGATCTGGTAGTTTTTAGACATTTGAATGCAGAAATGTTACATATTTTATTACTTTATACACTTTAAAACACACATACTGTTGTCCCATATGTCTCCAAAATTGCCCCGACAGCTTGTGATAATAACCCATAAATTCACCTCATGAATATCTAGAATTACCGCCAACAGGTCAAGTTGCACTTTACATCCACGTCTGTCCAAAATGTCATCACTTAATCATTAAATCCTATTAGACATTTGCGAATTCTTTAGTTATGACCAGAAGCGTGTTCACCCTCATGTCCATGTTTACATTCGTGCCATATTTGAAGAAAGTCCCTCAAGGCGTTTCTGAGATATCGAAGGATGGACAACCCAGAAACATAACGCCGGCGCAGAGTCATGAATACAGGACTTTTCTCTCACCTTAGGGAGTGAATAAGGTTGAACTCAGGAAGTTCGTGCAGGTGGAAGATTCCGGAGGCGAAACCGGTGACCAGGATGTGAGTCGGCTTGTGGTACGTGACAGCTGTCAAGTTGTTGAAATCCCCCTCTTTGTTGAAGAAGTGTCTACGAGAGACAAAAGGAAAGAAAGAAAGCTGCTCTTAGCTCTTCGGAGTACTTTGACATCTTCAGACATCATCTGGCATTTATCTTCACCTTGTTCGGGGTCAGAAGTTCTTACAGTTTAATTGAAAAAGAAGAATTAATTACGTTGGCTCTAAGCTACAGCACATGCTGATTTTCATTGCAAACGCTGATATTATAGTTTTAGAGCAGCCAAGGGACAGACGAGCCAAAAGCTTAATGGAGAGCGGGACGATTGCCACTCAAAGTGTCACAGTATGACAGTGTTTTGGAAGGACTCCTGCCTGTGGGGAACTCCTGAGACTGGAACGAAAAACTGTTGTATGGCTGTTTTTCAAAGAAAAGTAAGTTGTGTCTTACTTGCTCATCTGTTTGTATCTAACATTGTTGCTCTTCTCCTTCTTTTTAGGAGCTCCAGCTTTCCCTCTGATGACCTCTCCCTCCTCTCCCTCTATCTTGTCCTCCTCCTCCTCTTCTTCCCCCGTCCTCGGGGGCTTGGGTTTGTCCCGACTCTTCGTCAGGACGAGGCCGTCCAGCTCGGTGTCGCTCTCCCAGACGCACAACGTCCCGTCCTGGCTCACCGTGTACAGCTGACAACACAGGAACAACACACTCATCAGAGACTCTATATTGACATTTTCTTTTTAATTTTCACACGCATCCTTTCAGCTTGAATCACAAAGTAGTGGAAGGAAAAAATGAACTCACATCCAGGCTGTCCTTCTCAAAGAAACAGCCCACAATGACGTCCTTGTGTCCACCCAGGGAGTAGTAGATGAGGTTGGCCCAGCGCTCTGCACCGAACACCCACGTGGACATGTCTTTGCTGCCCACCACAAAACACCTGAGAGAAAATGTCACAACTATGACGTATTGTTTCCTCAGTTCCCTGCTTTTTTTTTTTTTCATGTCTAACTAACTTTCACTCACTTGGAGTCGTCCGTCCAGTCGATGCAGGTGGTTTCATCGTAGGGGCCGTAGTAGCTCTTGTCCAACACGAAGGCATTAAACTCGCGCTGCTTTCCAGGAGCGTGGTACATCAGAGCTACGTTCTCCTTCGTAACAACAAACTTCCTGAGAGGGAACAAACACATCAAAGCTCAGCAACGTTTTTGTTTCACTTGGGTTTACTGTCCCACAAAAGCGTTGCAGTAAAGAATTTAAAGTGACTATTAAGTTTAAAGTTAGTTGGGAACTTTATAGTCGATAATGTCAAAAACTGTCTCACATCTTGTATTTTTTGGATGACGCTTTTTACCCATTCTGACAATTATCCCATATTTGATACCAACTGAACTGGTAATGGTGCTGAAAATAAGAAATGTACCTTACATACACTTGTGTATTTACAACAATTAAACATATTTTATGGTGTGTAGAGGTGCAATTATTAATTTTAAAACTTAATTATTCATAATTTCAGTCATTTTTCAAGTAAAAATAGCAGACATTTGCTGGTTCTGGCTCCTCAATTGTGAGGATTTTCTGCCTTTCTTTGTCATATATGACCATACATGACATATCTGTTGGACTGATGGAAGGCATTTTTGTTTTAAAACCATTTTTTGACGTTTCATGAATTCAGTTCATCAGACATTCTTACCTGCCATCCGGTGAGAAGCGGATGCTGTTGACGGGCTTGTGAAAGTGGAAATGATGAAGGACGGCTCTGGTGATGAGACTGACCAACACCGCTGCCCCATCTGTGTGACATAAACACAGAGACACCTTTGGATTTGTTTTTGCAAAAAAGGACACTAAGTTCATACATAAGAAACAGAGAGAAAAGTTTACCTTCATCCACCACGACTGCAATGTTCCCATC
Source organism: Bovichtus diacanthus (assembly GCA_943590825.1). Lineage (NCBI taxonomy): Eukaryota > Metazoa > Chordata > Actinopteri > Perciformes > Bovichtidae > Bovichtus > Bovichtus diacanthus. The sequence continues at coordinate 8,743,243 of CALSBV010012184.1, read as the reverse complement.
AGGAGAGAGACCCACACATGTTATGTTTTTTATAGTGGAGATGGGTAATGTTTCCGATGTGTTACTAGGAGGAGAGGGGGAAAAAAATCAGTCTTGTTTTGTCGATTATAATTAACGATGGTCAACATTTATTATTACTAAGATGTCACACCAGTTAGTTCATGCATTATTTAAATGTTTCTCTCTCACAACTACATTTGCAGGGCTTCTGCACAGCATCCAGGTGTCATCTGCATATAAATCATGACAACATGCATGAACAATTCCCCATATCTTCATATATTTAATCATGACTTACTTTTTTAGGTCGAATACAGAGACTCTGTTTCCAACCGGACTGATCACAGCGTTGCCATCTTTAGAGAAACTTAAATTTCCCTGACGATAGACTGCTCCGAGCAGATTGGAAAACTACAATAAAGACACAGAAGTTTTCTTTTTTAAAAATCACTTAAAAGCTCCTGTTTGCGTCTGGGGAGAGAACTTCATGGCGAACTCCATTCACAAAAGTAGGAATTTGACAGCACATTGCTTACTTTTTTTTTTACTTAAAATTACTTGCTAAGTAAGTTATTAATTACTTACAACCTGTTAACAAAACATGAAAATGTTCTGTCAAGATTGGGACTTCATTGAGATGTCAATTCGCCGGTCCTTAAACAGCGTAACACATGCTATTTAGTGGGAAAAGGTTCGAGAAAAACCTTTTAAAAAGCGATATAATTATATAATAAAAGCTGTTTGCTATCATATACGTCAGCCGAACATTAGTATGAATGCTAACACGTAATAACGCAAATTCTTGAATGTACAACACCATTTTTTACCTTTACATATATTAGGTAAAATATTAGATTGATACATTTTTGACAGAAGTTTGGTTTTCTCTCGTACCAACGTTACTATCGTTACTATCGTTACCAAGGTAGCTAGCTAGCAGCGGCGTACTTACCCTATAAGCGAACTTCATTGTTGTGAATATCCCTTAAACTTCACGCATTCATCTACCTTTTAATTCGTTATATTTCTCCGTAGAAGGGAAAATATAGGGATAATATTACACATGCTTCTTCCTCCACCACCCCACACGTGTTTGCATTTTGTTGACACTGAACACATCCGGTTTGAGGTGAGTTGAACTTTTAAAAACGCGCCCCCTAGCGGCAGGGAGGGGGAGTGAAAATGTAATATTTTATTTATAATTAATAATAATATCTATTATAAAAGTCTAAGATATTTTATTATTATTGTTTGCTTTTGATACGCTTCTTTAATTCACAGTAAGAAATAAACACTATATTCCTAGTCTTGGTGTCACAAATACACACACATTTCCTATAGTAAATTGATATTGCAGGACTTGATCTGCTGTATTGTTCACCAAATTAAATTCACGTGTTACCTAAAAATGATTTAGAATATTAAAATAAATTGTTTACACTTTATAAAAAGGGGAAGCAACTAAATTTGGGTTAAAGCAGCAACTAATTTCTGCACCAGAGGAAAACCTCCTGTCTCAAAAAATCTTTCTCAGTATATTAACTTGAAATATAACTCATTTTGAAATCAACTACAATAAAATGTACTTATTGACTTAAAGTGAAAATATGTACATTTTGAAGATAGAAAATGACACATTCTATACTTTACAAATAAAAAGTCAAGTTTCCATCAAAGTGAATGAAAGTGGAAAGAGCCATTATTACTGATATACTGTATAAACACACACATTAGACACAGTGAAGGCATAAAGTCCTGCTCAAAATAAATGACACACTTAATAGAATAAAACCAGGCTGACGCTGGCCTTCACACGATCCCTCCTGCCCATTTACACCCAATACCCCCGCTGAATAATTTACCATCTGGCAGCTACAGTACACACACAGCACACCTTTGGAAATTGGTCGGTGCCAAAGGTGCAAAAAAAAATAGATACAGTACATTTTATATCGCAAATTGAGAGATAACACCACGTTTTTGCCTGTTGCTGAAGTGATGGCTCAAGGTGTTGTGGTTCAGTACAAAGTCCAGTACAAGTCCAGTTCTCATGACTTTTTATTTGAAAGTTTACAAGAACAGACATCTCAAAATAGAGTTTTGTAAACAGTCGCACTTCTCTTGCGCCACTTTTTCTTTTTCACCTCAGCGTTTTGTGCCACAGGTCGAAACAGGGCACCACGTGCAGCCGGACATATTTCTGGCCCCCGGTCGTGCACTCCAGACAGCCGTAAACAGTTTCCCGCCTCTGGTTGCCCATGCCGCAGAGCGCGCAGGGCCCCTTGGGGATGTTGTGTTTGAGGAGGTTGACCCGTGTGTGGGAGCTTTCTCTCAGGTAGGCAGTGGACACGTCCGTCATGCTGGCGGATTTCTCGTAGTAGTCGGTAACCATGTCGTCCATGTATGTGTCGGAGTGCGTGAGCTCCTCGAATGTTTGGTTATCTGCACGGTGGATGGATGAAGCAAAAGGGCAAACGTGTCGTGAAAGTAATGTTTTTAATCATGCGGTAGAGGTCATTACTGTACCTGCTCTGAAGGGGCTTCCATAGATGATACCAGACAGGAAGCGGCGCAGTCGCCCCATGTGGAAGTGACCGATGAAACCCCCGAGCTGCTCCCGGATCTGCTCCCGCTCAAACCCACCTTGAGACTCCGGGGCTACACAAATATCTGACACGGAGGAAAAAGTCTGTTCAGATATCACGTCAGCTTTTTGGCCAGTTAGGTGCTAATGTTAAATCTAACATTTTTGGCCTCTAAAATATCAGCCCATTTCCCCCCATGCTCTACCTCCTGAGCCAACACAAAACTATTGATCCCTCTTGGATGTTTGGGAACATGTTAGTCCTCCAGGTCAGCTTCTGTGGAGGGAAATGAGCTCACATGTGGACCCCTCGCTCCACTTTTGAGCATTTTAATAGCAGCAGTAAGCATCGTTTTCTCTGTGCTAAACTTGGCGGCAAACATGTCTCTTCCTCAAAGACGTCTTATCCATTAGGACACGTCGTCTCATAAAATGTCAAATTTACTATCTGCAATATTAAGTTGTAAACACTGTGATTTCAGGTGCCATGTTTCTTGGTCAGAAGACATAATGACACCATAACTACAGAGGAAGAAAAGATCCTTTTCATGTTTATATGTGCAGCACTTAAGAATGTCTGGCATGATGAGTGCTGAGGAGCCTCGGGTGTTGATGCTCCCGCAGCTTTTCAACCATGAAGGGATTCATCCTTCAATTTTCACACAAACCACTTCTGAGCCTTTAAGTGCTCTGTTGACTCTCATCTCAGATTTGTTTGTCGCGGATTAAAGTCGGAGTCGGCGAAACAGCGGAAAGCAGAACTGTTCCATTCAAAGGTGCCGTTTCTGACTCGCACTGTGAGCTTCATTCAGTATGTTTGATGCTCGCAACTGAAGAATGTGTTGAGCTTCTAAACTCATTTAAATGTTCTATTCAATTTTCATTGGTGCAAGAATGATTTTGAACACAGACAAGCAGCACAGGTGTGTGTGTGTGTGTGTGTGTGTGTGTGTGTGTGTGTGTGTGTGTG
>CALSBV010012184.1:8681828-8739679 GCA_943590825.1 Bovichtus diacanthus | reverse complement strand
TGTGTGTGTGTGTGTGTGTGTGTGTGTGTGTGTGTGTGTGTGTGTGTAGGAGCCTTCCTACCAAGTCGCCCGTCCAGTCGAACAAACAGCTCGCAGATGCTGAAGGCGATGGTGGTGTGAGCCGGGATGACGATGGCCTTGTCTCGACCTTTGGGATTCCTGCTGTCGTCGATCTGAAACTGCAGCACACACACAAAGTGACACACCTGCTCGTCAGCCAGGAAAATAATCTGCATTTTGAGACAAATATTGGGGAGGCACTCCATCTGAAAATCTAGACAAATTATAACAAATAAGAAATGATGTAACAGTAACACAGGTAGACAGAAGTCTCAAAGTCTACGAGCTACACACTTATATCTTAGTTTAGCTCACATTAATGCACCCCTGGGTGTGTTTTATTGCTCATGGATTACACTGCTCATATGTAAGAGGTAGATTGTGATTATAGGAAATGGCGTCCTGCCTTGCTTTGGCAAAATGTACTGATGTGGTTCGAGGGAGATCAAATATATTCAGGAAAACATGGGACACTTGCAATTCCTGCAAAGTGATCATGAAATTGATGAGAGAAATTGGAAAAAAACATATAAAAAAATAACTATACCCCTTCTATATTATAATTATTATAATTATTATAATTATTATAATTATTATAATTATTACTATTATTATTATTATTATTATTACGTATCTATTTTGTTAAATTGAATTAAATTTTATTCTCATTTTCCCCTGAATATTTGATGTTGAGGGTGGGGGGATGGGAGTGTTTACAAATGTCAATGTATGCATAACTTGATGCTCTTTTAATGTTAAAAAACAATAAATATAATTAAAAAAAAGTGGAACAGTCTCTCTAAGAAAAAAACAAACATTTAGTGGCCATTTTATTAACTTTTACATAACTTTGTTGAAAGCGAAACTTGAAGTTTGCCTTTGCAATACAATAAAGTCAACGTGGTATTTTAAAAAATGAGGATAAATATTATTAAAAATATTACACATTTACCATTGGTTTGGTACTTGACTTTAAAGCAGTACATTTGGAAGCTCTTGGGATGAATTAAAGTCTCCACTTTGATTCCACTGCAGTTGTAATCAGCACAAGTTGTTAGCATTGCGTTGTGTTTACCCTCATGGTGGTCCCTCTCATCCCGGCGTGGACGGTCAGCGAGCACTGACGTGTGGTGCGGATGCTCTCCACGACGACACACAGAGCGGTCCGTCCGCTCTCCTTGGACTGACGGACCAGGCAGTGATCCAGGTCCACTTTCCTGAAAGAGCGGAAGAGGAAATGTGTCATTTGGTCGAGTATTCATGTGGCTAAAACCAATAAACCTTTCATTTTGACATCTGTTAATGTCAAACAAGACTGTTTTGCGTTGTCTTCTTGTATGTAGCCCCTGTCATGTGGGCCGGTGTAGAATAACATGATCATTTATTCATCCTTACAGGGAAACACGTCTTCTCACATTCCTCCTGGAGGTCAGAGGTCAGAGGTCAGCTATCAACTTAAAGCTTTTGTGAGGAAAAAACACATGCATCTCTCTCTCTACATATATATATATATATATATATATATAGGACACGGACTGTTCCCCCCCTTTTTTATGATTGAGAAATCCCTATGAGCCCAGATATTTCTTATTTCTTACTATTTTAACATATTTTTATGATAATAAACTGAATTATAAACCTTTGCTGTGATGTGGTATTTTGCTCCTTTCTGAGATTTGTCGGTCAAATCCAGAATGTGTGTGCTCACTGAAAAGTGCTGCAGTGTTATAAAATGTGAGTGAATGTAACTTTAAAATGACACGAGCACATTTGGACAAACAAAGCAGATCCCATTCAATCATCATATTTTTTTAAGTAGGTTTAAATTATTAATAGACATTTGAAACTCTTGCAGTCGATTACACACTTAAAAAAATTACTAGAGAAATGCAAAAATTAAGTTGACTTTACTTGCAAATTCATCTTTATATACCAAAAATTATTATTAATTATTATAATTATTTATTATCACAAGGCCTTGCTAAATCGATCGATTTTTTTGCCTTAATTCTTTTAAGTAGATCAAGCAGAATATTTTTATCATTAAATGTGCATGACTCTTCAACCTACATCTCTCATTTCAAAAAGATAAATAATGCACGAAGAAATAGATATTTAAACTTGGTTATGAATGAAACATTACAGGGAATCAGTGTGAGGTGACTATGATGACGTAGCTCTTACAACAGCAGCGTGTTACCTGGAGTTGAGCTCTCGCAGTAACGTGGGCACCTCCAGCTCGTGTTTGGTGACGATGCCGAAGGAGGCTTTGACGGCCACAGAGTCTGAGCCGCTGATGTTGAACCCCACGTCGTTGATCAGGTGGTTTCCTAATCGACCGTTGAGGGCGACGTCAGACTTGTCCTCGTAGTTGAGGAGCTGATAAGAAGAAACTCCTGTTTCAAAATAAAATAGAGCATAAAATGTTGCAAGTATTTCCATTTTCTGCTTCTTAAAACTTCTATCCCACCACAATTTAAAGGAAATTATTGTACTTTTTACTACACTATATTTATTTGACAGCTAAGTTACATTATGAATGAATATTTTAAATACAAAACATGATGAATTTATAAATATAAATTAGCAACAATTAGCTCCAGCCACAACAGTGAAATGCTTCTCACACATTACTGCGTCAGTAATGATCCAACAATATAATAACTCAACACTCTGCAGAAAGTACTTTTACTTTTGATACTTAAAGTACATTTTGTTGATAATAGTTGCATACTTTTGCTCAAGTAACATTTTCAGCGCAGGACTTTTACTTGTACTGCTACTTTTACCTAAATGCTTCCTGAAATATTCACCCAATTTTCTCTCACAATAAATTAAAGAAAGTCAATATAATACTGAAATGTGAATATATAAACTCTTGGCTTTAATAAAAATGGCAAATAGTATTTGATGGTGCATATATTTATATACATTAGCTTATTAGCTTTCTTGAGAAGAAATGTGCATAAAATGATGCATTTCCATGCAAAGGTGTTTTAAATATTTCCCTCAGTGTAAACTTCATCTTCATTGTAGAGCTGGAACAAGATGATACATATTATATATATAATGATGCTGTATTTCAACCTTAAATGCTACTTAAAGGTAAAACATTGTGATTTGTTATGTTAAAAGAGTCAAATTCAGCCTGATTTCTCAGCAAACCTTCAACAGTTGATCCTCATAACTCTGACGTCTGTTTCATCACTGTACCTGCTGTGATCTCTTTCTCCCCGACCAGGACGTCTTTCAGGGAGAAGGGGGTAGATGCGTACTTGTTCTTCTTCCAGAAATGCCTCTTCCTTTTCCTGGTGACCAGGCTGAGGGGCTGGTAGCGGTCGGCCTCGCTCAGGCTCGGGACAGGGATCAACCTCCCCGTGTCCCCAACCTGCTTCACAAAGTTCTTAGTAGCTGCTGCGAACATGTCGAGTGATGCAAGAGCATCAAGCCAGGCACAAAAAAATATGGTTCCTCGAAGACTACAGTGCCACAAACACCGTTGGGTCCATTTACTGGCCTTGTTTGGCGAGCTCAGAGCCGCTCAATGGGGAAGCTGTTCTTTCAGAATCATGAAATGTTAAATAATGCAGGTAGTGTGTAAGAGAATACGGGACAACATGTGTGTTAACTTGATAGGTCACTGTCGGCCTGCGGCTTCCTGTCACGTGACAAATGAGGTAGGAAAACGACAAATAGGAGCATTTCTCACACTTCCATTGTGTACTCTTTTTGGCTTGAAACTGCTGTCTAAAGCGTGAATGAAAGTCCCGTCCTAAACAGTAGCTACATGTTCCCCCGTTGACTCTGCAAATCTGCTTTCACCACATGCCTTTTGCTAAAAGCCCAAAAAAAAGAAATGCTCCTTTTTTTGAGGGATGTCTCTGTGTTTTTTCTAACATCTAATGTTTTTTCATTGCAGCCTTTTTTTAGTTTGGATAATGTCCGCCTTTTTAGACTGGAGGCCTCTCAGTGTGTGTGTGTGTGTGTGTGTGTGTCCTGCATGCATGATCATGGGCCGAGCTGTCCTGCGGGTATACTGCCGTCTAGTCTTAACATCCAGAAATAGCCAGTATTTTTTTAGGTTTTAAACGCCACATGTAAGAAGCTTTCTTTTACCACACGAGCTGAGGTCAGTATTAGTTTTCTATGCATTACACTCCCTGTAATTTTTTACATCTTGGCCAGAAGAAGTCCCGTATAGTTTTGTGGACGTTATAAAAAAAAATCATCACACTGTAATTTACGCTTAGGCGTGCAGCCAGGAATTTCAGGATTGAATATCGATTCATCCAAACATGAGGTTTATCAAAGTGGATTATCAGTATGGAGTGCGGGTGATAAAAAGTGTCTTTAACAAGGGTAACATGCACACACAGTGCTGTACAATCCCTCTCAACATGCAGCCGAAGAATGCAAAGATGGATGTTTGTCAATCGCTAAACTGTTTGCAGAACAGCTGTGATGGATAACTGCAAAAAACAGGTAAAAAGTAAAAGTATAGCTTTTAGACCACCAGCTTAAAGTACTATACTGCTACTAAAAATGACCAAAGGATATCTCCTGCAACCAACACTTTATCACACTGCATTAAAAAAAAACCCTATGAATGTACATCTCATCTGATGGAGGAACTGTCTTCCCATCTGCTTCACCTTCGGTCCCCCGTGGCGCTCTGACTCTTTAATGCGAAACCAGTCTGTTCTTACAGCATCTTAAACACTTCCTGGCTGAGTTGTTAAGGCAAAGTAAACAAGCGAAAGCCACCTCGTCCGCTGACAGAAATGCGACTTTAGGAAGTCTTTGATAACTCAAAATCCCTGTTTAGGAACACAGCGTACGAGGTAGTGGCGATGACGGCAAAGAAGCCATGATGTTTGTTTTGTTCTCCACCTCCGGGACTTCACCTCGGGGACCGACCGTCTGCTTGACGCACCGACTTGGCAGATGGTTGTCCTGGAAAACACATCAGCTGAATGTTACATGCACATTGTAAACCGCTCAGATTTAGTTCAGCAAGAATTTCAGGTAGATGGCAAAATGAACAAAAAAAAACACAACTCTTTTTTATTGTTTGAAGGTTGCTTTTATTACAAACACCAATCATTTATTCCGCTTTGGTTCTGTGTCACAATGTGTAAACAAATACCTCTTTCATACTTTACAATGTAGCCTCATTTTTCTCTCTGAGACATGACTACATGTCACTGAACAACATTGCTCGTGGAGCACATTTAAGTGGGAGAGCACGACTGGAAGTCTTTTTATATTCTGCAAAATAAAATCAGTAAAGGCTGTGAGCTAAGCTAATTTATCGTTATTGATCGTACAAAAATGATAATTGTCGTACTTCTAGCAACGTTGTTTGGGGTCATGTTTCCAGTGAATTTTCTCCCAATATTCACTGTTTTTTAGCTCTGTTTTTGGTCTCCACCAACTCCTGAGTGAAATATCTGGCTACATGTAGCAGCTAGCAGCTGTTTCACTTTCTTAGCCAGCCATTAAGTTTTTCTCGCGAAAGATAGATATTTGCTTCCCAAAAAAAGCTCCATTCTGTTGCTGGAAACAAGGTTGATGAGAGCTGTGAGACTGAACCAAAACAGTAATTAAAACTGTAAAAAAAAGGACAAATAATTAGCCATAAGAGGATAAAATGCTGCTGCAATTCTCACCACGAGTGACTCCGTTCACATTGCACGTCGTCATTTGATCCATTGTTAATATATTATTTTGGAACCACAATGCAGGTGAAAGGTGAAAGGTCGTGCAGCAAACTGTGACTCCTACATGTGGATTTTGTTCCTTTTTTTCCCCCTCTGAAAACTGAAAAGACTCACGTTGAGCTTTGGAAAGCCTTTTCCACCATCATCATCCAACACATCTTCTTTCATCATGGACAAATTTCATACAGCCTTTAATTAGCTGCATCTTTCAAGGCAACTTGTAAGAGCCCGAGGAGGTTGGCCTTTAAATAAAGCAAGAACAAATGATGAGAGAGGAGGAGGAGAGTGAGAGAAGGAGGGGGGTAAAGAGGGAGCTTGTTTCAGTTTGCAGTAATCGCTCATCCAGGAGCCTGTTCCTCTCAGGGATATTTGGATTTTTCAGTCTGGATGCTGTAGCTCGGGGTTGGACTCTCTCTCTCTCTGACTTGCTTGTGTGTCTCGCGGCGGCTGTGTGTGAGGACGCTGTATGTCTGGCATCCAGACATGGGCCCCTCGTTACGCTCTAGGATTACTGTCTTCCTGGTCATCACCTTGGCTCAGGTGATCGCCGTGACCTGTCAAGAAGATACCAAGAATGGTGAGTGACAGCCGCCCAGATATGACTGCTCCTCCTGATTGGTTTTCTGTGTTCATACTTGATATGTCATGCAAAAATGCAACACAAACAGGTCATGAAAATGCTTCTGGCGGCATTTGTGCTGAAATAAACATCTGTCCCATGCAAATGTATAAAGTTTAAGTTCATAAAACCACTCTGGAAAAGTCATTTTTGGTCTAACTCGCCAATGTTATCAAATGCTGAATATATGTCTTCTTTATGTTTCCTCCTGCTTTGCTGTCTTCTATTGAATCATGATTGTGTAACCAAGCCCTGGGAAAACATTTACCTCTGTATTTCTTATAAAAGTGACAGTTGTGTTTGTCTTTCCCATTATGTTCTTGGTTTTCAAAGTTAAGGAAGTGGGTTGGGAAGTTTCTCATCTCTTGCAGATTTTCGTGTTTTACTTTGTAAGTTAAAGTGGGGCTGCTCTGCCTCCCAGAAACTGAACCACACTGGGCTCGTGGTTTAGGGAACTAAAGCTTTGAATCACACCCACAACCCAGACCAGAAAGGCTTATTATACCTTAATCAGACACAATTTTCCTGTTTGAGAAGCCACTAAGTGATGATTAAGACACAACCTTGTTAAAGCTGCGAACTTTTCAGGGATTCATTAGAGAAGGAGAAAGTGATAACAAGCTGCAATCACTTGCTAGAAAAGTGACATTGATGTCTAATTTTAAAGCTAAATTTCTGCTGAGACAAAATCTCCAAATCAAAATCTTAGAGATGGAGATGTGGCAAAAGAAAATCTAGAATAAAATGTCCCAGTGGATGTGATCCTGGGTCAAAAATATCTCCCCCCCTACAGGCTGCAGTACTGGGCTATTTCAGTGCGAGGTCGAGTCTGAATGATGGGGTTGAGAGTGCCACGGCTATAATGATGATGGGATGGACAAAAGCAGGCCACTAATTTTGGTCAGACTTCCAGCCAGAGGCAGACAAGACACACCCAGAGTGAGAGGATGCTGGATGTGAAATATGCTTCGCTTGCTTCCATCCAAGTTCACCTCCACCGAAGCAGAAAAAGAAAGACTTTACTTATAGATGTCCACCAAGCGTGAGTTACCTCTTCAAGGTCATGCCATGTGCACTTTCTGTCTCTGAAGTGGTTAGTAAAGAGATTTTCTCCAGCTGTGGACTTACAGGTGTGTCACTGCAGGCCAAACGCTGAGGAGGGGGTTTGATTCTAGCAAGAAAAAGAAAATTAAAAATGACAAACAACTGCTACACAACTTTAGTTTTTGTGCTTCACTGAAGTTGAAGGTTGTTCAGAGGCTCCTCCAGCCTCGGGGGTCCCGTTATGAGCCTGGCTAGCTGTTTCCCCCCGCTTCCAGTCTTTATGCTAAGCTAAGCTAATCTGCTGCTGGCTTCATATTTAACGCACAGACATGAGTGATATCAATCTTCTTATCGAACTCTCGAAAGTGAATCAGAAAAAGATTTATTGCCAAGGTTACTCAAGTACAAGGAATTTGCCTCGGTGGTTGATGCATAGAAAAAAACATATTATGAGGAAATCAAAATAAAGACAACAGTGCAATAGTCAAGAAATATGAATATAGAATAGAACAATTGCCCCCTCATGTTCAGCTGAGCTCAGATGCTCTTGGCTCCAGGTGTGTCAGCTGTTGTTGTTGTGAAGAAATAGCTGAACAGATTTATGAGACATGCATCCGTTCAACATTTTAACGTGCTTTTGGCTTGGTGCATGTGAGTGTTTGTTTGAGACTAAATGTGAACCAGCAGCACCAGGAGTATCTCTCTCCACACATCCAGCCACTGGTTTCAAGGCACATTTTAAGACTCAATATTGGATTTAATGGGCTATTCATTGGGAAAGCACTGCAGCGTTCACCTGAGGCAATGGTTCCCAACCTTAGCTTTTTAGTTTAGTTAATTATCCTTTAAATTGAAGCAATATCTTCAGGGAGGACATTAAAGATGTAAAGCATGTGTGAATGTTTTATAAAACAACAGATTTCTCTCCTGATGGAAACATACTTAGTGTTGTTTTTAACTGTCTTAGGTACCTGGTTTCAAAACTTTAGGGACAATTAAGGTACAAAAAAGACATAATAATAATCTTATGACCACTCTTTGAGGAGTCCCAACCCCCAGCTGGGGAACCACTGGCCTCAGGTGCAGTTTATGTGCTGAATATTGTTTAATAATAAACCTGTTGAGGAGGTTTAGACGTCTGCAGACCACAATGTCAGAGAGCAGCACGGACAGTTTCCTCTTAAAAAGAAACCCGCAGTTAGTCACGATAATTGCTCTCATGCTGTATGTCCACGCCATAATCACTTTTAAATGGTTTAAAAATAAAGATTTTTTTTTTTGCCTATAGTCTGTAGGTTTGAACTTTTCTGAACATTCTGCAAAGCTTCAGCATAAATAATATATTTTATCTGCAAGAATAAATACCTTTCTTTCTCAGAATAAAAGATCCACATTCATTTGCAAAGGGTAGAAAACTATACTTCTAATTAGACCTCTGTAATCTGCTGAATAAACCTTCAGGATTTCTTTTTAGATGCTTTCTCATGCATGCTGCAGCCTGCACGCTGCTCTGGGTGCAGCAGCTTTCGTAGCAGGAGGGTTCTCCGGGTGTGGCACCGCTGTGCTCCACCAAATAAAGGCAAGCCACAAGTTATACCCAAGCCCAACGTATAATACAGCCACTGTGGTTTCCCTGAAATAACTCCAGCTTTTTGAGAACCAGCGTCTCTCGCGGGGAGAGGCTCCACCACATAATTAGTACTTAGGACGTCCCCAAACTGCCCAGATTAAAATATCCTCTCTGAGCTCGTAGCAGGTGGCCATAATAGCTTTTTTTCCTCTCTTCTTTTTTAGTTTTGACCTTTACTTCTACTTTATCTCTTTTTTTTCTTCTTTCTTTTAAAAAGACTAGTGGATTTGAGGATTTGGGTCTTTAACCTGCCAAACAGCATCTCTCTTACATAAAAACTGTTTTTTCAACCTTATTTTTGAGAATTAAATGTGCCAGTAAGGAATCTGCATTCCTTCTGAAAATGTTTTCTCCCTGTGTTTGATTCAAATCTGTTGATAAAAGTGTCACTGTATTAAAACAAGTTTAGAAAATGTCACTTTTTTATAGAAAAGTCCAGTTCAAGTGTGAGTTTTTTATTGTTTTAGTTTTCTTTTGTAGAAAAGTCTTTAAACAATTCAGGGTTTTAAATCAGATGACACTGATGACATTTATTCAGTGGCTTAATCTTAATTTTCTTGGAAAACATTCACATTTCCTGGTTTTTGTCTTGATATAATTGCATTTGTTTGTGTACTGTGCACACATGAACACTATAGGTCTCATCTTGTTTTATGTTTGCATTTGTAGACATTGCTGCTGGTGCAAAGATGATTACACAGTTTCATACAGACACATTTATAGACACATTTACAGCCAGGAGCTGTCACGTCCAACCACAGTCTAGTCACTAACTTGCTCAAATGCAGCTCACTGGTAATTTGCCTGAAAGTGTCTGAGGGATACACGCGTGTCAGTGTGGAACTACATTTTTGGTTTTCCCATTTACATAAATCAGCTTTTAATCTTCCCCTGATGTCAGACCTACGTCAAACATTCACTTCACAACTGAAATCTTTTAAATATGCAAAACAAAATTGCTTCATATGATTTTTTTTGGTGCACATAAGAAATTAAAACGTAGTTTTCAGACTGAAATTTAGTAGATATGCAATTGAGTCTTGCTTGGAAAGACTTGCGAGAGACAGATTAAAGAATAATTGGTTGAAATTCACATGCAGAGGCTGAGATTTATAGATTTAGCTCTAAAGGAGATAGACACTACAATTCCCATAATGCAACTTGATAGGTTATGCTATTGCCTGGTACATGCCCACGTCATTGGTTTTAGTACTCCCCATGACTATAAAGTGACTCTGATGAGTATAATCAGTGGAACTTCCCTTTAACGCTAGTGGCTCATATGTTATGCAGTTATATAGCTTAATTGCCTTCAGTGTAATTTAGGTATTTTTCTCTGCCTGCAACATGAATGTATCAACTTATATGTGAAAAGATTTGTATTGCATTGCTTAGTAAAGGGGGCAGCCTACTGGCCAAAGCTGGAAAGTACAGTTACATTAGCCTGTTGTCGTATTTAGGTGAGTTTTAACAAATGTGCTATGTTTTTGGGCTGGATTGCACTGAAGCAATTTTGGTTTCAAAGACTTTTATGTTGAATCGTATGATGTTAAATCAAAAGTACCATAAAAGACCACATTTAAAAGTGTAAAAGAGGAGTCTGCTGCACGCACACTTAAAGAAGCCTCCAGTTAGTCCTGATATTTGCTCTCATGCTGGATGTACAAGCCACATTTAAATTGCTAAAGATAAAAAAGATATATTTAAATATAGTTTTTGATCATAGGAGTCTGTAGGTTCAAACTTTATGAAAATTCTGCAAATCTTCAATATAAATTATACATTTATTCTGCAAAGCTCAATAAAATAAAGGCCTTTTTACCCAGGATCATAGACCTATATTCTCAAAACAAGGTGCAGAAGGTTCAGGATCCTGTGGGAATGATGAGTCACCTTTTTCCAGTGATCTGATTGGTCAGTGTTCAGACTGTTGGGGGATTCAAACAGCAGCAGCATGTGCAGTGGAGATGCTGTGCTAAACTTAATGTAACCTTCTCAGCTTTGCAGTGTTCACAGAGACAATAAGCACAACTTCACACGTGTTGACTTACAGCCGTATTAGTTCACAACGTTGGGTGAGATTTCGCTCCATCGAACTTCTACCTGAGCTTTAATTAGCAGTAAGTGGAGACGCCTGTGTGTTCACCTTGCCGACCGAGACAGATATTGCAGAGCAGAGTTTTACCTGAGAGGAAAACTTTCTTTTATTGGCTGAAATAATGTCGTTTAAATACAAGTGAAAGACTTGGTTCTTCAGTTGTTTTTCCTCTGGAGTTTACCTGACTGACTTCATGTCTTTAACACTTGGCTGTAGATGGAAACAGTGGGTGTTATAATAAACAAATATAGTACCTTTGTCCTGTGGTCCAGTTGAAGCTGGTCTTCTGTGGTTCAAGGGTTTCTTTTGCTACTTTTTCTTCACCACATTCTGCCCAATTCAAGGTGAGTTAACCACTTTTCTCCTGATTGTGTTTACTGGTTTTTGAGCAATTATAGAACCACATAAATCCTGATTGTTTTCTCTTGGTTTAAACTTCCGGAGGAGTCTGGATTAGCTGCACTGGAGCAGACTTTGAGATGGAGCTAAAATAGACCAGCTTATACTGTGACTACATCTTCTGTATATATAATAGTGAGGAAAGCAGATCAGTGCAAGTTTCAGGGATTGGCCAACGATTTTAAAGTAGCTGTAACTGTATTCTGAGACGGATGGCAAGCTCAGCACATAAAGTTTGTTGAGTGAAAAAGGTTTCTTGATGTACTGGAGGGTTTAATGCAGGTGCATAGCTGAGGAAATGTGCACACGTGATCGAAAACACCAGAATGATTTACACCATCACCGGGAATCACCCACAGTACTGACTGCTGGCTCATGAAGATGCCTGCACAGAAAATGGCAAGACCTACTCCCACAATCAGATATGGAGCCCAGAGCCGTGTTGCATCTGCGTGTGCGACATGGGGACTGTGGTGTGTGTGTGTGTGTGTGAGGAAGTTGTGTGTGTGCGTGCATGTGTGTGAAGAGCTGAATCGGTGCCAAACAGCCGAGGCCCCAGAGGGCGAGTGTTGCCCCGTGAGCTCGACTGCAGCACCACACCCTCCTAGCGTGGACAATAAAACTGGTAATAAATATTTAAGAACCATTTTGATATTTGGCAGAGCAGATTTAAATGTGGGTCGGCATGTTCCATAAACATCCACATTTACAAATCCACCTTGGGTTTATTTATGTGGTTTTAAAGTGGGGTGACTTTTACACTGCAAGAGGTCATCATCTTTACTGATGATGAATCATGATCATCTCATTTTCCTCTTTCAAATCTCTATCACTTGTCATTGTTTTTCTGGTCCATCCGTTTCTTCATGATTTGTGTTTTTTCTCCCATTTATTTATGTCTTATCTCTTACATTTCTTTGTATCTACCTTGGTGTTGTGATGACAAGGATTGTATAGTATTTCCTATATTTTGCACATATTTTAGGTTCTGAAATCATGGTCTGAAAGCCCCTCTGAATTGTGAAATAACTTATTAATTAGTGTCGCTTTAAGCCAGCACCATGCATCATACATTAAAGCCTATGGCCTGACAATTTATACAGTATTATGCCTGAGTTAACACCACTTGTTCTTTACTGATGCCCATAAAAAATAATATCCACACAGCATAAAGAGCACACCAGAATAACCCCCTCGGTCACCAATGCATATAAGGTTGAGAGGTTTATAAGTGCACTGATGTAATGTCATCACTAAAGATGAGTTAAATGATGGGTAATGCCTCATCTTAGCTTTGGGTTTTCTTGCAGAGAAAGGGAAAGCACGGCGGCCTGACATGGAAACTGGTAAACTGGGAAGTAGCCTGCACATTTGCATACTAAAATATATATTCTGCGGATGCATCCTGGTTATTTTCTTGCAGCGTTGTGATGACTTTACTTCAGCGGTCGTACAATCTTCCCATCTGGTGCTCTTTGTCTCCCAGCCTGAAGCCCTCTTCTTCAGGCTCCATCCTCTGCACACAACCTCCAAATGACCTTCTTTTTTTAGTCTACAATATTGTGCCGGAGTTTCCCTTTGACTCTAATGCCAGTTTGCAAAAGGAATACATTGACTTTTTGTACAATGAGATCACTTCTCAACCTACTTTTGTGCCGCAAAAACATTGGTAGCAATTTACTGCTACACAAAGGGAAGTTGAGCAGGTAACTTATTAACCAAATAAGGTGTATTCTTCTGGGAAATTGTCACTTTCTTTGCCATGTTCAATGCTATTTTTTTTCTTCATTGCACTTTATATGCACTTTTGATGATTGTAATTGCCTCATTCATTGGTCCTTGTGCTTGTTGTGAGTCTCTTATGTGTAGGTTATTAAAACGTGTGACTTTAGAGACTCCATGACAACTCGTAACACTGAGATTAGTTGGCTGCACCAGGATTGTCCCATTTCCTATGAATAAAAACTTGCGCTACCAGAATAATTTGGAGAATGCTATAGTCAAATCTACACACAGGGGATTTAAAAACAGGACTTTTTTAAAACACTTTTTAGAATAGTTGTTGGCATGAAGATTAAGCATGCTAGAGTATGTTGTTTAGAATTTAAGATTTTAGTTTTTTAAAGAAATGGTTTGACATTTTGGGAATTACGCTCATAGGATTTTTTTGTCAATATTTTAGATTAAAAAATACCCAATGTAACGTCTGTATGCTGAATATGAATCCCCAGCCAGCAGGTTAGCTTAGCTTAGCCGCTAACTAGCCTTCATAGTGACTTCATATTTAGCATACAAACAGCACTGTGGTATCAAGCTTCTCATAATTTGTGGAAAGAAAACAAAAAAACGTGTAAAATGTTGAACTTTTTCCTTCAAGCTCTTCAAATTTTATCTGTTTCATTTAAGGTCAACATTGTGAAATTTTAAACCACCCCAGGAATGAACTTAATTTCTTTATGTCTCTGTTTCACCAAGATACCTGCACAGAAAATGGAAAAGTCTACGGCCACAATGACATGTGGAACCCAGAGCCGTGTCGGATCTGTGTGTGCGACATGGGGACCCCTGTGTGTGAACACGTGGTGTGTGAGGACCTCGGCGACTGCCAGAAAACTGTGACCCCAGAGGGCGAGTGTTGCCCTGTGTGCTTGGCTGCAGCTTCAACATCAACTCCCAGTGCAGACCCCACAGCACGTAAGTGTTATTCGTAATCCTGTCATATTATTGAGTATGTGCTTCTTTAAAAAAAAAAAAACCATCCGTCCTCTATTGCAGCTGCAGATGAGAAGAAGCCGGGAGACAACTGCACGGTCGACGGGGAGGTCTACCAGCACAACGACATCTGGAAACCAGAGCCTTGTAGTGTGTGCGTTTGTGACAACGGCGTCGCCATCTGCGACGAGGTGCAGTGTGAACTGCTGTCAAACTGCGAGAAGGTCGTCACACCTGAGGGAGAATGCTGCCCCGTGTGTGACAGCTTCGCCAGTGCCAGGAGGGAGATGGGTGAGAAGCATTAGAGTCAGAAACGGTTTATTGTCAAGTAGGTTTGCACATACAAGAGCTTTGACTTGGTGATTTAGCACATAACAGAGTGTGAAAGTATAAAGACGTCATGGAAAAATCAAAATAGGGACATTTACAATGTGGAATGTGCTCATTATTGTCCAGACAGGGATGTAAAAGTTCAGTTTATTAGAATAAGGCTGTTGTCCCAGTAATATATTGTGTAATGCTTTAAGCAGGCTGTTAAGCAGTGGTGTCACCGTGTACTGATACTTTTACATCAGTGCAGCAAGGTTAAATGTTGACTCATTAAAAGTCAGCCAAAACATAGATTTTCAAAAATTGACAATTATCAATTTATTCATAGTTCAATAACCTCTTTTTATCTTTCACCCTAAATGATGAATGCAGTAGTTGAGAGTTGTAGAAAATTATTAAATTACATAAATCATTAAAGCACTGTGCAGATTACTTAAGTATAAATGTAATTAACCTTTTTTTTTATGTTTTCCCCAAGAAATGATGGCCTTCAAGGTAAGACATGATACATTCTTACATGGATTAATATTTAAAACGTGTATATATGTTGTTGTTGTTGTTGTTGTTGTTCTTTAGATTAAAACAAGTCTTAAATATGATTCCTTTTTATAGGGACAGAAAGGTGAACCAGGTGATGTCCCATATGTAAGTAATTGCATGCAATTTTAAAAAGGGCTTTATAAAATGCCTTTTTAATTTAAAAAAAAAAAAAATTTGAACATTTTTATATATATATATATATATATATATATATATATATATATATATATTGTTTGGTCTGCTTTGTCTACAACGTCTTAACACTGTTTTTTTGTTTTTTTCTCAGGTGGTGGGGCTTCCTGGACGTTCAGGGCCCTCGGTGGGTTTCTCCTGCTTTTGCACTCTATTGCTCTTGTGTTTTACTCTTGGATAATATATATAGAATATGTAGGGTTAAAGAAATGAATTAGATTAGTTGACTACATTATAGTAACGTCCATGCACTCATTTCGACACTAGAGGGCAGTATAATATCTTATAGTGCAATAACTGCAGCGGTGGTTGCAGACCTGCTTTCATGGGCCAAATAAATTAATAAAAAACTTTATTCTATGCTAATATTAATGGGCCTATTTTAGAATGTTAGTTTATCATAATGTAATACAGCACATTCATTTTACAGCAGTCTGAAGACAATGGCTTTCATGGTTACACTGTATACATCTCATGTGTCAAATATTTCTGTCTTATACTTGTGTTTATGGTTCAGGGTCCTCCAGGAAATCACGGACCCACTGGACCAAGAGGCTTTAAAGGCAGACGGGTGAGTGAATACCTTTTTAGCTTTAAATCTTAAAGTTAATCTGCTAATGGAAACAGCCTGCAATAAGACTTTGCACGGCTCAAAAATATATCGGAATGCAAATGAAATGTACCCTTTTATTACTGTCTGACGAGTTTACAAATAAAAGAAGGGAATCCTGCCAAAATGGCTGCCAGATTCTTACTTGAGGAAGAACATTGTCTCATTAATGATATTTCACCTTGCAGGGATTTGAAGGGCCTCCAGGATTTGACGGAGAGCCCGGTGTGCCAGGAAATCCAGGAGAGCCAGGACCCCCAGGCCATCCCTCCCTCCCTGGGGTGAGTTTGTCTCGAGAGTCAATGAAGAAATCTTCATGTTTCACGGAAGAAGAGAACCACTCCTCTACAGTGGTGTAAACATTTCTTTGCTCGACATTGATCCTAAAAGATTTTCTCCCCAAAAGGGCAACCTAGTGTCCCAGATGGCTTCAGGTTTCGGTGAGAAGTCTGGTCTGGCTGGGATGGTATCAGGAACAAGGGTGAGTGCTGCACAGCTGCGTAGGAAAAATGTTGTATTTTACACATGCAAAGTTTGGAAATGAGCTATAATGAAGAATTCAAACCATAAAATGTGACTATTTCAGGGTGAAGCAGGACCACGAGGATCTCCAGGGCAGTCAGGACAACAAGTATGTTTTGGATTCCGAGCAGAGATTTAAAGGCTTCATTTTGAGATTTGATGTATGAACAGTGTGCATTTCCTTGTATCATGAGCGACTATTCTCACCTCCGATGTTCAGGGTCCAAGTGGGGGTCAGGGAATGCCCGGAGAGCCTGGAGAGCCAGGACATATGGTAGGAACATATTACATTTAATATCTGATGCTCTTATCCACATCAAATGTCTTCGGGGAGCCATTGGAAAGTTGTTTCTAAACGGCCAATGTTGGCTTTAAGTGCTGGTTCCTTGTGTTTGTTGACAGGGTGAGTCGGGTCAGCGAGGACCAGACGGGCCACCAGGAAAAACTGGAGCTGATGTGAGTCGAACCGACATGCTTCCTCTTGAAAATCCAAAATATACCGTTTATATTATCAGCAATTCTTCATCAGTAATGATCTTTTTTAAGAACTATTATTTCCCTTTTACTGCTCAGGGAGAAGCTGGACCTGCAGGTGCTACAGGAGAAGCAGGATTTACAGGATCTGTGGTAACCCAGTCTCCCAGCGTTCATATCAAAATCGCATGAATTTTAATATCATTAATCATAACCAAGCGGCACAATAAAGCCCTGATTTAAACAGGCATATTTAAAACAGAGGGGATGTACTTAAGTCTGCATACACTTCCTGTGTAATATAATCTAACAATCAACACTGACTATGATCGAGAGACAGACTTGTTTCCTGTGTGCTCATTCTGTGTTTCCGTGCAGGGTGGCAGAGGATTCCCAGGACTTCCAGGTCATCCAGGACTGAAAGGTCACAAGGTAAGTCACACATAGTTACTGTTACCTCGCACGGCATGCTCCCTGATTAAAACTGTTCATGTAAGAAACTTAGTGCGTTTAAATCTCTCCCACAGGGACATCTTGGTCTTTTTGGCCCAAAAGGCGAGTCTGGAGCGGTCGGAACCAAGGTGTGAATTTATCTATGGATTATTGTTCATCTAATCTTGTGCTTCTCAAAGTCAACTATTCATCATATTAATTCTGAAGTTTTAACTGAAAATAAAAAATGGTGAACATGTACCATTTAAAGCCTTTAAAAAAAAGAAGAATTTCTTTGCAGCACAAAGTTTTAAGGACATAATAACGAATGGAAAAACTGCACATTTAAAACCTCGACTATATCTGAGGTTTCTTCTGTGTTTTGCAGGGTAAATCTGGTACTCCGGGTACAATGGGTGGTCAAGGCCCACTGGTAGGAAACACGTACAACTCATCAGCAGAGCATTTTGTACCGTCAGGTCCTTTATACAGATGCTGAACCGCTGTTTTGTTTCAGGGACCAGCGGGCATGCAGGGAGAACGAGGCAGAGCCGGACCTACTGGTCCTCTGGTAAGAAAAGCAAAACGTCTTTAATGCTTAAGTATAAAGTCGTGCTGCAGGGTTGAGACATTTTCTTTCTCTTTTAGGGAAAACGTGGTTCAGCCGGCCATGTTGGCAAACCCGGGCCTCTGGTAAGGACTTAATTCTACTTTTATAGCAATAACACTGAAGCAACTTTAATGATTCACTAGTTTTTGGACTTAATTTAACAGGATAATACACAGATTGTTAACAAAACAAACTGAAATTCCTTCAGAATTTGTTTTGAATCTTTAATTTCCTTTCACTACAGGGTCCAATGGGAACCCTCGGGATTCAAGGATTTCCCGGTAGCCCAGGAATGAAGGTGAGATTGTCAAAAGTTTTGTGTTAAATATGATACTTCTGGCAGTGAGTTGAAGATTTGGGAACATGAATCCCTTTGTATCTGTACCTCATTTAGCTCTATGGAGAAATTTCTCTTAAATTTCCATAAAAGATCTTGAAATAGTTTTCAAAAAGTCTTTGATTTGAGCTGAATGTAATCTCTGCTGCAGGGTGAAGCAGGACCGACCGGGGTCAGAGGAAGTCTAGGACAGCAGGGTTCCAGAGGGGATGGCGGTCACGTCGGACCCACCGGGCCATCGGGACTGCAGGTGTGTTCATCATTCTGTCTTTTGTTGGTGTCTCAAAACACAATATTTCAGAAAACTTGTAATACAGAAAAATAATTGTCTTAATGTAAGCAATCAACTGGAGAAGTTTCATGGTGATGTCTATTGGTTAAATGTTGTGTGACATCCCGTATTGAGCTTTAGATTATTAATTATGAGTTAATATTTTGTTTTTAACAGGGTTCCTCAGGACCTGATGGAGCTCCAGGTAGCCGGGGCCAAGGAGTAAGTGCACAAGTTATGAAGGGATTATTTTAAACACTATGAACCAACCTTCAGCACATCTTTTGTTTGTGAATCTGTCCTTAATGAATATATTTTATTAAATCTGTAACTGCTCCTTCTCCTCAGGGTCTAGGAGGTGTGCAGGGTCCAGCAGGACAGTTGGGGCAGCCCGGTCCCCCTGGCTCCCAGGGAACTACTGGAGCACCAGGACCAAAGGGCCAATTGGTAATTTACTAGCCCTGTAGTCTGACTCTTTGTGGCTCATAAATCCAATGCACTGGGAGTTTTAACGCTTTAAACCTCCGTATCTGATCCTCTTTTCCAGGGCGAAGGTGGAGTGTCTGGATTCAAAGGAGAAGGTGGATCTAAGGGAGAACGGGTAAGCTGAAAGACCCTTTTACCACCCTAAAATAAAGACGATAAAAGTTGAGTGGTTTGACTGATTATTGATTGCTGGGTTAGGGCGATCATGGTATTCCGGGTCCATTGGGCCCGATGGGAGATGATGGGAAGCGTGGACCCCGAGGTGACGGCGGATCAATCGGGCCGATAGGACTTACAGGAGAGATGGTAAGGCAACTTAAGTTTCATGATCTCAGGCCATGAAATGTTGAAACTAACAACTGCAATCTCTAAACAATTGTGCGTTTGTTTTAGGGAGCTCCAGGAAATAGAGGTTTCCCAGGTTCTGATGGTTTACCAGGCCAAAAGGTGAGCAGATTTCTCAACAAAATGCATATAATGGCAGAATGTAATTCCTGTAACTGCTGTTTAACTACTGTTGTTGTTTTTGAATGGAACAGGGAGCCCTGGGTGAAAGAGGACTGTCGGGGTCGACCGGCGCCAAAGGTTTACCTGGAGATCCCGGACGTAATGGAGAGCCAGGTTTAACAGGAGCTCGGGTAACGCGGACTTATCCTCTGTTGTCCTGCATGTGAAAAGAGATCAAACAAGCCTTGAACCACATATTACTCTACAACTATTATAGAATATGTATTTTTGAGAATAAGCTGCAGATTCAGAGACGGGTGTCAGAGGTTGTTCTATAACTGTCTGATTTCACAGGGTCTGACGGGACTTATTGGCGCCCTGGGCTCAGAGGGAAAGCAAGGACCAATGGTACGCAGAGCTTTTCCTTTTCATCACTCAAAGTTCATACTAAAATACCAAAACAGTGACATTCTTTCCCCAAACCGAGAGTGTAGCCGGCACGCATTCACGTGTCTTCTATTGTTTTAAAGGGCTCAGCAGGGGAGGATGGCAAACCAGGCCCAGCTGGTTCTACTGGAAACCGAGGTACAGCTGGACCGATGGGCCTGCCCGGACCCAAAGGCTTCGCTGTCAGTATATGCATCAGTACCACTTTAATATATGTCATCAGATATGTTGTGCAGCAAGAGATGATGAAGTCTGTGGTTGATTTTTAGGGTGACGCTGGGAAGATTGGAGAGGCTGGCAGCTCCGGGCCTCCAGGTCAAAGGGCAAGTTATTTTAAGTATTGATATAATATAATTTATACTAAATCATACATCCTTGCAAATATACTGATGGATACTGTATCTGTCTTCCAGGGGGTGAATGGAAAAGACGGAGAGGAAGGCGCTGCTGGTCCAGCCGGCCCAGCTGTAAGCATCTATCTGAGACTGTCCCATCATCCGTGACTTGGTAACATGACGTCTCCAGGATTTCATATCTTATTTGCTTTTCTCCAGGGTACCGCAGGAAAGAGAGGGGAGCAGGGACCACAGGGATTGCATGGTTTCCAGGTGCACTTCACCCCATAATACAAACAAATATAAATAGATTTCAACACATTAAGTGATTCTTGTTCATTATTGTTTTTAGCATTTTTATAAACATTTTGTTTGGGGGTTTTATTGTAGGGTTTGCCCGGACTTCCAGGACCACCTGGAGAGTCAGGAAAACCAGGTGATGAGGTATGACGAAACAAAAAAACTTCAAAGATTTTTGTAGATAATTTTTAGTCCTGACTGCGAAATCATTTTGAATTCAGCCCTCAAATGATATATTGTACAATGTGTCTTATCGTATTACTTTAAGCATAATGTGTTTTCTCCAGGGTCTTGCTGGAGAGGGCGGTGCTGCTGGAGCTACAGGTACAAGGGTAAGTCCTTTACTCTTCTCACACCTGATTAAAGGTGCCGCTCTCACATTTCAGCCACAAGACGAGACATTTAGTGCTAAACATGCTGCATAGCACTAACTCTTTTATCCCTTGGTTGTCCTTGCAGGGAGAAAGAGGCCCTCCAGGAGAGAGAGGGGAAATCGGGCCCAATGGGATGCAAGGAACCAAAGGTAGTCCAGGTGGACCGGGAACAGATGGGCCAAAGGTATTGTAACCATAAAACCACTGACACTTAAAGACAACCGTACATCCTCTTTTAATTTGTTGTAAATCCTTACAATAAGCCTTGCATGTGTTTTATGTTGTACATTTTAGGGTAGCCTTGGTCCAAAGGGTGCTGTTGGAGAGGTAGGAGGTCCAGGACTTCAGGGGATGCCCGGAGAGAGAGGCTTAAACGGACCTTCAGGCCCGAAGGGAGATTCAGTGAGTTAAAGAATAAATGTGCCAATTTCTCCACTTGCATCACCCCCGGTGGAGCAAAAATATCCGATACGACGTCACAATTTCTCTGTCCGGATTTGTTTGATGCATTAAGTCTGAGCAAGTTCTTTGGAGGAGTTGTGCAAAGCAATTCTGGGAAATTTAGGACAGAGAGGAAGAGTTTCCTGTTTAAAAGGAAGTTGAATCTGAGGCACTGATGAGGCTGATTTCTTCCATCAGGGCTCTGTTGGAGAGGGAGGACTCGAGGGTAATGCCGGAGCTGACGGTGCGCGGGTGAGAGAAGCCAGAAGTTTGTGGCGAAGCATTTTACCTGATGGCTCTAAGACTAGAAACATAAATACTGTTCAACCATTGCAATATTACAATTGAGTTTTATTTTGTGTAATGTGCTTCTCTAATACATTTTTTTAATTTTTATTTAAAGGGGCTTCCTGGTCCAGTCGGACCCGCTGGTTCCGCTGGACCCAATGGAGAGAAGGTGAGCTCGAAAGCACAAATGTCTGCATGGAAATGTGATGGGTGGTCAAATAAACCGCAAAATCACTCAAAATGACACAATATTGACAATGTTTGACTGAAATTGAATAGTGGACACAGCATTAGGAAATAACAGAATAGGTATCAAGTCTAAATGAGGGAAATTTTCAGGAAAAACGTGGATCAGCAGTACAGTTCAGTTTCAAAGCCCATTTCTGAACCGGTTAATGTACATGGGTAAATACTTTCATTCATAGCGAGAGAGATGGTAATAGTGCTAATACATATTAAGTAAACTCGTAGTAGTATTACAATCGCATCAAATAAAAATCAGATGAAAATGGATATAAAAAAGAAATGAGCATTAGAACCATGACCCTAAAGCTTTCTAAACCTAAACACTAAATACCTTGTTTATTCCAGTTTTAAATGAAAAGTACATGTAAGAAAATGATTGCCATGTTTTAATATGTTCTTGTTCATATTCTACTGGATTTCTTTGACTTTGTTGTTCTGTATTTCAGGGTGAAACCGGCCCATCAGGACCGACAGGACGCCGAGGCACCAGAGGAATCCCTGTGAGTGGAGCCTTTTATTTTACAACTGACCTTAAATTTAAATTCAATCAATTAAATTTAGGAGAAATGCGTTTGTCTTTGGATGGCTGTACATCCATTTCTTCTAAATGAAGTGTGTGTGTGATTATACTCACAGGGTTCTACTGGTGACGCTGGTCCAACTGGTGCCGTTGGTTTCCCCGGTACTTCTGTAAGTGGCCGCTTCAGCAGGGCAGAGATGTCCAAAATATACAGATAAATACACCAGCAGAGGCTTGATTTTTAAATGTTGTGTTTCTGTCCCAGGGTCCTGATGGTCAACCTGGGGTCAAAGGTGAAACGGGTGAGATGGGCCTGAAGGGAGAGGGAGGATCACCTGGACCACAGGGGATGGCTGGGAAGTCAGGAGGACAGGTAAACGCATCGACAAGAACAAGTCAGGTGATTATACAGCATCACTCCACTTACACTGCTACTATTGTGTGTGTGTGTGTTTTAGGGACCTGTTGGTGTGACGGGACTGAAGGGCGGCAGAGGAACGCAGGGTCAAACGGTGAGTTAGGCTCTATGACTTTTACATATTTGAAGCTTTTGCAGCAAAACACAACTTCACAATGCCTTTATAGTGAGATGAGCCAACGCTCTTTGTGAAATGTTTTTCTTATTAGAAGTGTTTTCTTCCCACAGGGCTCTCCTGGTTTCCCTGGGCTGCCTGGAGGAGTTGGACCAGTTGGCTCTGTTGTGAGTTAAATGGTTGCATTATAAAACTTAATTATTAATGTTAAATCGTGTAGCCAAAATTATGCAAAATGGCTGTTTAAGAAATTAATTCAAAACTATAAATAAACAGCCTGAAAAGAAAAAGAGAATGCATCAAATTGGTTGTCAAAGTTCACCAATCTGCATGTTATTAATTCTCTGTCCTGCACAAAGTCTCCTACCTGCACATTAAGTCACATTTGTGTTTCCAAAATTTGGATTTGGGGAAGATCATGTGTGATTGTTTCAGGGTGCTGTTGGGCCAGACGGGCCTATAGGTCTTCCAGGAAAGACGGGAACTCCTGGGATTTTTGGGGAGAACGGAGCTCAAGGACGTCAAGGAGAGAGCGGCAGTTCAGGTGCACCGGGCATCTCTGGAGAGAAGGGAGATTCTGGAGAGGACGGCCCCGGGGTAAGATGATCAGGCTGTGCTCACACAAATAAATCCCAAGATGTTCCCATTGCTTATCTGCTCTTGTGTTCCTCTGTCAGGGGCCTGATGGGCCTCCAGGACCTGCTGGTGTCGCAGGACAGCGAGGCATTGTGGGTCAGCCTGGACTGAGAGGAGAGGCCGGCATGCTGGGACTGCCCGGCCCTGCTGTATGTAGTGTTCTTTGTTTCAGCCACACACAGTATGTCTTGCTTTGAGATTCTGTTGACCAAAGCATTGATTAATTATTTAAACTTTTTTTTAATTGATTTATTCCTCAGGGTCCACCTGGAAAAGCCGGCGCTTCTGGGGTTCAGGGCGGCGCAGGGCCTGCTGGTGGACTCGGTTTACCTGGAGCCACCGGGCCAAAAGGAGACGCCGGCCCTGAGGTTTGTCCAGTCCATCTGTCATTAGGCAGCTTTTTACAGAGTTTATCGGATGTTTTTATCTCGAGTACTTGCAACCAGTGATGCTTATTTCTTGAAAACATGAACCACTGTAAGACTCTGGAAAAGACATGGAGTTTCTGCTTTCAGCAAAAAATTGCAGTAAAGATTGTCTATCGCTTTCCAGGTTTTATGGTCTTAATATGGCAGCAGCACTTATGTGAACATTTGCTTCTAAGCAACCAACTATTTTTGAAACGACAACAGGAAATGTTGGGTACAAACTAAATGAAGATTGAAAGCTCATCAAAATTTTAACCCGTTTTTAACGGATGTGATTTGCTTCAGTGGAACCATCTGTTCTGTTTCTTCGCTGGCTATTCAGCTTTTATGTAAACTTCTGCACTTCAATCTTCCCATAGGAAGTTTATCATGTCATTACCTGTGTGTTTCAGGGTATCGCTGGAGCTGAGGGGCCTCCTGGGAAGGACGGTCTTTTAGGGGACAGGGTAAGACTAAATGCATCTGAAGTCTGTGCACTTTTTTAAGCAAGTAGTGGACTGGATGTGGAACAGTACCTTGCATACATCTGTGTATACTAACCACTGCTGTGTGTGTGTGTGTGTGATTCCAGGGAGACCGGGGTAATGCTGGTCCAGAGGGTCTGGCTGGAACTGCAGGGTCTCCAGGAACTGAGGGTCCTGTGGGAATGACGGGCGGTCCAGGACAAAGAGGCGAAAATGTGAGTTTCACAAACAGAAATACAACTAATTTAAATCTAATATGCCACATAGGCGTGTCTTAATATACCAGTATTGCTGATAACCGTGATTGAATAAAAATTTAATCATGATATTATCTCAATAATACAAATATGATTTTGTGTAAATATTCCAGCGGATATTCAATCTCTCCACCTCCCTACACTTGTATTTTGAGTGTAAACAATTTCCAAAAGAAAGATGCACACAAAGTTAAAGATGAATTTGACTGGCAGCCTTTTCTAAAATGTTCTATACTTATCGTTATAATGGCGTTACTGCAAATAGTTTTGACCGCGATAATCGGGTAGTTAAGATCTGATATGGTGACAGCCCTAATGCTACATCTGTTAATCGCATACGTCAAACAAACTCAATCCTTTCACAATTGCAAAGTCTGCTCTTTCATGTCTCTTTGCTTGTTTCGGGTTTAGGGTGCCAGAGGCTCCCTTGGACCTCAAGGAGCACCTGGAGTACGGGGAAAAGTGGTAAGCATGAAATGAGAATTTTTGACTTTGTTGATACCGAAAAACAACAATTTAACATTTTTAAATCCGTGTAAAACATTGCGTTTTCCAATGACGTGTTTAATTGTCATCACCTGTCTAACTTCAGGGCCCTCAAGGACCACAGGGGGAGAAAGGAGTAGCTGGAGAACAAGGAGAGAGGGGCCAGAAAGGACACCGAGGTTTCACTGGGCTCCATGGATTACCAGGAACAACTGTAAGCAAAACTGCTAATAATTCAGGCAACTTAAAATACTTGAAGTTCTTTAGATATTTCCGATATACTTCTACGTAGTTTTTGAATCTAGTTGTTTCAGGAAAATGGAGTGGACGATGGAGTGTCATTCTTTTCTATTTCAGGGCGCCACAGGGGAGCCAGGAGCGACGGGTATTTTTGGACCAGCTGGGCCGAGGGTAAGTGTAATTAACATTGCAGTTAAATTTACAATCAGTGTAAGTGCAGCTTTGACAGTGTAAATGACTCACTCTTTTACCGTACAGGGTCCTCCAGGAGTGGTGGGTCCTCCAGGTAACGAAGGAAACATCGGGCAGCCTGGACCAATGGGCGCTCCTGGAACCAGAGGCTCCAGTGGGGAAATCGGGGCCCAGGTGACACAAGATAAATTTACTTTTTTTAAATAATTTTTTTCATTATCATGAGAGAAGAACAGTGATTACAGGGACATATTGTGATTTTAAATGGGAATCATCTTCTGGGGATTTTATATTTCAAATTTCATTGCAATCTTGCGTCTAGTTTTTGTCTAGATGTCATGAACTGGATCAAAGCTTCGGTTCCAATCGCGACCACGGCAAAAATGAAGTTGAAAACAATACTTCATATTTGATCTTTTCTTCGTCAGGGTCCACCTGGTGATGCCGGACCGTCTGGCCTTCCAGGCCCGCCCGGCCCTCCCACGGCGGGTGTGGAAGACTTCTTCGCTGCCTCTTACGATTACAACGGGCTCGGCGGTGTGCCTGAAGCTGTTGAATTCGTTGAGGACGATGTGGCTGCCGATCCTCCTCCTCTTCCAGAAAACAATAAAGATGAAGCCCTTCCCAACAAGAACTCGGCCCTCCTGCGTGCAGACACTGGAGTCCACGCCACGCTGAAGACCCTCAGCGGACATCTGCAAAACCTCCGCAGTCCTGATGGCAGCAAGGGGAACCCTGCGAAAACCTGCCAGGACATCAAGCGGTGCTACCCTCAGAAGAAGAGCGGTGAGGGTCCTGTTTCCTGCCTACATGTTTGTCAGCTATGTTTAGACCACTCAAAGTATGTACTCAAACCTATTGACGTGCCCTTGTACATGTAATCTAGGCGAGTACTGGATTGATCCAAATCAAGGAAGCACAAAAGATGCCATCAAGGTCGTCTGTAATATGGAAAGTGGTGAAACCTGCATCTCCGCCAATCCGGCTGACATTCCCCGCAAAGCCTGGTGGACGAAATCCAGTCCCAGTGCCAGCAAACCCATCTGGTTTGGAGCAGACATGAACAGTGGAACCAAAGTAAGAAATCAAGAGATATGCATTTTGTTTTAGAGAAGGAAAAAAAAGACGATTTAGAAGCGTAAAATCCAGCATGCTCTGAGTGTAATCATGTCAAACTGATCTCTAATTTCAGTTCCGCTACGGAAATAATGAGGAGAAGCCAAATGCGGTGGCGGTTCAGCTCAAGCTGCTGCAGCTTTTGTCTAAAGAGTCACACCAGAGCATCACTTACCACTGCAGGAACAGCGTGGCTTATAAAGACGAGGAGAGCACCAACCTGAAGAAAGCTCTGGTCCTCCGAGGCTCCAACGGCCAGGAGCTGAGAGCACAGGGCAACAACCGCCTCCGATACACCGTCATCGAGGACGGCTGCTCGGTAAATCTTTACAGAATAACTAGATTAAACGAAGAGCGTCGGAAAACACTTTTACTGATTTTTATCTGGCTTTCTTTTCCCTCAGAAATTAAACGGAGAGTGGGGCAAGACAGTGATTGAGTACAGGACTCAAACTTCAGCCAGGCTGCCCGTCGTGGACGTGGCCCCCATGGACATTGGAAAACCTGATCAGGAGTTCGGCCTGGACATCGGCCCTGTGTGCTTCTTATAAAACAACGCAAGACGGACTGAAGTAGCCCTTTTTTAAGAGGAGTAACATCATCACCAGAAAATTATAGTATAAGGACTCCTCTTTCTGCGAGCGTACAAGTCGATGAAGGGTAGATTCTTCTACACACGGCTGCATTTCCCATAAGCTGTTGAAGTGAGTGTACTTGCTGTGTCTGCCAGCATGCGAGAGCTGTGTGATCGGTAGGACGCTGAAATAATTTATTCACCTTTTTAAATAAATGTACAATTTAGAGTACCAGTACTCGACAGGGAAATGCATGTGGGTGGTAAAGTCTAAAGGTGCTAACATGAAACCTAAGTTAAAAAAAAAAGAGTTTAGATGGATTGTAAACTTGCATAAACTGGAAAAACAGCCAATAATATTAAAGCTTAAAGAGACGTGGTCTCGGAGCAGATTGCATAAGAACTTTTTATAGTGAATAAAAGGATTCTAACCTTTTCATTTGCCTTATTTCCAGTAAATGCACGTCCAGAGGCCTGGATATGGCAAGAGTTAATATAGCAATGACTGTAGTTCTTAATTTTAATGGAATAAACAATGAAAATCATGCTTGAACCTAAATTATTAAGTTCTGTGCAGGAACTCCTTTACTCTTTCAACAGAAAACCTTTTATATCTCCTTTTAAAACTTCAACTGTAAATGCAACATATGACTGTAAATTACAAATTATTTGTTTGTTGTTGACTATGGATGTGGAATAAATGTCTTTCTTTGGGATGACTGTGATCTTCCCACAAACCAAAGTCATAAAAGTTGAATAAACACTCGGTTCCCCCATCAAGAACAGCAACATTTGAGTTTAAATGAGCTCAGCAATGACCGAAACTAAACCATCTCGCCACGAGAGGGAGACAAAGCTTTTCTTTACAGACATCACATCTGTTAACTGCTTTCACCTGCCATCCCATGAGAATAAGTCCTTCATTAAAACCAGCAGGGCTGTGGCGGTTAAAAATGTGTACTTTAAAAAAAAATCACCTGTAACTTTCAGCCCTGGATTTATTTCTTTAACAATATCAACACACTGGTTTACTGATTTTACAAAAGCAACATTAAATGCATAATTTCAGCTTAAAAAGGGTGCAAATGGGTGTGTGATCAGATGAGAAGAAAAGAAAAAAAGACTGCGAGAGAAGGCGTCCTGACAGGAAGAAAGAGCCAAAGTTCAGGCAGCACATGTTTCTGGGTCGACCTCTCCTCTCTGCGCTCGGTGAAAGACGTGACACTCTCACAGTTTCCTGCAGCCCGCGCTCGCTCCACATCTGTCGAGGTGGTCATTTTTAGCCAGGGCTAAATTCATTTCATTTTTCATTTCGAGGATGGAACATTTTGAGCAGAGAAGGTAGAAGTGTGGATGAAGGAATCTGAACTGTGAGCTCGACAGGGCACGATGTTGCTCAAGGGGATTTATACATTGAAAGCTGATTGAAATTCAAAACTTTACCACACTTTTTTCTCCTGGAAGTTGAGTCCATTTAAATGATTTTAATACGTTCACTGCTTTGCACAAAAGATAAAGAAAAGACCCTGAATCCCAGGTGACTACAGAGCATCACAGCCAGGCTGCTCAATAATTAGAAAAAGAGAAACTATGCTACTGTTTTAACATTTAATTATTGATTTTAAGTTTTATTTAAAAACATTAATGTAATCACACATTCATTATTTCACTTATGGCCCTGGCTACCACACTTACTGAAAGATCCTCATGAATTATCTCATTCAAATGAGTTTGTGTTAAATGACAACACATTTTAACTTATGCTCAATTTAGTATTTTTTATTTAAAATTTAGTATTTAACCTGTTTTTTTTTTTTAATGTCACTGAGGGATTTGTCCTGTAAAACACTTTATATCCTGTATTTTAACTAGACTAAGGGTCAACAGTCATGCTGTCTTAATGTAGCAGTCTAGTAGTGGTCATTAGTTTTGCAGACATTTGATTATTAACCAAATAATTGGACAAATCAAAAGTTTGACCTGATGATGGTGCAGGATGATGGGGATTATGAAAGTTATTAGATAATGTATAAGTCCAGAGGTGATATTCTCTTTCTCTTTTTATCTCCCCCTGCTTGCTTGCTTGCTTGCATGTATATGTAAAGTCTCTCTGTAAACCTGATGTAGTTAGAGCCAAATCCGAGTGTGTTCCACGTGATGCGTTTGTGCTTGCTTCACCCAAACGTGCACCGTTGGAGTCTGCGACCCTGATATGACTTGGCAGCGACGCCCAGATCCTGACTGGGGTGTCTCTTGTTCGCCGAAGGAGCCTCGATGAGATTTCCCAGCTACTCCTTTCCTTCCTGTGCACCCTCCAACCCCATCCCACCTCAAAAACACTTAGAGAACACTGGCGAAGATCATGACAAAGGATCAAACTATTGGTCTAAATGATCCTCGGTAGCATGAAAACGCAGGGAAAAGGCGCACAAATAAGGGAAAGTATCAATCGAGTTGGCTGGTTATTGTGGGAGTATGTTGTCACAGAGGCTTTGCATGTAAAATACACAGTGATAAGTTTATTGTACAGATTTAGAAGATTTCTACTTCTGTTTTTAAGCAGTTAATTCTCCTACTACTCTGAGAGCTTCTGGGAAAAATAAGATTATATTTTGCTGCTATGTGGATGTCTAAGGGAATTGAAGACATTTCCTGAAGTTTTAATAGTAATTAGTGGGTTTTCCCAACATCATATCAAATTGGGAAAATTAAATGAAAATTCCCACACAAAAAAAGTCTGTGCACTTCACGTAAGTGCTGCCTCTCTACACACACA
This sequence comes from Bovichtus diacanthus, assembly GCA_943590825.1. Classification (NCBI taxonomy): domain Eukaryota; kingdom Metazoa; phylum Chordata; class Actinopteri; order Perciformes; family Bovichtidae; genus Bovichtus; species Bovichtus diacanthus. The sequence goes on along the minus strand of CALSBV010012184.1, from coordinate 8,709,493 downwards.
TTCTTACACACACCCCTCCTCCACTGGCTGAGGTTGAAGCTGATCGAAAGGGAAATGGGCCGCTTGAACATCCCACCTTTTCCCAGATCCTGGGAGGAGCATGTGCCTGGTGGTAGGGTAGAGAACAATGGCAGGAAACTGGGAGAGGAGCGAGGGAGTTCCTGTTGGCATCACGATATTGAAGAAGAGAGCGACGACGCTCCTCTTACAAGTGGATACTGGCCCGCCGCCCTGTGCTGTAGGAACTGGGCTCTTTAAAACTGTAATAAGCTTATTGTTTGAGATGTTTTGAAGAGTTTTATTTCAAGTGTCTGACGTTTGAAGGGCGTGATGTCTTAGATGTTCTGCTGCAAGATAAATGAATAGCACAGCAAATGTGGTTGCAAAGTGAATAACCTCCATCATTGTTCCCCATGGCAGTAAGATCACTTTCATACCTGTTGTTATACTTAATCTGAAGGAATACAATGACAAGTATGGTTTATTAAAACTTTTGGTTTGGTTTCCTTTGGTTTGGCCATTGTTTTTTATCGATACTACAATAATAATGTTGCAAACAACACCATAAAACATATTTAAATCTCTGATATAATAGAAATCATGCAGGGTTTTCTTTCTTTATTTCATGTAGATGCAGCTGGGGTGAAAGGTGGTGACATCTGGCCCACAGCTGCAAAGAACAAAAAAATAAAAAAGCAGCAGAGTGCTACACCCCTGGCTAGAACTCTGGAAATGAACTATCCTCATGATGTATTCACACTTTTGATCATGACGTCCCTGCAGAAACGCCAAAGCAGCGAGGCTATCGGACAACCAAGCGTTGACATCACTCTGTGATGAGCCGCTCAGATAATTCATGACCCTGCAGCGGCGATCTGAAAGGGCCGTGCAGCGAGCGGCAGACTTCCTGCGGTCCCACCCAGGCCCGGGTCACATCCATACAGCCGGGCCACATTGCTCACCCCAACCCCTGTACTGTACGCCCTCCACACCCTCGAGCACGGCCAAGAACTCATTCCATTGTTCTCTAGAGTGAGACATCCCCATGCACAAGTGGCCACATCACGCTACGAGCCACATGTGCATATGGTATGTGTGTTTGTGCATGGCAGATCAAACGGCGTGGCCTAATTAATTAATTAAGTGGAGTTACTGCAAACTGCTGCAGCTTATTGTTTCAAGATTGAGTCATTCTTCCTTCAAAAAGGACAACGTTCCTCAGTATTTACCTCAGCTATGTTTCTGATTCATTTGTAAAGCTCTAATGCAAAAGATGTTATGTTTTGTGATTGATGTGCTCACCAGTAAAACAAACAATGTCACAATGTTATGGCGTCTACTCGCCTTGATTTTCACTTGTGAAAGTATGTGATGGGAAACACAAATATCTTAACAAACCACTTTTGCTGTTGCTGCAAAGGTCAAATGCAACATATCTTGTGCATCAAAGAGTTTTTCCAAGGATGCACTCACACTCATTATAAAATGGAAATTTCCTTCTTGAGGGAAGGAAAAATCCATCTGACTGTCCAACAACCTCAACTGAGCCGCAGTTTTTTTCCAGCATATTGTTTTGTGAAATTACATAAATATGTATGAATGAATAATAAAACAAGCCAAATTAAAGCTAAATGCCACAACAATGTGGAGCAGATTTATGTGAGTGTTTTCTACAACTTCTAAAACATTTCTGCAGCTATACTATATGTATGTGCGAGATTGTCACCAGGCAGGAGAGCACATGTGGCTTCTTACAGTGTGTCTCCACAAAGGATTTTCCTGTGGAAGTGTCCCTGACAAATACCCAGAGCCTTGCACATTGGAAATACATACAAAACATCGGCTTAATGCTTTAAGTTTCAGTAGAAGCATGCGGAAGTTAAGGCAGTAAACAAGTGTTAGTCATGAGACTGAGGAAGTGTTTGCTACCAGCACACAAGAGCCGAAGGATCAAGAGTTCAATGACAATGTATTCTTAGAAACAGGAAGCCAGCAATACATCCACTGGTTCCACTGAGGTAAATAAAGAGAGGTGGATCTGGAGTTGTAGTAGGTAAACAACAAAAACATCTTTGCTGAGATTGCTCACGTGTTTCTTTCTTTCTTAGTTTTAAGGTTGAATCTGTGTCATCAGAAACCAGGATACTATCTCTCATATTGATGTTACAGGATGCAAGTTAAAAGTCGTGCTCTAAAAAATGTCACATGTTTAGTGTTCTCCACACATGCACTGTCCAAAACCGCAGAATCCTTCGTGGATTGAGGTCATGACTATAAAAGGCATGCTAGTCGCTCGTAAATATCACTTACACACACATGCTTTTGATCATCACGAAAGAAAAGTGGCATGGTAAGTGCTTTTACAGCGTCTCTGCTCTGAATTTGATAAATGATGCACTAAAAGGATAGATATAGCACTTTTCCTTTGGGACTTCCTTATTGCACCTGGTCACATATACATTTTTGGACGAGGAACAGACAGCAACACGCCCTGCTTTGTCTGGAAACAATATTCATTTGAGTGGGAAACGTTTGCTAAGGTCACACAAGGAAATCCCACCCTTAATTAAACATGTGGGAAAGAAAACACAGTTAGATATTTTCTTTCATTTGTTTTAGAGGGGAACAGTGAAAGACACATTAAGAAGAGAAACACAAACACTCTTTTTTTTTTTCCTGAATCTCAGTTTAAAACAGCTTGTTTTTATTTACAACATTATTACTTCAGTATAAACAAGCATTTATCGAACACACGAAAATGAAAATGAGATTCAGACTGTGACTAAAATGATCTTGTGTAACACCTCCTTGTGCAAAACACCCACACATCTGTGATTTATACGTATTTTTTCCATTCGGAAAATATAATATATAAAATATTCTAAACTCAAGGTTTACTTACTAGATTTTTTGCAGGGCTTTTGATTGTATCCCATGGACTTCTTCAGCGAATAGAACTACATGTATAGTCAGAGACTCACCCTTCCCCCATATAAGACCCCTTTTACATCACTTAATAACACCTGAGCAAGTTACGTTTGCTGATGAAGGCAGTAGAATATGGTCGAAAGCTCCAGAGGAGGCCAGTAAGTGAACCTTGAGTTGAGACCATTTTAGTGTAGATATATATGTTTTTCTTCTCCAATGTATAATTCTTCAATAGCAAAACACAATACCTGTGACATCAAGACAGTTTTTTTTTTTTTTTGTTTAAACTAAAAAGCAGTTCAGAAAAGACTGTAGGAATGTTGTCTTGTAAATCGTTATAGTACACATTATTATGAATAACAGAAATATTCTGTGAGTCCAAAAAGAGAAAACAATTATTTTAAGCATTTTAGCAAGTTTTAATAAAAGGTTCAGAGGTGCAAAAGGGATAGTTCAAAACATTTGGAGAAATAATGCTTGCTGCGAGGTATGCTGCTAGCCAGGCTAGCTGTTTCCACCTGTTTCCAGTCTTTATGCTAAGCTAAGCTAACCATATTCAACAAACAGACATGAGAGTGGTATCGATCTCCTATTTCCTGTATTTCCTGTTTTGGAAGGTCTAAACCAGCAGCTCTTCACTCGTCAGGAAAGTTACCTTTTATCTTTCAGTGGAGGAGACAGACTTTAGCTTAACAGTGAATCTAGTCAGTTCCTCCTGAATGTGTTTCCTGGACACTCAAATCTTCATCTTTAAAATGCATCAAACTTCATACTATTAATTCACCAGCTGCAGTCTGTGGACTTCTATAGTTATATACAATGATGTGTTCCTAGATGACTGGAGAAGTATACAAAGTACACTAAAGGCTTCATATTTCGTGCCTTGATATATGTCATATTCATACACAAATATATGTACAACACATTTTTCTCTGTGACTCTCACAGTCTCTCCAGCATTTTGGAATAATCTGATATGAAGCAAGAAAAACAGTGAGCCTAACTTAACTTGTAGCAATAAAATGTTAAATAACAACATTTCTTTGGTGAACCTCATTATTTGTTTTTAACTTAGCTGAAAGTACATAATACATTAATAGAAAACGCTCCTCACCCTTTATTCTGAGTTGCACATCTTTAAGTAGTTAAAGCAGGAATGACATTTTGCAAAGCAAGCTAGTTGTTTATTTCTTCTATTTGTTGTGTGTGTTCGTACTTTTTTTTTTTGCATTTCACACGTGTAGTTCTGTAAAGCATGAACAACAGAAATCCTGGTACTTTGTTCTTTTATTTTCTAGAAGGCATACATTTGCCTTTCCACCTTGTTTGCTATCCAAGCTCCCGGTAACTATGGCTCTGGCTCTGCCCATTAATGTTTGCATGAGCCAGTGAGATTATTATAAATGATGTTCCTATAACTAAACCTGAAATGCTTTTTCAGATTTCGAGATGTGGTTCAACAGGTGCATTTCTTTCCCACAACACCCTTACCACCCATTTTTAAATTGCATCAATATCCTCAAAATGCCCAGAAAAGAACCCCTCTTTTGCACAGTTTCGATGGCTCTTCAAGTTTATTCCAAGCGATGCAAAAAAGCATTAATTCTTTAAGTTAATGCTTTACGGTGAGGCCGGGTGATTCATGGGGTCTTCCTTATGTCTGGCAACAGTCCTTTGAATATTCGTGGATTGTAAATGATGATGAAAAACAGTCTCTTCAGTCTCAAGCTTCTTCTGTTTTGGTAATATTTGTGAGAAAAAGTCAAAAGAGTGAAAAATATGTGAGTTCTTTTTGGCTGGGAGATGGAAAAAACATCCAAGAAGAGAGAAGTTTGTACTCAGTTTCCAACAACAGTAGAAAAACTCCAAGCAGACGTGAATCTTAGTAACATCTTGGGAGAAGTCAAAGAAACAGGGAGCCTCACGTACCACGTTCACACGAAAGGGCTGTCCGACCTGAATATGTCTGAGTAGCTCTTGCCGTTCATGTGCTCGGTGTGGCTCTCGATGCTGTAGCAGCGGTGAACCTCCGTGAGCGACGACGCCACATAGGAGGCGGAGCGGAAGAAGTCGGCGTTTGCGAATGTGCCGGTGAACTGCATCCGCTGCTGGTTCCAGTTTCTCCGCAGAACGCTCTGGACCTGCAGGAAGAGACACACAGAGGATGTAAGAAGGATACATCTTATCTTTGTGAAACAAAGGCCATCTTGAATGCATTTTTGGTGAGTTAATATCCATGTTTAAAACCAGATCCAGACCTTGAGCCGCCCTGAGGTCACAGAGGTCATGTCCTCTGTATTTTTATTCTCGTGTATGTGATATAAACACAATAAAATCTCCCTCAGCAGCAGAAAAAATAATTTCATTCAGCACGTTTTTGCAGTTTAAGATGGATGAAAGGATCAACTTTGACTCCCACACCTAAAATGTGAAGTAAATTCCAAATCTAACCTTTAAATACGAGATGTCCTGAGTCATAATATGCTGCATCAAGCTCATAACTCACCTCCCCGTTGAAGAAGCAGAATATTGTAGAAACCAACAGACCCTGCATGGGGAAAAAAAAGAGAAATCTTGAGAAAATACACAAGATAGGAAATCCCTTAAGCTCAAGCAGCTGCTTACAGTAACACATGTTCATGCTCTTATTCTAGAAATATTTGTTGTTTTAAAATGATTGAGGATATTGCCATTTGACAGTTATGCAACAAGTCCATTCCTACAGCAGAGATTTAACTATCATGTAATTGTTACTGGTTAAAAGCAAGTTTGGCAAAGTTTTTTGCAGTGGAACATTCTTTATTGTCAGCGTTGGATGATGCATCTTAAAAAGCGCTCCTCATGCGTATGCACTGACCTGGTAGTGCATGAGGATTTCCATGATGTACAGGTAAATCTCAACGACCCAGTGATCCTGGGGCTTGTAGGGGAGCAGGACAAACTGGATGCCGAGCAGAGGGATGAGGATGAGGGTGGCTCTCACGGCCCTCATGTAGAGGCTGGACTCGGCCTGGTGCGTCACTCTCAGCTTGGTGATGAGAACCCGAACGATGTTCAGCAGGAAGAACAGATTCACCTGGAATACATTACAGACATTTGATACAGAAACAAAGGAAATGCCTGTATTAGACTGAAGTTTGACACAGTGACGGTCATTTCCGCCACTTGACCAGACTGAAGGAAAATAAATCCTCAAAACAAGTAAAAAGTAAAGATGGCTGCATCACAGTCCTGGCAGAAGTAAGTACATCTGGATTTCCCACAGGGGCTCTTACCACCAATGCAGCGCAGATGGGGCCGTGGATAATGTACAGCAAGGAAGTATCTGAGCTGATCCAACATCTGCGAATGCATGGATCACATCATGAGATTATACAGAATGGAAACACGTGACTTAGGTACAGTGATATATTCAGAAATGTTTTTGCTGATTAAGAAGACTCACTTGTCGTTGTAGTAGCAGTGACGTGCTATTGAATGTATCACCGCTGGCAGGAGCGGAAAACCTGCAAAATCCAATTAGAACCTTTATGGCATTTGATTGAAATATTGTGTGAATATAAATATTTACATGAGTCTTTGCTTACCCCAGCCCAGCAGATAATACCACATGAGATGTTGTTTTTCTGCAAACACTGCCACCACGATCAGAGTGTGCAGGTAGATGCCCTCGCAGAGCATCCAGAAGTAGTTACAGCTCAACAGATACAGGTGCATGAACATGAGCAGCTTGCAGCTGTCCTAGGAGGGACAAGCAACATGAGCCGTCATGTTTTACTGAGAATGAAAATACCAAGCAATATGTGGTTTAATGCAGAACGTCAGATCACTCACAGAGTCGTTGTACGTGTGTCCCTGTTTCTTCACCACTGTTGTTAGCCAGACCACCGTGATGATGGAGTTCAGCACGAATGAGAGGAAGAGGTTCTTGTGGAGCGTTATCCTCTGGCAGCTCAGACTCCTGTGGAGACATTTTGGATTTGTCATGAATGTCTTAAGTGACAAATGTTGGTAAATGAACAAATGAAATAACGTAATTGACTCAGGAGCATGTAAAAGTTGGATGTTTTCTAACAAATGAAACATAGGACACAAAGAAAGCTGTCACACTTACTTAAAATGGAAGAATATCCCCAATGATATGAGCAACGACACCAGCGACAGGCCGTGACCAATCATGACCAAGTAGAAGTGAGTCATTGCCGCCTGCAAGAAGACAAAAATGAATACAACAGTAAAAGCTGCTTTATATATTTATACTGTCTCTATTCCTCCTTACTGTCCCATGATGTGTCGTGTTGGCTTGGCAGTTTGTGAAGTTTGTCCATATCCTGTTGCTCTCGGGGTGGCGTCCCCACTCGCCTGTCTCTGCGCACACTTTGGATGCCACGGCTGTAAACACATTTGCAACCACAATTTGACATTTTTGTTTGTGTGCAGGATAAACAAAGGAGATACAGCCTGTTAATTAGTTAGCTAATAGGTAGCTCTAGTTTGTATGCTGGTGTTTATGCTAAGCCTCAACTCAACATTACACTAAAATATCAAAGGTTAATAGTTGATAAAGTTTGAAAAGGTTACTATATTGTCACAGAAATCACGATGACAAAGTGATGTACCATGAGGATCAAAATCTTTGTAGTAGTCCGGACAGCTCTGCTCTGATGGTCCGGCTTCAGATTCATCCCAGCACAGCCACCCGTCCCACGTCGTGTTGCACACTGTCCCTGCTGACAACAAACGACACACAGTGATGTGTTAGACTGACTTAATACGGACAATAGGAACATCAAAAGCCGTCGCAGGCCTTATTTGAGATGATCCTCTCACCTATTGCTTTCGTTTTGCGGTGCGATTCTTTCAGAATCCTCTGGAAACATTCGTACTGGGCCTTGGCGATTTGGTTCTCCGTCGACCGATGTTCGTCCCGATGGTTCAGATGATCATCTTCAGGGCTTGCCACCACAAGCAGCTTCAGAGAGATCATTGAAATCCAACATGTTAACACACAGATACACACACATACACACATTAGAGTGCAACTGTCAAGCAGGCGCTAACAAACGAGAATTGAAGTATGTAAAATACATGAGCTAAAATCACTTTCAAGTTTCACTATGGGAAATTTAAGATCAGGTTTGACCCATATCAGGACTTAAAAGTTAGTATATCTCAGCCTCTGCTGCTTCAATTTTGGCCATTCTTCTTTTAATATGTCTCCCTATGTGTCCCTCAACTTTATGGGGGCGTAACACTGAGTCACTGGAGTGTACCTTTAATGAAGGCATTAGAAGGATTAGAGTATTCAGCAAATCAAATGCAGAGTTTGCAATGACAGGAAGAGACTGAGTGATGCTTTTGTAACCAATTAACTTAAAGATATTTTAAAAAACACAGGAGATCATATTTAATCTAATGTCACCAATGCATGGCCAAAAAACATGAAATACAGTCACAATTAAAAAACATATGTAATAAAATGGAACTTATACAAGTTCTCACTAAACATAAATGGTGAAGCTGCAGAAAACGTACGAGACAAGCATGTGAAGGTGACATATTAAGCCAAAACAGCATATTTCAGGCAACAACTGCACAGTGCAGCTACCTGATTGATGGCACACAGGACCAGGAGAGACATGACGCAGTTTAGATCCATCTGCACTCTGATCGTCGTGGGTTTTCTGAGGAACACTGACGGCAGTTTGTAACTGAGAAAAGGAAAATATTACTTATAATAATATTAATAAACTTTATTTAAAGAGCACTTTTCATACAAGTGATACAAACAGATGCAAGCAGATAATACAATTAGACAATAAAAATGGAGCCATAGTAACAGTAAGAGAATAATTAAATAACATAATAACAATGACATTTATTATAAGCCAAATTAAATAAATAGTTTTTTTTTTAACATATTAAGATCTGTTTCTGTAACAATAGCCACTTAAAACTGTTGAATTTATTTTAAACAATGTGACCTTTGCTCTAATTAAAAGTCATGTAAACAAAACTGACCAACTTCGCCTCCAAACCCATGTTTTTAATTTGTAAGGGCAGGTCTCCCTTTTTGGATGTTTGGGTTACAGATGTGGCCTTTTGCTTCCTCTGTTCCCCACAGCTTCCTGCCTGCATGCTTGTTATGCATGTTGAGCTAATTTAACCAGAGTTTAGCCAAACCACATTAATGAGGCAAATGCATGTACATACAGTATAGAAGCTTTCACCAGCTAACTAAACGCTTCATATTTTAATCCGAATGTTCGCTGTCACTTGTGAAGGAAATTCTTAATGAGCAGATTACTGGGAACCAAAGAAGCTGATGGAGGCCGAAGTGATGTCTTACTCTGAAGGTTTATTATTGTAGATCATGAACAATACAAGCGAATACAGAGATGCAGTCACATTGTATGCCAACATCCATTCTGCCACTTTCTCTCGACAGTTACCCTAAAACAAGGCCTCCTATGAATCGTTTACCTAAAGATGGATCACCTCGATGGCTCTGAATCCTGGTCAAGACATTCTAAGTAAGACAGTCGTAGCATCGACTGTCTGATTTAGGGCAAGGGCTCCTCGCTTTGTGACCTTTGCCTCCAGTGCACACTTTCCTTTTCTTGCAGCTGTGTTTTGTCAGGTCCGGGGAGTCGACCAGGGTGAGCTCTAGATTGTTGTGAGAACAGTCTGACCCGAGAGGGGCCTTCTGCAGGTTGGCATTTAACCTGGAGACTATTTGTATGAGCGCTGCCATAAGAAGGACAGAGACTGAGATTTGACCATATTAATCTAAGCATACCTAAAATAGTTACAGGTCTTAGTGGCAAAATTACTTAACATCACTCGTGTGTGACAAATGTGTGATTCATGATGAGTGACATCCTTCCCAGACACTGTTAATGAAAAGTGAAATTTGCCATGTGAGGATCTGTAAGGCCTTTGCTTTATTGTCATCGAAAGTTTTTAGTCCAAAAATCAAATGAGCCTTAATGGAAAGTTTCATAACACAGTCTACAAAGCAATCAATACAGAAAATAGCAATATTTCATGACACCTTTTAAAGTGAATGAGTAGGAAAGGTAAGCAAAGGTTCTTGCTTGGTGGTACTGTAACTGGATGTTTTAGATGTTTGAAAGAGTAAAACCTATTCAAATATATTTATTTAATGTTTTTTTTTATAGATACACTTATATATCATGGACCTATGTCCACATAAGGTAGTTTGCAACACCAGTCGCTGTAGGCCTTTACAAAAACACACAACTCAACAAGAAAACACCACAAAACACCACAAAATTCAGCGAAACACTAAAATATAATAAAAACAACTAATGAAAATCCCCTAATCATGACAACATAACTGATCATTGACTTTATCATCTATTTCAATTCCACGTATTCATCCCGCAGAGAGAGAAAGACATCTGTCCAAAGGAGGTTTTGACAAAGTGGCAGGCATTTACGGATCCTTTTAATATTTACAAATTAACGTTTTAGTTTCACAATAACATGGCAGTGGTGACACGTTATCTACTTTACTCTCTAAATCTAAATGATGCGCCTCTGTCTCATTTCTGTTTCATCACTATCATTTTTTAATCCAACAATTTATGATAAAACACTTTCTATCATTTACAAAGCCAACGTCTTTCCATATCGTCATGCTACATTATGAGAGCGACGACACTTTTCCCAAATCCTGGGCTTCTCATTTAGAATTACAAAAAGTTTCTGATATTGTGACATAGACCAACAAATGAATTTCCAACTCTCCCGTCTGCTGGAAAATCTTTGTCAGTTTGTTAGATTAATATCTTTTTCCACTTAATAACTCAAAGTGAAGTTACTCCTTTGTTGTGTGAGCCATCTGTACCAGAACACGAGGATTTACACGGGAATCCATGGGAAGTGCCCTTTATGGAATCCCATTTTACCTCTTTATATAACCTTAAAATATTGTGTTAAAATGTTTATGCTGAATGTTAGAAACAGTATTTAAAGAGGGTTTGACTGTTCTGCGACACACGAAGCCTTCTCCTCTAATCTCTAGTCATGTGTTTTGTGGTATACATGAATTTCTTTTGTTTCTCTACCCCTTAAAACCATTATGTGCATTCTTGGTTTCCCCATCTGTCCTGCAACATATATCCCAAAGTATAACATGCAAACTTTTGCCCTGCTTTCAGCACCGTCGCCACAGTGCTTAAACAGCAATCTCGGTCTACATGCTGACAAACTATACATTTTAAAGAAACTTACCTTTGCAGAAGCAGAAAAAATATTAAAACACGGTGCTTGCTTCTTCTTAACGAGTAATCCTTCAAATCGGAGAGTTTGCCTTTACAGGAAAAAAAATGACAACTGCATTTGAGATTTCTTCAAGTGTTGTCCTTCAGCGTATGTGTTTCACAGCAGAGTCAGAGGCGACACTGAGCTGTCCAGATAAGAACTGACTGGAGCTGTGGATGACATCACATGCTTGCCTTTTGTGGGGGCAGATAGAGGGACATCCCAACAGAGTAATGGCCATTACAGAATTATTCCTGTAATCGATGACTATTACAATGCATCATTTATATTATGTATGATATATAATATATGATGTATAGTAAACTTGAATGTCCTGGCTGTTGATCTTTAGAGGCTTAATTAATTTACTTCATTGTATAGAGTGCAACTTGTTAAGTCTTGTTTGTTTTGTGTGTTTTTTGTGATTCTTTTTTTGTAGGTCGCATCTATGAATGTTATGGTCATGAATACCTTTGCAAATGATGGATATTCATTAAAAAAAATTGATTTCCATGGCAGAAAAACATTTAATAAATGACCACTAATAAGATTCAAGTTCAAGTTTCAAGTTCTTTATTATGATATGCACAATAATTACAGAAAAGTATCGTTGGCAATGGAAATCTTGCATCTCAAGTTCCAACAATGCTCATCAAATAGCCTATGTATTAAAAAAAAAAAAAAAGAAAAGAAAGAAAATCCTGCAAGTAAAAGTAATTTAATAGTGCAAGTTAAATATTAGGAATACAATATCAATACATATACATTTAAAGAGATGTAAACAGGAATGTAGTAAATGCATAATACATATATATATAAAGTGTAAACAGTTTGTAAAACAGTAAGTAAAGTATATACAGGTAGAGTGGCAGTATATAATATTCTAATCATTCTATTAGGTCAACAGGTTCACAGAAAGAGTCTATGGCTGTTGAATGTATTAGAAATATACAATATATTATCAACAAAAGGGCCATTTTCACCAGATAACTGCTTGTCAATCCGGAAGCACAAAACTGACCAATCAGCAAGAGGGTTTCTATTCCTTGGCAACGGCGCCCCCTGCAGGTCAAGGGCTCCATGGCAACAGCAGCAACATCCAGGTTACCATGGCCACGGCGTTCTTGGTGGTACCTTGCTCTGCAAAGTAACTACGGTAAGTTTCTGCTGGTCTTTATGAATTTATCGACAAAGAAAGGTACTTACACCTCCTGAGGTAATGTTGTTAGTTAAACTGAAATAGTTACCGTTTGTTTAAACGGCATAAGCGGCATTAACCGGAAGTAGTGACCAGGTGTATGTAATTAGCCTAATTAATGTTTGGCTAGCTTGGTCACAGTCATACTCAAGCTAACCGTCGTTTTTCTTTCTTAAAATGGGATACTGTATGGCTATGTGACAGCTTAGGAGACAGTATAAATGTGACAATACACAAGGAGTTCCGAGCTACTTCCAGGTACAGTAATAATTAGTTTTAAAATAAGTCATACAGTCGTGACTACTTAGCTAACAGCTACCTGCTCACACTAACGTCACCTTCCCGTGTGTATCTTTAAGCTATTAAGCCAAATGCAAAGTGTTTCCTGGTTTCGACTAAAGGTGGTGATCCCGAAAGGTCTATGAAAAGTAACTTTGCATGTACACTAGTGAGGAATATCCAGGTAAAATCTTTTATTAGTATTTATTTCTCTAAAGAGAAACGTATTCGTGAAACACAATTTTAAGATTTATATCTACAGTACTTAGTCAAACTGAACAAAACATTTAGTCATAGCTTTATCCAAAGCACCCTTTATTTCCATTTCAACCTCCTGGCAGTTGTAGATATCCTGTACCCTTATTTTCATGACAGGGTAGATGATTGATGCAGATCTGTCTTCTGCAGTGACAGGATGTTCAGGAAAAGTGTCTGGAGGAACACAGTCAGTGATGCAGTGAGTTTCCACCAAGACCAAGCCCTCAACACAACTATATTTCTCCTGAAATCTTTCGGACCAACAGGGTTTCTGCTCCAAGAGGAGGGAGAGGCCAGGAACTTTAAGGTAAATCTTCCTGTGATTCAGGATGCATAATGCTCAAACTCAATAAAACATGTTTTGTATCCTTACTCCACTCTTGTTCATGTTGTTCAGGTGTGCTTGGGTGACCCACATACGTGTACTTGCCCTGTGTTCAGCAGGGAGCAGGATCCATGCAAGCACATCTGCTGGTATCTATAACGCACAGAAAAAGAAAACAGTTTGTTTTAGCCAATAATATTTCCCAATGGTCCCTTTTTTTCATTTTTAATGTTGCTTTGTGCAATATTGTGAGGTGAACACCTGTATTTTATTTTTCCATAAGACTGGCTAGTATATTTAACAGTTCAAGAAGAAAAAATATCCTTAAACTTTGTTGTACTGATATAAAAAAACTAGTTTTGACATTTTTGCGGGTTTGACATTTAGTCTCAGTACTTTTTGGCCACTGACAAAATTGTCTTTAGTACAAAGTATAAAACTGTAAACTAAATGCTTAGTGTTTAATTTTTAATGTGAGATCACCTTATTTAAATTAAATTACTTTTACTATATTTTATGTAGGCATGGCTGTTTTAAGACAACTTCTAATTCTAACTACTGATTTCTTAGATGTTTGTCTTATTTTGGTAAAGTAGATTTAGTTTAGTTTTTTGTAAAACAGAACTAATGTATATTTAAAGAAATCTATTGTTATTCAGACCTACCAGTGACTGAATTTGTGTAATTGTCAGAGCACAACTAGAATGAACCTCTAATATTTATCATTACAGGGTTTTAATGCGAAAATTCAGACTACCAAGAGAACATCAATGTAAGTTTTTTTCAATTAATTGCCAGTTACATTGTTAAAATGTTTGATTTGGTTTGTGACACATTGAAAATGATTGAATAAGTGAAAGGTCATCAAAAACTGTATTGCACCTAAGATTTAACAATTCCTTCTGAAGCTGTGTTTTTGACATCACAATGCTGATTTAATAGGCTAGAGTTAAACTAATACTATATTATGCTGTGTGCTTATTTTTGGTGTATGTAGGCAATTTGAAAGAACTGACCCACCCTTGTACATGTGCTCCTGTTGACATGCAAAGTTAAAAATACCTCTGCTCTAGATTCATTTCAGCATGGACTTGTGGAGAGACAGATCTTGGAAGTGCTCCATGGTTTACACCAAACCAAAGACCACCGGACGGAAAATTATCCCTCTGCTGCTTCTAGGACCCCGTGCCAACCAGTCACTGGCCAGGAGGCCGGAAGTGTCTGCCGGAAAGTGATCCAAGCCCAGGATGTGTGTCCTATCTGTCAAGAAGAGCTGCTGGAGAAAAAACAGCCAGTGTCTTACTGCAGGTGTGTAGCTGTGGTTGTTCTGGGGTCGCAGTTTCACAATGTTATTGTTCCAGTACAGTCATGTTTCAGGATGATGTAAGATGATCTCATCAACTTTAGTTGCACTACTGGCCAGAACATGACCTCCATAAAGCATTATCAGTCCCACTACAGCACGTCCAGCTTTAGCGGAAACCCCCAGCACAGATTTGCGGATGTCGTAAAATTAGATTAAAGTGTCCTGGTATTCACAGAAGAGGAAATTTCATTCAAACACACAGAAATTATGTGGAAAATGTTTATTTGCAGCATTGTGCAGACAGATTTCCTGCTATCTCATGTGCCGTCCTTGTCTCACCCAGGTTTGGTTGTGGCAATAATGTTCACATCTCTTGCATGAAGGTGTGGGCGGATCACCAGAGACTGTCAGACAGGGAAGAAACCGTGAAGTGCCCTCTGTGCAGGGAGGAATTCAGCTCTTTGAAGTTACTCCAGGAGCAGGTGAAAAATGCAGCAAAGCTCTTCACTGCTGCTGAAAGAGCGAAGCCAGAAAGACACCTGGGAGTTTTCTGTCACAGCTGCCGGGTCTGCCCTGTCACCGGCAGGTGTTTTAAGTAAGCAAGTGGTAATAAATCATAAATGTATGTGCCATAAACAATTAAATTTTTTATTTTATTTTATTTTTTTTTGTAAATCCTTTTTGGAAATTTAAACTGACATTTTAGATTTTGTGATGCTGAAAAATAAAACGGTAAACTGTAGTTTCCTAGTCATACTGCGCTCCCATGTCGTCTTAATTCTGTTATCATCTTTTCAGATGCACGGTCTGCAGTTACGTCTATCTATGCGAGGACTGCTCAAAGAAGGGCTGCCACCCACAGCATCCATTTGCGTCACGTACAGTAAGCTATTTGGATTCAGCTTTGAAATATTACTTGCACTGCATCAGCTAATCTCTCAATCAGGCTTCAAGCATTACAAAATATGAGTCTTGATTAAATAAAACAAAGATTCAGAAAAGACTAAGCTTTGCAGACATTGCAGTAATACTGTAAATGCCTAATGCAATTGACCCTTGTCAAGTGAATTGTCATATTTCTTTATTTATGGTAGTATAACTGCCACTATAAGGGGCTGAATAAATACACCTGAAGAAAATAAAAACTCTGATTAAACTTCAAACAGAAAAGGAGAGAAAAGTGGCACCTTGTGGCCGAGGACCTGAGAGATGAAACGGGGGGAGCGTCCTCCCAGCCACAAAATGACAGGTGAGTTATTGACTACATCCAGAAAATGTTATCTTTTGTCGATGAAGATGGTTAGATGCATTCTGAACACTGTTTTCTGTGGATGATATAAAGTTATAAGCAATAAAATGTCCTCACTTCTGATACCTGAGACCTGTGATCCCATTTCCAGTGACTTTACAGTATATAATAATATTGCTGAAACTAAAAATTGCAGCACAAAACATTTCATGATTAGAAGAATACCTGTTGCTATTTAATGATAATATTACATGGAAGTCTTTGCTCACTCTGTTCAATCTCGCTGCTCAGCATCATCCCTGAAGCTGCAGACCCTCTGCCAGAAAATGTGTTGGGCTGTCTCCCTACAGTCAGAGTGAGATTGGGGTCTCGGCTCCTGGATGTGGGACAGCAGTGTCGGATCTGTCTGCTGGATTTTAGCCTGGGCCAACATGTCCGAACTCTGCCCTGCCATCACAAGGTAAAACCTTTCTTTGTGTGCCTCGTCTTTCATGACGTTATTAGTTTAACACCAAAATCAGAAATTTAAACAAAGTGGGCAAAGCTAAATACTAAATCAGAGAAAATGGAAATAATATATTGTGAAAAATATAACGGTGCAACAATATCGTGACTACCTTTTTTTATTCTGAATCTGTGACGAACATCAATTTTTCTAAAGCACATCAGAACCCAGTCTGCTGAAACTATAAAAAATTTAAAAAATCATAATGATTTTAACAAATGTATTGCAGAAAACTTTACAGAGTCCCCTCCTCTTTCCCCCTCCTCCCCTCCCTCGCATGTTGACACACTTCAGTTCCATACCAACTGTGTGGATGGGAGCCTAAGGAAATCAAACTGCTGCCCCTTGGATGGATATGTCATTTATAACTCCTTGGCTTGGACAACCAGTGAAAGGAAGACCTCCCCTATGTTGGCCTCCTGCCTTTCCAGTGACTCTGCCAAACGGCCAGAAAATAACTTGCAGGACCTGTTTATTCCAGGCGTGGCACTGCGGGACAGGAACACTACAGTCACTCCCTCAGACCGTTCTTTTAATTTAGAGGTGCTAACAGGCGCTTCAGTATCTTTAAATACCCCACAAAAGTTAAAAACTGACAGGTTTCAAGGCTTGTGCATAACTACAACTACAGATGCTGTAATGAAGGAAGGAAAAAGAAAGCAAACTCTTCTTATTCCTGAAAGCAGCTCTTATTGTCTAAGTAAATCTGACTCAAGTGCATGTTCCTCAAAAAAGACGGTGACAAAACACAGACCTGTGTCACCTACCAGGTGTGCAGCTGTGACAAAAGTCAGAGAGCAACCACAGCTGAACCTTTTTGTAGGTTTGCAAAGAACCGAGTCAGACGGCACTGCTACTGTGGCCTTTCCTGCCAGGCGAGCTAGACTGCAACCTAAAAAGACCGGCACAGTAGCCTTTAAAGATGCAAACAGACTCATTTCAGAGCTAAGAATGACTGGAGTCTTAATAAACACACAGCAACAGAGGAAGACAGAGCCATAAACTTTACTGTTAATGCAGTGTAAAAAATCAACAAGTATACATGTGTAACCCTTTATTCAAAAAGATGCAAATCTGAAATGTTTTTTTGTGTCATTTTGCTCAAATGTAATTTCTATATCATCTAATGTATACTTAAAAGTTGAAAAACAAAATGAAAAAATCGTCTGAACAATAATTGGTATCAAGTAAGTTTATTAATTTAGTGCACGAAAAGGCAAGACTAATAACACTACCATCATTACAGAGGTAAACACAAGAGGTGGCCCATTTGAAGGAAACAAAAGCCCATGAGGTTCAATGGCTAGACACAAGAGGAGCACACTATAGAACACAATAAAACACAATTTAAAATCAATACAAATACATTCAGCGAGATCACTTTAAAACGGGAGTGGCAGTAGGTTTGATTTGCTTGTGTTCACAAGCGTCTCATGTAGCTGTGTGAGCTGGGGTATGCTGTGTTTTCAAGCGGATGACTAGCATGGGAAATAATTTTCATTTGTAAGCATACTGAATGATTAAGTGCTCAACTCGTTGCTACATTTAAAATTACAAAGCTCAGGCTTGTTGTACACTCTTTTAAAAGGCTCCCTTTTTAGACTAACTTTTAAAAAAAAAAAATCATATTGATAACATATCTCATATGACTGGTTTAAAAACCTTGTCATTCAAACATTCACTGAAACACACTGATGCGCCTGTCAGACATTTGCTTTTATATGAAGGAAAAACTGCACAAAATAAGTTAAATCACAGCCACAAAATACATGAAATGTTGCTTTACTATATACATACAAAAGAACGCAGGAATGTAGCTACAGAATCGAGCCTTGTACATACAAAGTGAACTCATCAGGGAACATCTTTACAGTGTGACGGAAGACTGAATATGGCAAAATTGTCGCTGCAAAGTTCCATTTAAAATTTTAATTCATGGTAAATATTGCTCGTAAAACCGCTTTGTGGTGAATGTTTTGCCAAACTTTATCATGGATGACCAGTGTCAGTGTTCAGTATTGTACTGTTGCCATTGTTGTAGTATTTACACTCTTAACATTGAAATGGGTTTCTGGGAAGAAATCGTCTCGTATTAAAGTGTAGTGTGCTTTTATTTGACTCGAGACAAAAGCTGCCATGTCAATTAGTAGCGGACGGATACCTTCGTAGAGCCGACCTAAGTGAAATCCTTCTGTATACGTAGTGGTTGATCATTGGGTAAAACCAAAGTCTTGGACTACTTTGACCTGATAGTGGTAATGAAAAGTTTAGGGGACACCAACATTATTACAACTCATCCTGAGGGAGGCATGAACCCATCCAATAGTTGAAACATTTGACTTGAAACCACATGTCAACTTCATGGTTGCGTTGGAGGAAAAAGGATCACAAAAGTCTGTTTGCTATAAAAAAGAAAATGATAAATATCTTGGGACTAAACCTAACATTGATAATTGTTAATATTTACCTAATATAGCGAATTGTTACCTCCGATCTATGCAGTTATAATTTTAACAGTATCCTTCTTTCCATTACTTTCAGGCAATCTGAATCGTCCCGCACCCCATTGGACGTGGTTTCAAATAGTATTTCCTGCGCTTCTGGCTGTGATTCTTGCATTGTGTTATAACCATGTGTAGAGATCCTGGGGTATTATTGTTGTAATAGTTCTTTACAGTTGGCAGCACAACACCGAGTCTCTTTCCAAGACGATGAACTAAACCATTCAGTCCCCAAGTAATCGAACAGCTACGATGACCTAATGTTAGCTCAAAATATTTTCATACACGCAAGGAAACATTCATTTTCATGCATTCTAAAATAATCGTAGGCCTAAAACCTTGAATATCAGGTGTGATAACTTCAAAATGGCAGCTTAGCTTTACAATGTACATCAGTGTTTTACTCCAAAATCCATTGGAGTCAGTGAGAGGTGGAAAGTCGACAATAGTTCTCAACAAATCTGATATAATGTCGTGAATTATTCTGACAGAGCTCATTCCGATAATGACATAACTGAGTCTTTTCATAAACCCCGGAGTCTCTAAAAATGGCAGAATGATGACCACAAGATGTCAGTCCTGCAAACTGGGAAAGCTTCTGTATCTTATTTAATTTACAGCAGGCATTTATGGTGAGGATAAGTGCACTACACATAGACCTGTATCTGTGTCCATCCTGCAAACTCACCGGATTTGACTAAATCTAGACAAATACTGTGCCTTTATGTGATCATATGTAATGATAACAGGCAGTAAGAAGGCACCCTCTATAACGTCAGTACTGGGGACTATGGGATGGTGTTCTCACGGACGTTTTGCGGTGAAGAATCTCTCGCTGGTGGTGATCGGATTCGGGAGAATGAGAGAACATGGTGCACAAACTTGTCTAACAGCAGCTACATGATGCATCAACATGACAGATCCTGCTTTATTTCTTGAGCTAGCGTATGCATTCTTTGGCAAAGTTGTACAATCACATAACTCAACAACAACGATGCCTGCGTGAGCACAAGTGGCAAAAACTAATTTGGATCACTGAGTATTGATGACACCATGTGATGAAAATAGCTCAGTGTGGGTTAATGGGACATTTTAAATTAAGCACTGATGGGGGAAAGAATGCTTGATGTCTGCAACAAGCCATGATCTAACTCCGCTTGGTCAGAGGTCTCCCCTCGCGGACATGCTTGGCACTCCTCTTTTCCGTCTTCCCCTTCTCCCTCACCTTCCTCAGGCGCCGTGGCGGCGGCGTACCTCTCGACTCGCTGTCCTCCTGAGCGCTGGATGTATCCATCCCGTCTCGTTCTTCAGGAATGTTGGGAATAGCCCCACTGCTCCCGTCTAAAATGTTCCTCAGGTAAGGGTCCTCTGGTGTACAGGTGGCTGTCGTGCCACTCTCACTACTGCTCAGGTCCTGCTCTTCACCATAGCGCCCCCCTCGGCTGTGGTGTGGCAGGGAAGAGGCCCTTATCGATCGCCTCTCGCGCTCCATCTCACGGATATTCTGCTGCGGCTCGTTCATGTCCACCCCTGAGTCCAGGCTGGTGTCGTTGCTGCTCGGCCGGCGGCGGCGGCCCTGGAGCTCAATAATGGAGTGGCGAACCTGGGCGGCTGGCTTCCCTTCTAAGGAGACAAACCAGGCTCTGGGGTGAGACTTGCCCCGGGTCAGCTCCAGCAAGGTGCGCTCTGAAATCCCCTGCAGCTCACTGGGTACACCGTGCCCACTGTTGAAGGCCTCCATACCAGCTGCCTCATTCAGAGTCCCAGGCACGGAGACGGAGGATTCGAGGAGGTTACTGTAGCGTCCCCACACAACGGCATTAGGGCCTTGAGGAGGAGTCTCCAGAGGCTGGGGCTCATCTTGGCTGCTCTGCTGTGGGATGCTTCCACCTTGGGAGTGGTGGTGAGGGACTTTGGGTAGTGTCTGGGTGTAGCTGTCTTTATTTCCTGGCTCTGAGTGAGCATCATACTCCACTCCATTGCGGGGGAAAGTAGCAGACTTGCAGCCTGACAACTCCTGAGCACTGAAAAGCTCTGGTGCCTGAATAATAGCCACTGGCTGGTTGTAAATGTGAACCAGCTTATCTTGAAAGAAGTTGTCAGAGTTCATGTTTGCCCGATTCTGCTCGGACTTCTCTCGAATCCGAGCCACCTCTTCATTGTTGATGTAGTGAGAACCTTGCTGGGAACCTTTGATCCGATCCAGAGCTATGTTCTCATAAAGAGGAGCCCCCGGGCGACCCCCTGGGTCCTCCACATAGATGTTGTAGTTGGCTTTGTGCCTCGGTGTGGACGAGGGGTCACACTGAACACTGCAGGAAGCGAGGCTGTTGTCGCCAGAACGGAACAGCAAACCCTCTTCCATGTGGGTGGAGGTGGTTTGGTCTTTTTTCACCACTGTGAGTTTGGAAAAGCGTGCTCTCCTCCTGGGCTGTCGATGAGAGCCTCTCCTATATGGAGGAAACGTCATTTAATCAGGATGGACTGCATGTTCCTTTCCAAACCCATTAGGCCAATTATTGGATAGTTCAAGGGGCACTTTTAAATAAAAATTTAAAGCTGCTATTTTTTTTTTTTTTACCTACAAGAGACTTATTTCTTTCTTTATAAAGCCCCTAAAAACTTGCTTTCAAATGTTAAGGATTTCACGATAACTTGTATAACATGTATACATAAAAGTATTTATGTCCAAGTGAGCAACAATCAATTTGCTTGTTCAAAGATTAAACACGGGTATTATTCATTAAGAGCTGCACTAAAAATCTATCTAAACATCTGTATATATTGTCTCAATTTCAAAGGCAAATGTAAATGAGGGTTTATATATATCAAGATGGATGGATAAAAAATAAATTAGCTTTGTATAATGTGTTTCATAGCCTGGAAATGAAACCTGACGTTAACATTTCCGAGCAGCTTTCTTACCCGCAGTGACACAGCAGCAAGGACAGACATCCGACGACAATGGCCAGCGTCGCTCCCATCATTCCCATCAACAGGTAGGTGTGGTATGATAAGAACTCGAGGGAGCTTCCATATCCCAGGTAATCTAAATGGTCAAATGAATACATGGACATGAGACATTTACCAAAATAAATGTGTCTCGCTGCATTAACATGAGGTAATAAAGGTAGATGAGTTTGTACCGTTTGATGAGGGCAGAGGGGCAGCGATCCAGTAGCCCAGATGGGAAGCGGTGTAGGTCCAAACCAGCTCATCACCAACTGTTCTCACTATTCCTAGACCCTGATTCTCCCACGCACCTGGTGTTGGAGATACAGTATCCGTGAATATATCGGATCATTAAAGAGAGAGTTTGGATTTTTAAAGTGGGGTTGTACGAGGTACTGTTACAGTTTCAGAGAAACGGACGGGAGTAGCAGCACGGAAATAAAGAAATGCACTGCTGTGGACAGGGGCAGCAGCAGAACGTATTTTAGCCCCATAAGAAATGTCAATATCAGTTAAAGTGGACGCTGTATTTAGAATATTTTCACAGCTTTACCTTGTCGTCAGAGCGGTCTTTCCAAGAACTAAAGTAATCTATGCTCTCTAAGGCTGTCAAAGACGGCAAGGTAAAGCAGTGAAGATATTCAGAATATAATGTACATTTAAACTGATGCAGATTTTTAAAATTATTTTATTATAGTTATTATGTTTTGCTGCCATCTACTGTAGGTATACACTGACTATGAATAAGTACCTCATACAACCCCACTTCAAACAATCTAAAGTCTTTTAAATTTTGCGTGTGTTTTTCTTGTGTTAAGCGTGTCATTCTTATTTTGTAATATCATTTAGTGGCTTCTCTGTAATCTTTTTATCCTCACCTGTCTTTAGGTCAAAGGCCCAGGCTGGTACAGTGTCGGAGGCCCTGAGGTGCGTTCTGTGTCCCAGGGGCAGGCTGATTTGAATGGGCCCTCGAACCTGGAGCTTCTCCCCAGCAGAATACA
The DNA here is from genome assembly GCA_943590825.1 of Bovichtus diacanthus. NCBI lineage: Eukaryota > Metazoa > Chordata > Actinopteri > Perciformes > Bovichtidae > Bovichtus > Bovichtus diacanthus. The sequence continues at coordinate 8,686,703 of CALSBV010012184.1, read as the reverse complement.
GCAGGATATCCACCGCTGCCACCGCCTTCAGCTCGATGCTTCTGAACACTGTCGACACAAGAAGTAATCCAGTCAGAGGAATCGATCTCAGACATTTACATGGTAAAGTAAATCCTTATGTTTAAACATTCTGTAGTTTAAACGTTGCCTCATATACATTTGGTAAAGAATTATCATAAAACAATGATGCAAGCTGCAAGAACGGCTTGATTAAAAGATGCTAACCCTTTGTAAGTCTTCACATTTAGAGATCTTTCTGTTTTTTAAACCTCAATAAGGCCTTATTTAACGCTCACATGATTTTTTGCCGATGATGCCTGGAGTGCAGTTGGCACAGTCTTTCGTTAGGTGGTGCTGTGGTACAGTCAGGTACGCCGTCACGGAGGAGACGTTGCTCTTATCAGACATTGTGAGGAGGTTCTTGGGGAACTGAACCTTGGGTTGGGATGAGCTGTCTGTAAAACAAGATGGCATATGATGAGTCTAAATCTGGATGGATAATGCAGAATGTTTTAAATGTGGAATTGGCTACAGGTGATTCTGTAGCCAAAAACAGTATCATAGTTTACCACTAAATTTATATCCGTGGTGGCTTTGTCCTATTCCCATTTTAATGTGTGCATTTCCTGTTTTCTTGTTTCTTGACAATCAATCCTTTCTTGATTTTCCACTTTAATCTGGGAAAAACTACAATTTAAAACTAACCAGAAACTGGTTGAAGCTCAGTCGATTCATAAAAAAATGTTAAGTATAAATTTATATATATATTTTTTTCAACTCCAGGCCTGAAATGTAAAAAACAATCTAATAGGGATTGAGAGTGAGGGTTTCTCTGTAGTTGTTTCTGACCTCTACAAAGAGTGTAAACTCACCAGTTAACTTCCCGGTGAGGAGTACCGAGTCTTGAAACAGCCAGACGTTCCCCTGACTGTGAGGCAGCAGCAGCAACGTCACAGCAGAGAAAACTGCAGGTAGACAAACGAAACACAAATATTTTTTCAGTATTTGTTTTCCAACTATGACGACTTCAACGGTTCCAATTTCTTTCCAAGAGGGAAAGAAAAGTCACCATTATAGAACTGACCGAGATCAAAAGTGGCAACTTTATCTTTAATAATCCTTTGAGAAAAGATTACTTTTAGTTTAAAATATTATATTTACTTTATAACAGATTTAATAAGTGAAGAGCGAAGTCAAGTTTTTCTGTCATTCTCCTTGTTTTCTGGACTCAACACAATGTTCGTGGTGACTTGCAGACATTAATATCACCAGCAGGTGGCAATGTCACCTCAATCCTCTTTTTAGGGTTCATTTGTCTGGCTCGGCAGCACAAAGGGGAGGTGCCTGTGATGATGCAGAGCAGGTCTCGCCAGATGACACTCTTTCATCATCTCTGTGATTTTATCCCTCATAACACCTGCTCCATCTTTGCTTTAAAGCAGACTCCCTGCATCGGTTCTGTCTGATACAGACCAGTAAGAACAAGTGGGAACACAGACAATAGAGTGAGACCCAGGCCCCTTTTCTTTTCTTTTCCTCCAACATGAGATCGCTACAGAGCCCCCACCCCCCTCTGCATTTGATTGGGTGCAGGACAAAGACAGTTTGCTGAAGCAGGGATATATTTCCCCCACGCTTGAGTCGGACACCTCCGCTCTACATGCTGCTGTAGAGACGATCAATAAAATGACGGCGTTCAGTTACACTTGACTGTACACTGGGAACCTAAATTGCTTCATCATGAACAAACCTCTGACAAGTTGTATGTTGTTGCAGACACTTCATTAATCTGTGATGACCATGAATAATTCAGTTGTGTGAATAGCGTGGTTGGCATTACAGAAAACAAGAACTCACAAATGGCTGCACAGCCTTTTGTAAAGCACAAGCCTGATTTTTCCTTCCAGTTGTAGTATTTTTCAACCTTTTTTTTAAAAAAAATTTTAAAAAGAGAAACCCACACCATAATAGAACAAAGCTTAAGTAGTGTTTGTGTAGAAATGTGTCCTTGAGCAAAACCTTTTCAATAGAGCAACATATAAGCTAAATGCCCTTTAATGTGTTTTTCCTTAATGCTCCGATCGATCCTTGTTGGAAAATCCTCTTCACTTGCGTCCCTTCGAGGGGAGGTCAGGGTCAGCTGTGACCTTGGAGCTGGTCAGGATTCAGTGTTTAGCATTTCAGCAGAGTGGATGTGAACAACCACAAGCTGCTTTTATGTCAGAGGAGCCAGGCTTATGACTCGCAGGCAGATGAGGGGGAACAATTCGGGCCAATGTTTCCCTCAAACTACCAAGAAGTGCCACACAGTCTGTGCCCCTGAGTAAACAACGGTTGTGTGGACATAAAGAGACGATCAGAAGTCAGTCAGTCTTTCTTGGATAGCCAAAGGTTTAACAAGGTGTTATGGGGGTTACTCACTCGGTCTCTTGGTGGCGCTCCAGGGTAGGGGGCTGGGGACGTAGCCCTCCATGTTGCCCAGCAGAGTGAGACTAAGGCCTGGACTGTACGCTACCCAGAGCAGAACCTCACCTCTCTCCCCTGTTCGGGAAGAGCTCCTCAGGGTGTGGTTTACGTAAACGTGCACTGAAGCACCCGGCAGGGCCTGGCGGGTCACCAGGTCCCTCACCAGGACCCTCAGGGCAAACTGGGGCTCTGGAGAGAAAATGCCAGAAGGTTTTATTAGACTTTCAAAAATAATTATGTGGCTTTTGCTTGACTTTCAAAATCCCACTTGAAAATCTAACTAACGATTGTATTTATAGTTTGGTTTTGGAAAGCTTCCCATGCTAGAGTAAGAAATCCAAGTATTTCTTTGTGGTAATACACGCGTCTCTGCATGTGTCCTATCTGTATGCAGAGCAGCCTCGAACACTTCCTCTCGGCAGTACTCGGTAACCTTTCTCTCGCCATGAAAAAGTGATGAGGCAGGCACAGCTGAATCGGTGGCAGAATGAAAAATACATCACAACCAAGTGCCATGTTAGACGTTTCTGCATGCATATGCATGTGTCGAGTGACTCTAGTTTTCATCCTTTTTTTTTTTTCTTTTTTTTAATCGGGATCAGAATGCACTTTGCTGTCTATCTAATGTAGTTAAAAACCCTAACCTTATTAAGTAAGTTATTCCTAAAGAGTAGTTTGAGGAGACTGGTTTACTTTACGTCCTCACTGGTGGCGTTTCATTATTTGTGTTGTAATCTTGAGCAGTAAGCATGTATTGACCTTATTAACTGTTCATTATATAGTATGTGGTGGTCCGTTAATCTGACACTAATACCAGTTCTTAGAAAGCACAAGTGTGCTTTGTTGTTTGTTCTGTATGTAAACCCAGCGTCCATGCCCAGAGCAGTTGTAAACAGAGGCCATCAATGAGCTCAGGTACTGTATCTGCGGGGCAGCGCAGGATTAATACATCACCTGCTCAGGCCAAAAAGATAAAAACCCTAATCCCCCAAACCGCCACATTATACATCGTAATCCTATTAGCCTGTTGGCCAGACTGCCTGTAAATTACATCTAATAGCTTTTCAATAATAGCTGATGATTCTGACAAAAACGTGTTATTGAAGACAGTCTTTACTTTAATAACATGTGATGAGTGCCCCAATTTGTTGTCCAATTGAGCATATTGCTGCATATTTTACTGCAAAAAAACTGGTTTAATTCAGAATACAACAATCCAATAAATATTTCTGCACAAAATGGCTCATATTTGACTACTTTTCCTTCATATCAGCAAGTATATCTATTATTTGCCACTCAAATAAATCAAAAGGGCCAGATTGAATTAAATATTGCAATCTGTGGCATGTTTGCACAATTTTAAATGTATTTTAAATGAAAATACTCGCAGCATGTGCCTCACAAACATCACAGAAAACTGAAGCAAACCTTATTCTAACGCATATATCCTAAATAACAATATAATGCAATATAATCTAAAACAAAGCCAGTTTTTTTTACTTCAGTTTCACGAAAACAAACCGCCTAACAGCATGCACACTACCTGATTCACTTATGAGTCACACTGTTCCCTGTGTTGCAGCTCATTTCCATTTTATCTAACAATGACTGACTGCTGGCGAGCTGCTTTCTGCTTTTGTTTACCTTCCATCAGCGCGGAGGGGCTGAGAAATCGCCCCGGGGCGGTCGGTTCGTAGGCAGACGGGTCTCCGACCGCGACGGTGAGGCCATTGTCCCCGGGCGAGGAGGAGGGCAGGCCGCCGCCCTCCTCCGCTGCTCTCACCACCCCATCCAGGCACGAAATCAAAAGCAACGACGGCAGAAAGAGCAGCAGGAGCGGCAGCAGGGAGCGTTCAGCAGCGGGCATGGCGAGAGCAGGCTCAAAGACATAACGAACCGCGAGAAACGAGCTCGGGAGGAGAAGAACGAGGTCCAGCAGTGTTTGTCCTGATCACGAAGGCCTCACCCCTCTCATGGTTTCTTGTAATGTTGGTGCGGACAGAGGGGGGAAAACCCCGTGGAGAAAGGATGCGCTGGTGCTGAGGCTGGGCGTGTGTGGCCGAAGATCGTGTGTAACGGGAAGATGTGTCACCGGTGGAAAAACATGGATCTCAGGCTCCCTCCAACGATGCTCGTTAAATACGTGTATATATGTATAAAAGGAAACCACAAGTAAAAGCAAAAATACAATCTAAGATGTACAAAACATATGTTATATATAAAATAATAATACAAATAATACAAGGTTAAGTGGCAAGTGATGAGCTCAAGAGTTCAAAAGCCTTCTGGCCTGTGGTATGATGCTGAATGTTAATCCAATTATATTCCTTTTTGTGTTATAGTCCTTTACTCGTTTCAGCATGTGCAACTATTTAGTTACTTCATTAGCTGAAACGGTGTTTCAGATGT
>CALSBV010012184.1:8554638-8607647 GCA_943590825.1 Bovichtus diacanthus | reverse complement strand
AAGAAGAAGAAGAAGAAGAAGAAGAAGAAGAAGAAGAAGAAGAAGAACAAGAAGAACAAGAAGAACAAGAAGAACAAGAAGAACAAGAAGAACAAGAAGAACAAGAACAAGAAGAACAAGAACAAGAAGAAGAAGAAGAAGAAGAAGAAGAACAAGAACAAGAACAAGAACAAGAACAAGAACAAGAAGAAGAACAAGAACAAGAACAAGAACAAGAAGAAGAACAAGAAGAAGAACAGGAACAAGAAGAACAAGAAGAATGCATGTCTCGCAATGGAAAAAGACGTTATTTTCCTGCATTAATTTAAACCTTTTTGAGAAACCAAACTGTCCCTTGTGAGTCAGACAATGGTAAAGCAGCGCAATTCTATAAGTCACACGTTTTCTACACTGACTGGGTGGTTTGCTGAACAAACAATTCAACGCCTACAGCTACTTCCAACACGGATTTTCTGTATGCAAATGATGGCACAAAGCCTCTCAAAGAGTCACTGAACTTAGAAGGTTTGAGACCATAAAGACAAGCTCAACACGGAGCAGTAAACCAACCAAAATGATTGTAAAAGAGACAATCGTTTGGCCATGACAATACGTTTATGTTGACATCTTTTGTTTGCTTCCAGTCTCATTTGAGCACTTCTACCGGAAACTCAAGAAAATGACGTTAATCTTGTTGCCAGACGGCCTCCTACACAAGTCAGCAAGAGCATCTAGCAGTAAAGTCTAGACGAGAAACAATTTAACAGTTCTTCCTCGCCAAGATCTGTGTTGTGTCAGTGAGCGAATGTGTTTTTTGGCAAGACACCTACAAGCTGTGTACATCAGTTTAAAATAGCCTGGAGCAGAGCAGCATCCTGCAAACTAATCTGCTGTCTGGGTGAGTGAAAGATCTCACGCAGACAAAAAGACAAAACATAAAGAAAAGAAAAAAAGGCCCAACACAAATGAAAGTAGCACAAACAATAAACAAGGGAAATAAAAGAAAAACCCCTGAACAGCCACATCGAATGATGACAATAAGGCCGAGACTGGTTCAGATAACGAGACAAGAGACCAACTGCTCAGACTCTAAGTCTAAAACACAAGATACTCTTCGAATGACCATCTTTTCCAAGGAAAAGGGACAAATCAGGAATGAGTAAGACGACGACGGAGACTGAACTCCAGCTGAACTCCATGGAGGCGTTTCCAGCATCGCTGATTAGACAGAGAAACTCCTTCACCCCTCGCAACACTCGCAGAAACACGCCGTGCAACTGCACTCCTTGAAACCAACACGGTTCTTGCATTTGCATTGCATTATGGTCAATGGTGATATTAGTATGTGATAGTCTAGACAGAAACCCCTTTCTCTTTAAATCCAAAAGGCTGCAACCAAAACATAAAGTTTGAGGTCCTTGTTGCTGTCTGCCATTTTGAAATGTTACATTTTTAGCTCCCTAAACAAAAAGAGACAAAATGCAATGTTGTCCTATAAAAACAAACATGGTATTTCATTGCTAGTAACTGCACTTGCATGTTTTACGATTATGCAAGTTGTCACGTTTCATTCTTCACAGCAGAAGTATCATAAACACGTGTATTCTGCATCTCGAGTCGCATCTTCTTGCTGGCACAGCTGTGTCTTCTCGCACGACTCTGAACGGTTTGGACCAAATTAAATTATGTAATATTTTCTCACTTATCTGGTCTCAGACACACTTGTAATTTAACACCCAATGCCAACAGTCTGTCACGTCTTTCGCTGCACAACACGACCCAATCAAAGTCACCGCGTTTCTCTCGTACCTTGTTCCAGTCGGAGGGACAGGGATCTCCTGGCGGCCTCCACCTCAGATTTGGGACAATCAAGCACCTGGCGGCACCACTGCAGAGGTGTGAGCGAGTCGTCGGTGGACTCTCGGGCTTTCGGTGACGCGTACAACCTGGAAAGGAGGCACGGATTGAAATGCGGAGTCAAACAAAACCACGAGACAAGACTGTTACTATATTAAAATGCAACACCGCGGAAAGAACACCGAGTTTGGAGAATGGGCTCTGATGTGTTTGAGGCTAACGTGGCTGTTTAGCAGGTGTAAGGTTTACCATGCTAGTTAGCACTAAACACAAGTACAGTACAGGCATTTACAAAAGTAGGGCCGCAGCAGATTAAGCTGCTATTTCTTCAATTAATCAATAATTATTTTAAATACTGAAAAGAAGGCTTATCATAGTTTCCCAGGGTCCAAGGTGATGCTTTCAAAAAGTGTATTTTTTTGCCACAACAACAATCCAAAACCCGAAGATCCTCATTGGAAATGGAAGGATTACAGTCACAGGTGACATTTCTATGCAATTGTAGAACCATCGTTGGTGAGATTTGAATGTTATTCCTGCGCACAGTCGTCGCTCCTATCTCCACTTTGTGTCCCCAGCTCATCTCCTCCTGAGGCAGAACAATCTTTCCTCCTGACTTAAGGTGATGCTAAGCTTTTCAGATTGGAGGAAGTGAAGCCGCTCTGTTCAAACGGAGTGGATCAGATTATTCTGACAGCCCTGAACTCTTTCTCCATGATTTTGCTCTGCGGGCAACACTGAGGGAGCTGAATTATAGATTAAAAACCTTCAGTGACATCAGGTGAGCCATGAAGGAGACACACAAACACACCACAGCTTCTATTCATAGACACAAGCAGGGCCATGTGAATACACCACAATAAAAGAATCAAGCAAATGTGCTCCAGTGAAGTCATTAACACTAAAACGCCTCAGTATAAAGCTATACAACAGCCTCCGAACCATAAACATTATGACTTCATAAATGTACGACTTTATCATCGTTAGCTAATAAGCGAGTGTAAATCTCAGCACATCATCCAGTTATTAACTTTATTTTTACAGTAAAGTCTGTGATTAGCCAATTAATCAATTAGACTGACAGAAAATTACGAGGTTAATCAGTAAATGCTCTTCTCTTGTTTTAATAGTATTCACCATTATTGTTATCAATATCATTACCGACTGAATACATTAGAGTTTATTCATAGTTAGACTAAAAAATACTTACTTTAAGATCTAGTAAGACTTTAATGACACCTCTAATAGCCAATTTATTGAACAACTGAAAAAGAAAAATCAATTGGTTACGAATGAAAAGCTGTTGGTTTGTTTGCATATAAAACAACATGAGAGTTCCTGATTTGGATTTTGCAACAGCCTCAAACATCTTTTTTTTAATTAGAATATAACAATTAGTTCCGTTATAGGGTTTTTTGGCAGGGATCAGAACACACACTCTCATAGAAATGGATGTTTTAAAGAATGGCACAAACACTTTCAGGGTTTTAAGGGTCGAGTCCTGTGTGGCACCATAGATGGAGCAAGGCACTCATGTAAAAGCATCCAGCTAACTGCATTCAGATATGAATGTGTCTCCATCACGGAGGAGGAAAGGCAGCTTGGTGCAGCCGGATGACAGACAGGCCTGATAACAAGTGGCCTGTCCTCGTCCTGCAGGAGGCTGGACCGGCTGCATCCAGACACAATGAGGATCCGGTGCAATTAGCAGGAGAAGCCTCGAAACCACACATGAAAGGAGTCATGACTTAAAAAGCAACACATGGTTGCAAAAACAGTTACCATGTTTCCTCAGACTCGTCTGAGCAGCACAGAGAATCAAAATCCAAAAGTTCCAGCTCGTCCAGAACCGACGGCTCGGATCCGTCCTCCCCCGCAGCAGCCGCTTCATCCCCGCCAGAGTGCGGGTGGAAATAGTCGAAAGTCTCCTCCGGGGGCGCGAATGACCCCAAGGACGACTGGCACAGCAGGGAGGGCACCGGGCTGGGGAGGCAGAATCCTCCGGCGCGGCCGAGCACGCACGCCGAGGATGGAGGCAGCACATGCGGGCCGCCCGAACAGCTACTCGCCCGGGTCCGCAGCTGCTCGTTCTGCCGCTCCAGCTTCCGGACCAGCTGCTGCAGCTTCTTCACCTCCAACTCGGCGTTCAGGCTGTTGCTGTTGCAGTCCACCTCCGGCATTATCGCGTGGTTCAGTACCGCCGCCTCCATTGGACCCGAACACAGAGAGTAGCGCTCTTATCGCCGCTGCCTCACCTCCAATTTGGATGAGAAATGGAGGACAGGTAAGCTGCTGCGGCTCACCCGTCGCCCTGAGACTGCTTTCTGTATTCTGGTAGCGGTAGTAATCTGTCTAGTACGCCTGTCTGGGCGGTCACCCAATGGGAGAGTACTCCACCCCTCCATCACACCCCAGCCTCCGCCTCCGCCTCCATCACAATACACTGATTACAGGTAGACGATGCACCTGTCGCAGTATAGATTATAAACCAACATCCAAAATAACAACCGTGCAGGATTTTTTTTATTTTAAACAGTTTACACAATTTCATTAGAATTTTTTTTTCTTTTCTAATTGAATCGTCGATTCGTTTTTAAGATAGTTTCTTTGTTTGAAGCAGACTGCACCGACCATTGTATTTATTAATCTGCATGGTGTTATAGATGACCTAATCACCGAGGTGCACAGAAGTCAGCACGCGCACCTGCTCAACATTTATGTGCACGTGGCGACATCTCGTGGCCGAAGCGCGTTATTACATGTTTGGTTGGTTTAGTAATAACATTATTGGACAATAAATTGATTAGAAATCTAATTGATGATTTTAATAATTTAAGTAATTTATCAAGCACAAATTCCAAACATCTGCACATGTATTATAAGACCAAACTCAGATGCAAAGCTGACATATGAAAATGTGTCAAACTTCTAAAAATGATTAAACTCACAAGTATTTACAAGCAAAAAAACCAACAAAGATAAAGTGTTTTTTTTTTTTTAAATTGAAAAACCTTATTTATTGTTTAATATATTGATAGATATATTCATCCTTTTCATTTATTCCTTGACACACACTTCCATCTGGTGCCCGAAGTGGCTCACTGCAGCTTGTTCAGTCAGGGCTGCGTATTAAAATATGGCCGCCTGTGAGAATGTATGAAGACACTCAGCTGTTTTTTCCTCTCGAGAGCTCAAATAAAGTGAAGGGTAAATGAAGTGACACGGCCTATTGGAAACAGATGAGGAGTCAGTTCAACTGGGGGAACATGATCACCAGGAGTCAGTCTGAATGTTCTGTATTTGAGTTCAGGGGAGCAGATTCTCCTCCTCAGCGTTTTTTCCAGGAGAACTTCCTTCGCGCTCCCTCCTGGCCCGGCTTCTTCCTCTCCCTCACTCTCGGGTCGGGAGTCAGCAGACCAGCTGGAAACCAAATAAAAAGGCAAATGAAAAGGAGGAAACCATGAGAATTTGTAAATATGCACAGCCGGGTTACTTTTTGGACAAAATTGTTTTGATATTTATAGCTTCAATGTTTTGTTTCGCTGCATCGTGTTAATTATTTTACTTGGTTTCACCTACACCATCTTTCTTTATTCTTATGATACAGAAATAATCCTCACCTACAACTAAACTCTAGCTGCAGAGTTTTCACCCTTGAATTTGTCCTAATGCATCAATATATAGTGACTCACTAGGGACAGTCTGGCTTCTCAAAAAGATTTAAATTAATGCAGGAAAATCAGACAGTCTTTTTTTTTTTTATTTATTACAAGACATGCATTCTTCTTCTTTGCCAAAACATGGCGTCTACATCAGCCACAGTGCAACTCGAGCACGGAACTAAGCAATAAGTCAAACAGGGAGCAAACGGCAGCACAGACACCGCTGTGAATTTGACGTTTTATTCGTTATTTATTACTTTACACGTCCATTTAGTCTGGTTTGGTCTCTCGGTATGTTAATATAGAAAATGTAAAAGTATATCAAGCAAGAACAATGAACATTTAAAATTAAATTCCTGGCGTCACCTGAACGAAACAGAAATACATCAAATGAAAGAAAAACTCTTCAAATGTCATTTTATTGCCACTTTAAACGATTTTTCGCGACATTCCAGTCAGTGATTGATTTAATTTAAGTATGCTGTCTAAATAATTTTGCAGTGACTAACTTCCTCATGTAGTTTCTGTTCTGTAGGAGCAGGGTTTAGTATTCAGGTGCAACATCTAGTCAGTAGATCAGTTAAGAAAAATGGATTTATTAAAGCACTATGAAAAGCAGATTTTAAAATCGCTGCTCGCTATAACCTCACTTTGCATGGCTGCTTTTTTAAGGGAGGAAATATTTATGGTATTCTATGGAAAATAATCAGTAATAATACAATTAATTTGTATAGCATTCATCTAAATAAAGATTTAAAGGGATTTCAAAGGAAAACAAAACGAGTATAAACGAGAAATAAGAGTCAAAAAACAGGGATAAAATAAAATCTTTAAAAAAGATAAAATGGCAAAAAGTAAGTAAAGATGTAAAACCAAAAGAAACGTGTTAAATAAGCACAAAGGTTTTCCTTTCAAAGATTTCTAAAAGGAATGATCTAAACCACAACTTGAGAAAGTGACGACCCACCTTGTCTCATGTTCTCCACCTCCCTCTCAGACAGGAAGCCGAGCAGGGCGCGAGACACGGCGAGCCGCAGCGCCCCCGCCTGGCTGGCCCGCCCGCCGCCATCCACAGTGCACTCCAGGTCGAAGCGTCCCAGCATGCCCGTGAACTGAAGCGGGAACATCAGCTGCTCTCTGAGGGCGGAATAAAAAGGAGGAAAAAGGAGAAAAATGACCAGACGATAATAAAAAAAAATAATAAAAAAGGAGGTGAGAGAATGAAGTGTGGTTGAATGGGCAGAGCAGGAGTGTGTGCTATTTAACAGATAGTGGTATCAACCGCAGGGGCTTAGCTAATTTAATGTCTGGTTGGATGACTTTTCCACAAGCAGAGAGGATCCCGGCACTGTGAAAAGCTTTCTTTTACAATCTCACCACCACATATTACAGAGTAACTTCTGACTCAGCAGGAAAAGGATAAGGTTGTGTGTGTGTGTGTGTGTGTGTTTGAGAAAAGTAAGTGTCTGAGTTCTGGATGGCGTCTCAGGCTGAATGGCCTATGGCTGCTGACAAAGTCAATTGTCACCTCTCTGCTCCAATTACAGCCCGTCCTCACACTGCGTGACAACACCAGCTCTGGACATTCACACTAACCTTACACACACACACACACACTGACACACACACACACACATACTGACACACAATCACTCAACTGTGTAATTAACTTACTACAAGGAGATAAATAAGAAAACGAGGCGATGCTGTGAAGAGTGAAAAAGCTGCTTTTTAATTTATTTATATTTTTGAAGGGGAGGAAGTAAAACACATCACGTCTTGCATTTTAAAGGACATTTGTATCTATAAAAGGGACGCCGCAGAGAGCCTGCGATGTGGTTTACTTGTTCACAGTGAAAACACTCACAGCTCTCCTACCTGTCTTGTAGTACCGGGAAGTACAGCAAGAAGTCTTTGCCGTTGATGGTGGTGCGTCCGGAGCCGCTGTCTCGAAGAACCACAGAGGAGTTAGACGTCTTCCTCCGACCTGAGGAGGAAGAACACACCTTTATCTCCATCTTCTTCTCATATATTAGAATCAACAGAGGGGGAGACCGACTCAGAAGACACAGAATGGGCTTAGTTTGACATTTATGGAGACATTTGTCAAATGTTTTGCAGGTGCCTATAAATTGCAGCGAGAGAGGAGAACATCACTAAACTCTTTGCTCCTTAGACCTGAATTTCTTGACATGTTTGAGTTTGTTTTTGACAGATTTGGCTGTGATTTCTTTCAGAGACCTGGGAACATCTCTACAACATTTTAACAAGGCGAGAAACACGTGCACCTTCATATATCTTCCAAATACGTCTGAAAATACTCCACAAAAAAGGTGGTTGAAACTGGAAAAACTCAAAGTTGTAGCTCAAGCAGGTGTGAAGAAAGAAAATAAATTAGAAAGGAGAACTTGTTTGCACCCAACCATCCTGAGTTTGTTTCTCCCTGTAGATTTTTTATAATTTTTTTGTTATTTTGAAGTTGGCTGAGCAACATTACATCCGTTTCCCGTCATTGTGACCAGTCTACATCCTGCTCCGTTAGTGGGGATGGGATGATAACGCAGGCTGTTCAAGACAAATCTTACCAATCAGATCTGATGTGGCTTGTAAATTAGAAAAAGAAGCAAGTAAATGTGTGTGTATGTACCGTCGGCGGTGCTATAGGCCACGCCCCTGTCATCTTTCTGCAGCGTCGGCATTATTTGCTTGCTGGACTGGACCTCCAATTGCCGGCGGTAACTCAGGACAAATTTCTCCTCCATGGCGCAGTAGGGCAATGACAGCAGGCGATCCATCAGCTGGATGAAGCGATTGTACTGAAGGAAACAACAGAAAAAGTTTAAAAAGTGCTGCGTGCCACTTTGAAAGCGAAGCAGTGGAAGATCATCATTAAAAGAGACGAGGACGAGAGGAAATAAATAACGGTTCTTACGTTCTCAGGTCCGATGGCCTCCACGAGCAGCGCTTCCAGCTCGTCCTTTGTGAGCCACCTGCTTGTGCCGAGAGAGCTGATGGAGACAGACGCACCGATTTTTTTCCCAAAATCAATAATGGAAGTGCTGAGGAAGACTGATCCGTTTACATTTTATGAGGTTTCCCTGGTGTCAACCCTTAAAAACCTTGTGTATAAAGCTGCCCTTTCATCAGAATTAGTTTAGAGCATTGCAAACGTCACCAAAACATCCTGAAAACACTGACTAAGAGATGGACTGACGAAGCCGAACAAGTGTTCATCTACTTACATCCGCTTCACGTCCAGGGAGAAGAGTTCCTTGGATCTCAGATGATCTTGGTGCTTCTCTATTTCCAGGATTTTGCCGTACAGTTCCTGTAAAATGCACCAAAAACATACAACATTCAGGATGACACATCCACAACACCTCACAAAACGGCAGATTCCCACATCCCTGGTGAGGTTAACATGGTAGGAAAATGAAGTTGGGGGTGCACACCAGGAGCTGCCATGCAGAGCGAGCCACACGTGGAGCCGGGCGATGGCCTCGGCTAGATTGGCATCATGTCTGGTGGAAAGCCTTCATGTGTGGCCATTTCTGGTGGGTTAAATTAGATTTAGGACTACGCTACGAGACGTTGAGTGACAGCAGCTGGTTCAACGCACTTACATTGGGAAACGTGTACATCGACCGTGGTTTGTCAGGTCAGACGTATTGAATATGTATATGTGTTTGTACTGGACAAACTGATGATTTAAGGGAGTTTTCAGATATTCTGGTGTACAAAAATTGGAATCATTGTTTAATTTCAGTGTGTTTAAGTTTGGCAACTGCGTCTCTGAAACCAGGAAAAACAAGGCAAGATGGATTATTTCATTAGTATTTATTCTGATTTATGTCCAATGTCCATCCCAGTTTCTCAAAGTTTTCCATGAAAAATAATTGATATGCTCATATGAATTTATGCTGTCCTTTATGCCCCTGACAAGAATAAAAACGTCCCATCACATTACGTGTTATACTTCAGTTTCTGTGCTGAATTCAGCCAGGCACCTGTTTCTGTATTGAGCCTGAAGCAAAGCTGGAAGGAAAAGCGGAAACATGAAACTAAATAATGACGGGACAGTTTCGGGGCTCACTCGTCATTAGATCACTCTCGCATTAGGAATAACCCCAGGGGGAGTGTGTCACGGCGATGAGCGCAGACAGACACACGGACGGAGGGAGGGTGGGGGAGAGGGTGGGCACGCCGGTCACGTCCCCGAGGCAGGCTGCTCCACCACCTCCGCCCCCCGGTGCCTGGGTGAGAACTCATTTCCCCGTCAATTATTCACCAGATGTTTGTTTAATTCCTTCTTGATAGAGTGTGCCTAATCCGCTGCCACTCCGACCAGCGACGGAGGGCCACGGGAGCAGCAGGGGGGGAAGCAAACATCCAGCAAAAAACTATTTTCTTTGAAAAAAAAAAAAAACGAAAAGCATAATAGAAAAGAAGAGGAGGCAGGACCAGAGGAGGGGAGCATGCGTTACACGTGTGCAAACACTGGGGCCGACAATGGCGAGGAATAGTTTGCCTGGATTGGCCGGATGAAAGAGGAGAGGGCCAGTATCTGGATGCATAGAAGACGCGGTTGTTGCGGAGGCAGACGGCTCCACTCTTTCTATTCAGTGAGTGCACGGCAAGACCTTCGAGGACGCTGTGTATTTATTTGAGATGCAGGTGAAGACGGGGTTAAAGTGAAGGGGGAAGGTGTGTTTTCAGGTTCCCCAGGGTTTGGGCCATAAAGGGCTCAGTGGAGCAGCGAGCAGGTTAATGTGCCACGCTGGCTGAGCCCAACAACAGCCAGAGGAGAGCAGCCGACCAGGAAGGCTGCTTTACACGCCACTGCCCCCTCCTGGAAACACTCCTGAGGTGTGTGTGTGTGTGTGGGATGCTTGGGGGAAATGCACACAAGATGGGAGGAAATGAAAGGAGGAGAAACGGGAGGAGGAAAGGTGGAAGGAGACGACGGGAAAGCGAAGAGGAAAAACACAAAAAAGGTGAAAGCGAGTGAGCCTGCGACCGTGCAGACAGGCAGCACCAGCTCTCAGACATGTCTGACATACCTATTTAAACCGGCAGCAGGGGGTGCAGATTGTGGCTGCAGGGCACAATGGTGTGTACGTGTGGAAGAAGTGTGAGCTTGGGCCAATATTCAGAGATCACACCCCACTCTC
Source organism: Bovichtus diacanthus (assembly GCA_943590825.1). Classification (NCBI taxonomy): domain Eukaryota; kingdom Metazoa; phylum Chordata; class Actinopteri; order Perciformes; family Bovichtidae; genus Bovichtus; species Bovichtus diacanthus. The sequence goes on along the minus strand of CALSBV010012184.1, from coordinate 8,596,978 downwards.
TGTTTTAGATACAGACACACGCCTCTCTTCTGTGAAACGTCTTTGAACAAGGTCAGCAGCAGACAGGAAGGGAACAGTTGAGCGTGTGAAAACAACAAAAGGTGGAGAAAGAGGAAGATGGAGGAGGAGGTCTGCTCAGAGGTAAGGAGCAGTGTGAATGGTGTAGCAGCAGCAGCAGCAGCAGCAGCTCCCCCCTCTGCTCCTCCCTTCAACGACCCGCTCTGCCCCATCCCGCCTCCCCCCAAATCCCCACGGAGGAGTCGCTCCCCGTGGCGGGACAAAGCCTGACAAGCCAGACGTGCCACACCTCAAACACGATTTTGAACCCGGACACAAAAACACACTGCACATTGTTTATTTTTCTCAATCTCACCAAACACCTCATGCATGTTTTTTAACACTTAAAAAAATGGGAGTTTCGAGGTTTGGGGAAAATACTTTCATTAAAAATGTTGTTTTGTAATTTTCCTTTTGTTTCCTATCTTACCATTTATACGTCCAAATAGCAAAATTAAACATCCAACAATGTTAGTATAAAAACAATTTATCACAATCAGCTATTTGGGAAATAAAAAATACAATAAGGGATTTTTTTTTTAAACATAAACAAACAATCTTGACACAGATCCCTTTTAATATATTAATTATATATATATATATATATATATGTATATATATATATATATATTTCTATCTCCCAAATGAAGATTATTATTTTTTCTTATTATTATTTATTATTATTATACATCATAGATTAATTATTTATATATATATATATATATATATAAATAATTAATATATTAAAAGGGATCTGTGTCAAGATTGTTTGTTCATGTTTTAAAAAAAATCCCTTATTGGATTTTTTATTTCCCAAATATGGAGTATCAGTCAGACTAGAGTAGATATAATCTAAAAAACAAACATGTCTGCTAATGTTGCATGATGATGATGCAGGTAGTCATGCAAGGTTCCTTAAATTAGCCCATAATATTGGTCCTGCCTGATTTTGGAGGAGACTATTTCAGCTCACAGTTGATTCCTCTGCACACGTAGATACAGGTATTCCTCAGTGAATCGCTTTTTAAAGCGGACTTCCTTTGACGTCTCCCTCCCTCCCCCTCTCCCTCCCCCTCACCTTCCTCTAATCTCCCTCCTCTCTTTCACTCCGGCTCTATTCAGCTGTAGCTCTCTGAGTGGAAAAGAGGATCTGACGTTGCCTCTCCTCAGGGACAGCACAGCCTTCTCTCAACTCACTCTGTCTGAATAGTATATGACCCGGGGGTGCAGGAGGCAGGGGGAGGGCAGGTGAGGAAGAACTAGGGGCTTGAGCTGGATGAAGATTTACCTCCACCTCACATAGAAACCTGACAGTGCTGCTTTGTGTTTTCTTCAGCGGCTGCCTGCAGTACTCACATGCATCAGGGAGTAGTAGGACTGTTTGCCGGTGTAAAACAGGAAGTGGAACGGCCGCCCGTCCGTCCCCCACTGGACAGCTTTAAGACAAGATGGACAATCAGTTTAAATATATAATGATAATACTGATAATAATGAAAACTGTAAGCACAGATTACATACCTCTCTGTTTTGGAAATATTTCCTCTGGATGCTGTAAATGAAAAGAGATTTTGTGTGAAGTCAACGAGAACATGCAGAACAGAGACATTATATTATTATTATTATATGGTTATCTGTTATTTCAGTATTATTTCAGGTCAGCACGTCCCCCTGAGACATTTTCCTTTGTTATTCACACCAACAGTGAATTTAGGCATCGATATTATTCATTCATAAGAGCAGGCTGTATGTGTTTGCTCGGCATTATTGATTTGTTTTCCTTCTTACATTTTTTGTTTGAAATAAAATCTAATCTAGATATTCCAGATATACATGCAATTTATGATCAATTTAATACTCAGCATTCAAGCTCTTATGGAATTTGACTCCTCGTCCATTCTTTGGCCTTTTATTTGTAATTTGGAAAAAAACTGCGATATTAGCGTTCTGTAATACCACAACTCTCGTGTTAAATACATCTGAATGGCTCCTAATTAAATTTTAAGAGGTGCAAATGATAAGGGTTAGTAATAAAACTCTCTTCATATAAAAAAAGCTAATTAAATCTCTATTCATCCCATTGGAAATGAGGTCATCTAGGAAATGTATCCAGGAAGCCTTCTTTTGGATTCTGGCCCTGTTGCCACCTTCAAATGAAACGGTATCAACTGTATGTTCTGTTGTTTCCTCGAGGATGGCAGTTAAGATTAAGCCTTCGTCAGTATTTCAGAAGAGAAAACAGCAGTGACGTTTTCTTGTCTAGTTTTATTATGGAAGTGAATGGAAAAGACAAAAGAAAAAAGTCCCCAAATGTCACAGAAACCGATAAAAGTAACATTTATCATCCTAAAAAAGGAAGTATTTACAACCTTTAAACTTGAATGCCATACACATGCAACATACCTTCATGATGGGACGGGCTCTCTTCTCAAACAGGCCGGAGGGGAACAGGTATTCTACACTCCTCTGTTGGGGGAGAGAAGAAAAATGAATAAACAAATAACAGGAAAAGAAATGGCAGTTTGAGACACGCGTTGATGGCAGATCGTGACAACGCTGACATGTCGGGAACAACGGAGGTCACACCAGCGGACGACAGTGAAAGTGACGGGACAAGACGCCCAAGCTGCTTGCGGGTTCAAGGAAAGTGTTACTGTAGAGTTAGAGGAGAAAAGAAGCAGAAAAAGGCACAAGTTTCTGGCCTGGCTGACAGTGAGCAGAGGACACTGTGGACATCCAACAGTTCACTCCAAGTTCATCCTCTGCTCTGTGTATGCGTCTGTGTTATTAGCAGGGCTACAGATGGCACTGTGAATGTGTGTGTGAGGGAAGAGAGGGAGACAGAAAGTGTGCTGGCCCCGCCACACTCATCAAGACAGTCTGTTCATCGCTCTTCCTCCATCCCACCATCTCTCTACGCTCCTCTTCGTCTTTTTCCTCCTCTCTGTCGGTTCAATTAGTGAGGCAGCAGGTGCTGCACGGAGGGAGCAGGTTGCTGCCTTTAAGGTTGTCAAAACGACGGAAAGCAGGAAGAAAAAGCTGGTCGGGAGAAATGTGTGCATGTGTGTGTGTGTAAAGGTGTGAGACAGGAAGAGGAAGAGAAGTTAAAAGGGTACAAAAAAAGGAGGAAAGGGAAAGACAGGCAGAGAGAAGCAGGGAACAGATGAAGACACACCTGTGTGTCTCATGGCAGAGATCCCCGAGGGGCGAGGAGAGTGACAGAGGAAGAAAGAGTCCAAACGTCACCCGGAAAAAAAAACGAGCAGCGCAGGAGGGTGTCGAATTTTACAAATTTCAACGACATGGTGGAATCAATCATGCAAAATTTTGAACAGGCCCGGTGACAAAATCTCCTGACCAAATGAAGAGAGAAACAAAGCGTCAACAAGCCAGGAAATCGTCTGAGGAGCTTTTCAAAACCTACAAACTCACTTTTCTTTCAGTCTCTAGTTGTGCTGAAACCTTTAGTCCATTAATACATTAGTTGACCGACAGAAAATGAAGTCATTTTCAAGCAAAAAGGAATATGTGGGTTCCAGCTGCTCAAACATGAGGATTAGATAGAAAACAGACCAAAGCAGCAAATCCTAATTCTATTTTTGCTTGATAAATGACTTAATTCTTAGAATTATTGACGATTCATTTTCTTTCCATCGACTAATGAAAGAATTAGTTCATTGTTTTAGTGCCAAATTAAATATTTTGGGGTTTTGGGCTGAAACAAATTATGTGTTTCCTGTAATGTATTAAGTTATGTCTTGTTTCACTGAATAAATGGAAAAAAAATGGAAAAACAAAAAGTTATTTTCTTTTTTACTATTGTCTGACATATGTAGCCTTAATTCATATTTTCATTCAGATGTTTCCCTCCTGTCTGACACTAGATAGTTTATAATAGTGCACAACTTACAATTAGTGTCATTGTTCACTAATCTTTCAAATGTTGTTTCCATTAATTAACTAATCAATCAATCAATTTCCTAAAGATTTTAAATTTTCAAAGACAAAGCAGAGAGAAGCTGAACATGTTTGGTATTTTGCTTCATTAAGGACGTACATACTTAAATCAATAATCAAAATTGTTGTTGATTCATTTTATGCCAATCAACTTATTGTATCCTGTATAATTCAGACTTATATAAATCATTAAAGCTATTTCTGGGTCTGTGGAAAGTGTAAAATTCTCCCCCCGCCTGTAAACATCCTTTTCATTTTTGCTGGGTCTTCATCACGGTCACACCTGAAGAGTCTGGACTCTAAACAGGACGTAGGGATTTATCAGGGGCCTCTCTCCGCACCTCTCCAGTCCTCCCAAATGTTCCCCTTTCCCTCCACATGTCTGAGCGTGGGCTGCGAGCCGTCGCTTTGGCTTTCACAGCCTGGTGCCAACAGCTCTCTTCATTATTTGTGAGGGACACTGGGGACCGGGGGAGGGAAAGTGGGAAATCAAGCTAAATGGTTGGAGCAGTGAGGGCTAATGTATTACCAAAATCTGGAATATGCATGTGTGTGTTTGTGGGCGTTGCTAATATCCCTGATGCAGCGGATTAGCCAGAGGTGGCTCCACCTGCCTGCTGCTGGTGGAGCACCGCTTGCTAATGATGATGATGATGTGAAGAGACCACAGAGCTTTCAAACACAAAACAGCCCTCCAGCCTGAGAGATGAAGCTGAATCAATGTTTAAAATGCTTTAACTGCTTGTGGCTTTTAAACTCTGCCTCATGAGAAGAGGACACTGCTGGGCTGGCTGACTGTCCACCAAAAAGAAAAGTTAAAAAATAGTACTTTTAGTCTGAGACTGAATATGGAACAACCTGTCTGAGCTCTTTGTATGTACAATAAGGCAGTTAAATGATACAAGTTGCTATAAGTTGCTAAGTTTAACATATGGCCTCTGTCAGACTTCTCATATAAAAATCAAACATCATGTGAAAACGGAATATTTCTTATTTAAATCTTATTATAATGTGTAATTGTTCTCACTATTTTATAATTCTACCGACCTGCTCTGGCTTTACAGGCAGCCATTACATCTCTACTTGTTTTATATAAGGTTAAAACGTATTTGTGCATTGTCTCTGTTCAAATAAAGAAGCATAACCTGTCGTCAACAAATCCCATGAAAAGACCAAATTTGCTTTAGTTATCGTCTCAATATATAATATCACCAGCTTTATCCTTTAAATGGAGATAACTAAATATCATTGTGCTCGTATAACATATCAACCGGACCGGTCATTCAATTGACTCATTTTAATGCTTAACGATCAAAACAGACTTCGACCTTCTTACCTTAAAATGCAATTCACTGAAACCAAGTATGATTAAATTATGTGAGGCTGTCTGAACCAATAAAACGGTGCCAACCTGGATGTTTGCTCATACAACCAAACAATGGAAGTGAAAAAGAGCAGTATGACTGCAGAACAATTTTAGTTATCCAGCACTCCTTGACGTATTTACATTTACTTGCTAATAACCCTCTGTCTATTCCCAAAAACAATATCTTTCTCTTAAAAATCCCAAAACTTGCATGTCTGCAGTAAAGCACAAAGTCTCTTACGTCTACGTCCTCCTGGGTGAAGTTCTCGGGGTCCTCTCCCATCATGTTAGCCAGATGCCGTTTCCCAATGTTATACTCCTCCACCTGCTTCTGGATGAAATCCACCGTGAATGTATCTGGCCCTGCAGACGCCATGTTTTTTCTGTGGAGGGCAGAGCTCACACATATCTGCCTGTACAAGACCTGAAGAGGAGGAAAAGTGCAGTTGTTATGAGACATGTAATGTTAGCCAAACTATGCTAACTGGCTATATATCTTGAGCAGCACTCAGCCGAATTCAAGTTAAGGGCTCAATAATTTAAGTTAAGACATCCAAAAGTCTATCACACTATGATAAAGCTAAATGCGGCGATGGTTGCCTGTAATTTCAAGTAACTGTCAAGCTAGTTTCGGCTAACAGGAGCTGCAGGAGGATGCTAACTCAAGGACATCAGTGCGTGCGCATTGCAGTCACGTCCTACGAGTTCACATGTATTTTACAAACAGAACTTTTTAGTTTATCAAAGCAAAAATCCCATTTTACCTGTCGGCTTAATTGCGACGTAACCGTGTTAATACTCGAGCTGCAATTCCCACATTTTCCGAAAACCGAGACCACGGTTCGCATACAGGACGCCGCCATGATTACTGACAGTGATGACGTAGAGGCGGATGTTGTTACACGTCATAGACATGTGCCATGAATTATAAAAACATATTTCAAAAATATAGCCAGAGATCTTCAGATAAACATTGTACATAACCTAGTTACCATTGTTTTCTTTCTAAAATTGTTAATTAAAGCTGTTATTCTTCACGTCAGAAATGTTAATAAAGATGCACCAAAATAAAATGTTATTATAGCTAATATTGTTTGGCTTTATTTTGAAAATCTGCAATGGAAATTATATGATAACAAATAAAAAATAAATTCAATTATATGGAAATGATATGCAACATGGAATATTTGTCCAGTATTATTTAAGAATAAAGCCAAATAAAACGTTGACATCGGTGTGTAATGCTGTATTTAAGTGTTATTTAATTCTTTAATGATATTTAAAAAAATAAATAAATAAATATATATATATATATTTATATATATATATATATATATATATATATATGTAATAATAGCTTACCAAAACCTGAGCCTTCATAAACAGCAGCTTTTTTTTTTTTTTTTTTACATATCTACTTCCTGTATGTCACTATATGGCAAAAAACTTGAAAGTATCAGAACAGTGTGTTTAAAAGTTAAAGTTAAATTATTTGTAGACGATACAGACACAGCATAGGTTGTTTTGTTTCATTTATTGTGCATTTATACAGTGACAACTCATAGAAGTTATATATGAAAAATGTAATTAAAACATCAGAAATGGAAAGGCAATGTAGAAATGCATGTAGGTTACATTATGTAGGTTACATTAAACATGTTCATAAAGCATTTCTTCCAACCAAAAACAAAAAAAACCCCACAAAGATAGAAGAGTCAGTAAAAAAATGAAAAGAAGAGACTGAAGTGGATAACCCAAGCCACATGACAACAGACCACAAAATTGCATAATCGGCCTGAAATGACAAATGAGGCAAATAAAAATGTGTATCCAAGAAGGACAGAACATTTTAAAACAATTGAGCATAGTGTCTAACATTGGCTGCTTCAATTACACAGCTTTTTAATATCTTAGACATCAGTCCACATCAAATCACATTTCCCAGCTCATTGAAATCGTGTGTTGTTCAGCATGATCATGGAAATTCAAAACATGCTGGCCACATGGTGCAGTTAAAAGCTAAATCTGCAATGATCCAGCTCACCAAAACTATTCCTCATGTTCTTTTTTGAGGTTGAAAATTAACGCCAGCCATTGGCTGAATCTTGAATGCTAAAACTACTTCAAAGTTGTTTGTCTATAGGTTAAAAAATGACTGAATTCACCTGTCACTTTCACAACTTTCACATCAGAAATATACGGGAAAAAGATCCCTAAAACAGAAGCATGTAGACGGTTTGATTAATATTGCACCATAGAGACCAGTGACTTCATTTAAAAGAGTTTGTTAGAAGTTGAATGATAATTTAGTTTTTTTCTCCCAATGTTTTAGACTTTGACACCACATCATCACCATGTCTGGCACCAGCTTTTTGCATACAAGCAATTGAAACCACTTTGACCCCAGAGACTCGAACAATATTGCACTTGTAAGGCTCTGATGCCCTGTCCGGTTTAATGCGAGCTGCATGTGAGCACCATCTGTCTTCCATGTAAAAATCACTGACAATAGCAGGGGTACTGTAAATGTCACGCCACAGGATTTAAAGCAGTGGATCCACATGAGTTATCAGAAATAACACAATGAAAAATGCTCAGTCACCGTCTGCCAAACACGCTGGCAAGACTACACATAAAACAGATTGTTTTGCATATGTGGTGCAGTCGGTGCTGGGCAGTGCAGAGATGGATTAACACAACATTTTGTGTGGATTCCTTGAATAGATGAGCACAAGCTGCCACCTTCGCCAAACTTCTCTTTTTTTTCCCTTTAGTTTCCTCCATGGAGCGATGATTTTGGGCTTTTCAGTGACTCGCTGCAAAACGTGTCTTCTGTACAACCACACTCCCCATTCTTTAGGTTGCAGCAGGACTCAACAGTCTATTTTTCATTCTCTAACTTCTGAGCTAACGCTGCGGTGAAGTGGGGAAATATTTCACTCTAATGTTCATGTTTGATTTCCCTCCAAAATGTAGTGGGTCAAAAGTAATGATAAAAAAAAGTCATGCATACTTACAGTGTGGCTTTGCAGGAGCATTATCTACTTCAAATGTAGCACGCTTTGCTGTTACTATGCATGTTATGTTTTTTAGTATATTTAAATCATTGTATTAATTAACTTTTGCACATCCCCAATCAATATTTTTGCACATTCTGCACAAAACTGTAAAGTTCCCTCAAAATACTATGTATGTATTACAGTTATATTGTATATTTTTAAAGTATCTTTTTAATATTTTCCTATTCTATATTTATGTTTTCTGACTTTTGCAGTACCAAGTGTGTTTATTGTATGCAACAAACGCCAAGACAAATTCCTTGTATGTGAACAACCTACTTGGCAATTAAACTTATTCTGATTGTGATTATTTTGTCATATGTCTCTATTTGCTGTGCTCTGTGTACTTTGTAATCACCTCACTGGGTATAAATACATTTGTTCAAGTGGGTTGAATTAACCTACATGCCTGCAGAATCAAGACATTCTAATGGGGATCTACATGCACGACCGCTTTCACTTGTTAATCACCTTTGAATCATATAGTATGAAGTCAAAAAAACATCATCTTGCATCTTGCAAGAGTGTCTTTGTTCTCTGTCGATCTCTATGAAAATGAGTTCTTGTAAGATCTGGAATGAACAGTCGTCAGTTGTGAGCTGAATTCCAAGTTGCAAACGTTCCATGTATCTCCAAATCTGGTCATTTTAGTTCATCATTTACAATTAAAGATATGTTTGCCAATTATAATGCATGCAAACAGGACTTCCGTTGGTTCATCGTAACTTGAGGAGAAGCTCCAGTAATTGTGATCTCTTTCCTTCTCAGTGTGTGTGTGTGTGTTTGGCACAGTATATGCTGTGTTTACAGATCAATGTTGTGTGTCTTCACTTAGATTACTTTGATAGAGTTGGAACAGGAACACAGGGAGATTAATCAAAGTGAAGGGGCACTGACTCCCGGCCCGTGCCAGTCGATATGGCCGCGTGGTTAATTTGCCCTGAGGAGGGCTGTCGTCAGGCAGATGATAAACAGTGTTTGCCCCGTTTTTTAGCCACAAGCGTGCTGCTCACCAAGAAAAATAGTTTCGACCCATGGTCTCTAATTTACAGTGGGGGGTGAGAGGTGGGACATTAATCATCCTTCTGCTGTGGCCCGTCTCTGACAGCCGAGCCACCGTGGGTGGAGATATTTGTTTGGTGAGCTCACTGTAGACTTGGCTAAACCCTGCAACTTATTGTGGTGGCTGCACACTGAGATGACGGCTACGTATTCATTTCAAAGGTTACTTTTTGTTCAATACACCTTGTCAATGAGGACCAAACATTGACAGTTTGCAGTAGAAGGCTGAATTTGCACTGAAAACAATGCAATGACGTGGAAGTAAAAGGATTAAATTAGGGAACCTTATGGGCGTCTGTTTTCATGCTTGGCATGTGCCATCAATGCTTCATATGAGGCTGTAGCTCAGTGCCAGGCATTAGAGAGCTGGCTCTTGTCCAACTCTTCCAACAGATCTCCATATGGACAACAGGGATTCCAGCACCGTCTTGAAAAGGAAACACCACAATAGGCGACATTGACCTCCTCTCAATTTGCCCCGTCCCCAGATTGAGTGACATCCTTTTAATTGTATGGCTAAAACAGAGATGGAGCAAGAAAATAATGGAGGATATCACACCGTGGAGCTGTGCCAAGTGTGCTCCTTCCCCCTCTTTCCCAAGGATGGAGTGCTGGAGAATTGAGGGCTTATAATACCAGCAAGCTGAGGCTTTGCTCCAGTCATCATTTCCATGCTGCTTTACGCTGATTCCCTAATATCCTTAGCGCCTTGCGTAGGGATAAGCCCATCGTGCCGAAACATGGCTGTCATGCCTATAAACCGTTCACGGCTCTAAAGAATCCATTATGGTTGCTCCACAAACATGAAGACTCAAAGGGCCACTTTGCTCAAGCTCATTTACTCTTTTAAAGCGTATTTATTTACCCTTAGTGCTGTGGTGGAAGGGCTCTCCAATACACCACAATACATCACAGAAGGGTGTAAAATGGTGTATTTAAGTATAAGTGGTCATTTATACCATGAATCACATATCTTTAGATACTTAGCTGCGTATCTTTAGGAAGCACATGTTGATCTTGCATTTAAAATGTAATTAATGATCACCTTTCATCAGGATGGATAAACGAAAGATGAAGCGGGCTTTTAAGTTATTTGTAAAAGTTGTAGTGAGTGATTCAATGCAGAATGGCCTTTATAAAAAGTGAAGCTATTGTTCCTGCGTGGCTCAGCTCTGCCAGGTTTCGGGGATCTGTTCCCTCTGCAGGTCAAAGAGGCCCAGACACTGACCAGGGTTCAGGTTCCTCTGGACTCGGACGCCAATTCTGCAAATGTCACAGCTGCAATACTGTAAAACACAACAGCCACTGAAGAGTGCGTCACCTTGGTGCCTTCATGAGTTGGTGTGAAGTGCAAATGTGAATTTAAACCTGATGAAGTCGTCCAGATTTTTCCAGTTTTTACATTTTTTTTTATAAATGTGTCAATACTTAAAACAATTATCGCGTAAAAACACAGGGAGAACAGAAAATACAGAAGCAATCATACTCACCTGTTACCATCATATACACCAGGCTTAGAGGAAGTCTTCACACACACACACACTCACACACACACACACATTTCCCATTCAAATTTCTGTTCCTCTTTCTACTTCCATTTCTTTTACTTTCCTATTCCAATTTCGTCGACCATTTCTATTCTTATTCATATTTGTATTGTTATTTATATTTCCATTTTCATACATATTTATCTATTTACATATTTCTATTGTCATTGCTCTCTCTAGTTGCATTCCTTTTACATTTCTCTCCCAATGTTATTCCCATTCTGCTCCCATTCCGATTGCTACTCCTATATTAATATGATATAGAGCACTACTTGCCCTTCAATAAACAGTAAATACATATACAGTAATACTGAAGCACATGCAGCCGTGTGCTACGGTCCACTGTGTAGTGTCGAGCTCACACCCACAGTTTTCTTTGTGCGAGATAAACCAAGATATATGCTTCGGTTCAGAGCTCTGTCAGATTTTACTCATCCCCCCCCTCTCACACACACACACAGACGCACACACACCAATCCGTAAATTATCAACAAGTATGGTCATTGAGTGGAAATTAATTTGCCACTGGTAATGGATAGAGACATTTTGCTGAGATGCGTAAAAACAGCTGAACTGCCAGCGATTACCTGCTGGAATCAGCCTTCATCAATATCAGGATAATTACAAAACACTTCTGGCAGTGCGTGAAATGAACGGAGTGTGCAACAGATTGGTCGCTGGCCATAGATGTCTGCAGATATTAGGCCTCCTCCTCCTCGGAGCAGCTCCACAGGCGAGAGCTACCTGAGCAGACTGGAGCTGCTGCTGCTGCACCAGCAGCTTCAGGAGCAAGTCGGAGACAAAACAGAAAACCGTCGGGTAGATTGGAACAGAGACGACTGTGGCAGAGTCCAATACAAATGCACGATCTTTGCACGAGCAGAATTAGGCAAAACTAGAACAGAAAGCATAATAGAAATAATAGACCAGGGAAAATAAAGATTACCTGAGAGAGCACATGAGTACAGAACAGAACACTGAACTAGTGTCGGGAAGAAGAAGAAGAGCAGCAAAAATCATTATTATTGGCAGAACTTTCTCATTACAAGGTCCATTAAGTAGCTGTTCCAGAGCTTTTGAATGTATCACAAGATCTTCCTCAGCAAGTAGAGTTATGTAGAAATAGTTGACCGTGTTGTCTTTTAAAAGGTGAGACTGAAAGTAAATTATTGGACTTGGAGCCAGTAGTTTTAGTTTCGTAGTTGTTCTGGATTGATTGATAAAAAAAAGCCAATAACACTGCAGTACGTTAAAAATCCTAAAGGTTAAAAACAGAATAAAGCCCAAAGGCTTATTTCCATTGTGGTCGCCTTGATCATATCACACAACCTTTTTTTTAGCAGATGTGCATTTGTCAGAGAATTGTAAATGTTCAAATGTCCACTTTTCTGAGGAATTCTGCCTTAAAAGTTGAGGTTTAAATAGTTTTTCATTTAGATATGAAAGGAGCTGATGTTGGGCTGAATTCTGATTTGAAACACTAGCTCACTGCTTCCTAAAGATCCAAAAGCATATACAGCATGTGTATAGGAATGTGCAGAAGAGCACTGATCAGAGTCAAAGAGAGTCAAAGAGAGTAAAGTCCACAGCCACCAGAGGATGGGGCTCTGTAAGGTGGTTTTGGAGGAGGGAAGGGGGGGGGAGGGTAAAGGAAGGGGTGTTCAGGGTGTCGATCCCAGTCTTTCCCAGACTTCCCTTCCATCCTCACATGGAACCACTTTGGTTGCCCCCCCTTCCCCCCTTGCCCTCTCCCTTCTGTCCCCTCAGACAGCGAGCTGCAGGCAGTATTGGGTTTCCTCTCCAGCTGAAGGGTTACTTCAGTCCATCTCTGGGATGAAAAGATGACTATTCTCCTCCCCTTCTTCCCATCCGACTCTTTTTTCAGGTGAGAGGCTCGGGAGAGGAAGGAAACTATTACATGCGGGGTGAGCCGGGGCCTGGAGACGCAGCTGCCGGCCCTGCCCGGGCCTGTCGGGGAGGAAGAGGATCTGGATCCGACGCTGGACGGAGAGAAACCCGAGATCTCTGGAAGTGGCTGGGAATGACCCAAGAAAAACTTCCGCTGCCCCTCCACCATCCGCGTCTCGCCCTGTCGTGTCCGAAAGAGTTTCCCATAATGGTCCCAGTCTGCAGAGGCGGCGGGGTTCCCCCTAAAGGTCCACAAACAAGCATGTGTGAAAGCATGGATACACAGAAAGCACCCATGGGAACAGCCACAGACATACACACCTTCCTCGCAGTAATCAAGTGGTACCACACAGAAGATTATACATGATATTGTAAAGCAGGAATGGAGGTTTATGTTAATGTGTCTAGCAGTGTCTGCCACCTCTTTGGATTTCTGTCTTGGCGGCACCTACACCTACAGGTTTGCAAAGAACGATGGAAACCAGGCGCAGCTGTTCGGCTTGCAGTGGAGGAAGATTTACATATCTGGGTGAATTGTTTAAATGCCGGGCTGGATGTAAAAAAGCCTGGGAAATTCCATCCGTGAGAGAAAGTTTTCATATTGTTTCCATTTCATCTGGATGGACGCGAACGAGCTCTCGCACGCAGACGCACATCAATCACCGCCTTGTTACAAGGATTTGGCGGAAAATCAGGCTTTTTATGCGGGGAATGGGATTGTATAATTGCTGCACGTTTGACCTCGAGCTGGAATGTGAGGCAGTTTGACGACATCCACACCCCGTTGCTTTGTCGGCAATGTGTTGTTCTCCATCCACTCAGAAGGGCATCTTCCCTCTGTGCTGCGTTGGACGAATAAAGGGAAAAAATGAAGGAAAATTAACTATTTTGGTTGAAATACAATAATTTTAGACGAGAAAAGCAGTCTAATAATAACAGTAACAGCTGCTGTTTTCTTCTATTTTTGCAAAAATGACAAACTGCATACACATTTGGTGCATTTTAAGGGTAGTGCTGCACCGCACCAGGTGACACATGGCTGCAGGGATTGGACTGAGGGACTAGTTGCGAGGATAATACCTGCCATTGATGTCTTCATTGATCATTTGTCCCCCACTAATGACTATGACCGGACTGATTTTAAATAATATGTCTCACTTATAACCTGACATCAGAGGAGAGGATGACGATTGGAGTATGAGCATTTCTCGTGGAAGGAAACCGCTGAGAGAAATCAGCTTGAAAGGCCAGAGGAAATTGAGACAATATTAAAAAGAAAAGGTTCAATCTGCGAGTTTCCCCCCCTGCTGATCAGAAGGGCTGCAGACTACCGCTGGGCTCCTTAACATCTGGTTGGGCAATTTACCCCGCTCCGACAACTGGAAAGGTTAAACCACTAAAATCTAATATTTGCCTAGAGGGGGTCAAGGCACTGCAATTACAAGGTACAATCGGCAGGGCTAATCAGCCAGTAGCGCGTACCAGGGGCTCGGCTGGGCAAATAAGCCCTGATCAGAAGCACTGTTCTCTGCCTCTTCTGTTTACTTATTAAACCCTGTTCTCATGTTCAAGGGCCCCACTGCAGCCTCTGGCCCCACACACCCCGAGGCACAGGGGAGTAAATTTAGCTCCTGACGCTTTTTTTTTAAATGGGACCGCGCCACTTGGCTAGAAAGTAGCCCCCGTGTTAATCAGTATCTGCGGCCTTTGTTGCGAAATGATCTCAAATTACTTTCCCCCAATCTGGCAGGCATTAACACCTTGGGAAGGAATGGGATAGGTAGGGGTTTGTACCCTGAGGAGGAAAACAAAGTGCAGAGCAGTGAGACAGATGTGTGTGTGTGTGTGTGTGTGTGTGTGTGTTTGCGGACACTGACGAAGGCCCACATAGGCGTCATGTCTCAGAAGGATGTGTGTGTTCCACAATGCTGTTTACATGATTGCTCTTTGACACACATTTCCTAATTGACTGAGTATCAAGTGCAGGATTAGTGTATAATATATCAGAACTGTCTGGCGCGCAACACTTTTTGAACAAGGCTCGGGGAACAATTACTGGTAATTAAATATGTGCCAGTTACTGGAAAAGATAATTATGTCCTTGGTGTATAACACCAATTAATTACTTTTATTTCAGCGAGCAAAGCTTTTAAACGGCGGCGGAAGCGCCCGTGTTTGAGTGCAAGCAACCTCTGTGTTTGC
Source organism: Bovichtus diacanthus (assembly GCA_943590825.1). Lineage (NCBI taxonomy): Eukaryota > Metazoa > Chordata > Actinopteri > Perciformes > Bovichtidae > Bovichtus > Bovichtus diacanthus. The sequence continues at coordinate 8,581,823 of CALSBV010012184.1, read as the reverse complement.
TAATGTGTACGTCGTGTTCTCGCACAGATGAACATTCAGGTGTTGCACGGGAAGTTTGTTTAAAGCATTTTGTGCAGAGCTCACGTTCACTGTGGAGAGACGGGGACATTGCAGCAGATGCAAGTCGTCTCCAGGAGAAAGTGACAGCTCTGCAGGCCTGATGCTGTTACCTCTCCCCTCTCCTTCCTCGGGCATTAAACATTGACATAATAGGTTGAATGGAAAGGAGACTTCTCTGGGGAGGCAGAGCTCAACTCTCTCCTGCTAAGAGGATTGGTCAGATCGGATATACAAGGACTCATGAGTGCTCTGTATATCCTCGCACCTTCTTTAAACACCTCGCCACACCAAAATAGCAGCACAAGATCAGCTGTAAACCCCCCCCCCCACACACACACACCCAGCAAACATGTACACTCTGCTGTTTTTCACATATCAAAGTGGGTTTTTAAGAATCACAGAGGTGAAAATGTACGGATTAGCAAATTATCTTATTTTTGGCATCCGCGTCTAATGTCTAACTTGGAAATACCTGTGGCCGATCATTAGTAATCTATTAAATCCACGGCCTAGAAATGGTTACACTGCAAGCCCCCCTGAGCCAAACGTGGCTGATGTTGCTTTTCCAACCCCTCTCTCGCTTTGGTTAATGAGATACAGAGTCAGACGGCCCGCGCGTGCTTTCTCTTCCTTCACCTCACTCTCCTTCTTTCTTTTCTCCCTGGTCCTGCAGCACACTACAGTCATTTTTTTATTTATTTTTTTTTTTATCTGCCAGCTCGCTCTCCACTCCTGCACCAACAGCTTAATCCACGCATCCATGCAGTCTCCGCAAACAACCGAGCGTATGGCTGTGTGTGCGTGTGTGTGTGTGTGTGTGTGTGTGTGTTCATGCTAATGAGACAATGTACTTGTTTTTCATGGCTTTCTTCTACTTTTGCTCAAATGTCGATGTGAAATAAAACCACAGCTAAATATTTGCATGTTATCCTGCTGTGTGCGAGTGTATGGGGTCTCTAAGCCTAAATGTAAATGCAGTATGCCTATTTGCATGCCAATGTGTGTTTGCAGGTGCACCTTTATAAATCACTTTACCGGGACAAAATCTGCGAACACAATAACATTGTGGGGACTTACTTTCCATTTGTGGACAAAAACCAGGTCAAGACATGAGCTGTGTCCCAATTCAATGAATGCACACGTGTCTTCATAGTTTACAGTTAGTGTGCAAGAAATCAACACAGTGTTTTATCCTGACAGGGAATGATGACACGTGTGCAATGACATTTCACTAATAAAAGCAAAATGTTTTTTTCAACAGAATTTGCAATTTATTCAAAATAATTGCAGCTGTGAGTAAAACTTGTATTTCCTTTCTGTGCATTTCTTTGAAGGACTATAGTTTACACTTGTCAGTCTGCATACAGATTTTATATTTAGAGTAGGCATTCCTAATTCAGTCCCTTTTTCCAGTGTGAACATCGTGCATACTGGAAACCTGCTCAGAGTTAGGACGTCATTTGGAATAGAGACACATCTTTGGTTTTTGGTTAAGGTCAGGGAAAGATTAATTTTAGGGTTAGTCATGTAGTGGTTTTGGTTAAGGTTAGGGTAAGTATCGAGGGAACGACTGTAAGTGAGTGCAACGTGCTTGTATCTTGTGGTTCATGATTTGCATTTGATGGCTTTCTTGTATTTGTATGCAAAAAATGTCAATCTGTTGATGCTTAATAAGACCAGAACACCATATGTGTGCGTCGTGCACCAAGGACATGTAAACGCAAGTATATGTGTGTGTTTTCTAAGACAAAATACATATATATGTTGCACTCGCAATATGCCTAGTTTGTGTGTCTTTGCAGGGGCACTTGTAGTAATTGTAGGGACACAACTGTTCACATAATGAGGACTCATTGTCCATTTAGGGTCAAAAGGTCACGACAGTGTCCTCAGTGTGCACGAGTCTCTTCCGTGTTTGTGCCTAAATGTGCTTATGGTGGTATGAAAATAAGGCCACAATTCAGAGTTGGTGTGTGTATCCTGGTATGTGTGTCTGTTTCTAAGCTAAAAATTGATGTTGCACACATAGTATGTCGTGGCAGATGCTTATTTTTTATGTGCATACTCGTGTGTGTGAGTGCAAGCTCTCTGGAGGGGCCCAGTGTGTGTCACGATGGACCCTGACTCCCCCTGGATCTAAACAGTATTGACAAACCCATCAGAGCTGGTGATGCATCGGGCTCCCAGCTCGCTCCCCTCCACCTCACCCTCCCGCCCTCAGCGGCGCTGCGGGGCTGTGCTGACATGCTGTCACCTTGGTAACTGCTGCCAGAGCGAACGGCCTGCTGGGATAGCTGACCCGAGCTGCTGACCGGACGGCGAGCTGCAGCAGGAGATGTCACCGGCGGACCCTTGAGGACCGACCGACCCCTGCCTCTGTCCCCGAACATCGATCCGTCTGCTGCGGACATCCGTCACCACCCGGGACGCTCGCTGGGATAGGACACACACACACACACATGCACACACATTATTGTACATTCTTATTCACACATATGCTTTAATGTGACGTAGGAACGATCCCAAACAGCCAAAAAGAGATTCTGCTCTCAGTTAGGTGATGTCAAAATGTGACTGTGCTGAAATCCACCTCGACATCAAAGTGCTCGATGCCCAAAATGTCCCCCAAAGCCTAAACTACATCAGCCTCAGAGTGTATCTCTGTTTAAGGAAGGAGTCCTCCTCCATGTGATGTATGTGCTTATAAGCAGAAAGTGCTGGCACGCCTTCGGAGAATCGCTTCTTCTTTTCTACTTTTTTCGAGGTTACCAAGTCATTACTTGGCAACTTGTGAATCCCTCTCTGTGTACGATCGTTTTCAGAGCCAACACAAACAGCGATTGTTGGCAGCGGCCCGTCGGCGGCTGTGGGCGTCAGTCTCCACCGATGTTCAGAGTCCTTTGAAATGCTGACCAGCTTTTTGACACAAGGTTTTGGAAGCAGCCGAGCTCTCGCTGCGAGATGCGGGCCCCGGCTGGATGCGGGGTGCGACTGGGTTCAAATCTCGATAGAGATGGATTATGGGTAAGAACTAAGGAGTTTTACATCACAGGCTCCACTTACTATCACTAGGCAATTTGTTCAAAGATGACTTTATGGACACATGCCACAAGGTGCTGAGACAGGGAATATTATTCGGAGCATTTTCATTTGACGTATTTTTTCTTTCACTGCCTTTCTGAAGGAAAAGTTGCACCTTTAACACACTCTGACACCTACAAATTGCTGCTAACAGATAGTTTTGATTATGAAATGTATCTGGAAATGCCAGCTTGAAGAAAGGAGTAGATGTACCACAGATGAACCAGATGAATGCATAGACACTTTTGATGCTGACTTTTGACATATTTGTGCTCAGAGTTTGATCAGTGTGCGATATTTTCTCCTTTACGTAACTAAATTATATAATTTCTTCTTCTACAACTGAGATATAGAATGCAGGACGTCAGAAGATGTTCCCATACAACAATAACACGATTATGGATACCATCAGCGCCGACAAAGTAGCCTTTACTCGCAATATTCGTCAAACAGCTCTGGTACAATGCTCTCCAAACACATGTGCTCTGACTGAAAAGCCATCTCTCGTGTCACACGCATAAACAACATGATGTGAAAGATCACTAACTAGCTTCCTGGTTCCTATGGCAACAAATAAAGCAGGGCCGGCCGTCTTTCATGGGGCTCATCAGCACGGGTGGAGCACGTGTTCAGCCCGGCAGATTGGCTGAAACGAGAAACTAAAACATGCTCACACATAAGCTGCACAACAGAGTTACAGGAAACAAATTAAAGGTGGAAACAGGAATTTAAAAATGTCGCTGTCCAGGGAAAACCTTGCAACTCTGGATTAAACTTTATTTATCTTGAAGGGGTAAGAAGATTTTCTTAACACATGAAGAGACTCTGTCCTTGAGTTTATCTGAAGAATTCAAAATCACCATTTAGAGGGACAGGGTTTTCACTGGACAGCTACCATGAGTATGTGTAGAACAACCAATGCACATATAAACATATAAACATATACAAGAACAAGCAAGACGTGATCTCACTTCCAGGATTATTTGCAAGTCCTTCTGCCTGAACCACGAAACACTTGTTTTTAATAGATGGGTAGTTTCTTTTCTCCAGGAACGTTCCTATGATGTGTAAAAAGGAGGAGAAAAAACACAGAAATCAGAGGATACTGTGATGGAAAGGATTTTTAAAGATAATGGCATTTGTTTTAGACGTTGGACTAACGTGTTATCTTTGTCCCATGAAAACCATGTAATGTCAAATTTGGTGATTTAGCATTTTTTCATAGAAATGGATGAATTCAATGGGTTAAAATAAATCTTCAAATAAACCCATTGGATCATCTGAAATTGTCACAAAACCGGGCTGTAAAGTTCACACTTTTGGACATACGTGGTTTTCACAAGACAAATATATATATTAAAAATACATAAAACATGCTATTCATCCACTTGGCTGTGAGAAATTAAGTGTGAACTCTAATAGTGTCTCCATTGTTTAACACAATAGTACAATGCACTTTTAAATGATAGCAAATACCTGGAATTTGTTTGTGATATGCAGTTTTCACCTCAGCTGTTTCCATGCAGGACTGAATGTTTTTTTAAACAAACTTCACTTCACAACGAGACAAATTGCTTTAAAAAAGCATATGAAGCGGCTACAAACTCTTGCAGAATCTAAATGTTCACAATGCAAACCGCATCAAAATGTCATCTTTATTAATTAACTTTAATTAAGGCGGTTGATTCTCGTGGAGATAATGACAGGAGCGTTTGTATTGTGGAGCAGGCGGAGCGGCCACTGGGTGGCGCTGTAGGGTCAGAGAAGCTGCGCGAGAGGACAGCTCTCGTGCTCTGCGTTTCATCAAGGATAGTGAATATGTCTGGATTATAGCAGTATTTTATTGTGGAAAAAATATTAATAAAATCATTAAGGGATTATTGTTGTAAATCATTGTGATGTTGACGGTTAAAAACGACATGAATAAACTGGTTAAATGCTTTTATTTAAGTGATTCTTCTATTTAAAGATGCTTCTTTTCTGTCACTGACTGCTGCAACAAACAAATACGAGATAAAACTGTCTCCTGCTAATTTATGTGAAGGCGTAAAAGAGCTTTCTGTAAGCAGCAAATAATGCAAATGTCGATACTAATACTAATGCTGTATTATAGAGATGTATTATCAGTGTGGGCCTGTTTATTACTGCTGCTCACTTTTCCACTAAATCTCTCAAAGATTAATTTTAACACGACTGTGACAAATTAGTGACCGAGTTGAACCTTGCACAAATAATTATGTGCCCGGTTTATTTTATTCTGTGTTTTAATCCGTGCAGGACGCTGCATTTGGGACTGAACTGCAGAGACCAACCGGGATGTCTCTGCAGCCAAAAAACTTCCCTCGAGAACATCATTTAATGGCAAATGTGTGTGCGTGGGGAGAGGAAAAAATACAATTAGGTGCTAATAACGTAAAGTATTGTACGATATTACACCCATACGAAGAGACTACAAAGAAAACTCTATAACACTAATATAAAGTCAAAAAAGTTCCAAAAAGGAATATTATGAATAGTTATAGTTTCTAGTTTAGATGACGCAAAATGTACTCAAATGTCACTACGCACTTATAATATATAATAGGAAAAACTATAAGAATATTTTGAATATTATAAAAATTATTATGTGAATTATAACGGTGACACGTCACTACAAACTAAACAAATAAGCCATTAAATCAAAAGCAAACGGAATAACAAGTATTTTAAACAGCTATAGGAATATTAGTTTTCCTCCCTTTTTTTGGGGCCAATGCACGCGCCTTTTAAAGGCTTAAAATATAACGTTTGCAGTAAAGTTGAAAGGTTTATTCCCACTTTGCTTTAAATATCTAAATAGAAAACGATCTACATTTAAGAAGAAGACTGTCAGTTCTAAATGTGTAAATTAAATCCAACAACATCGCTCATGTTGTTGAATTAAAGGCGTTAAATCCGCATGTGGATCGAGGGGAGTCTGGAGCTGTGTGTGTGTGAGTGTGTGTGTGTGTGCAGATGAGATGCTGATGCACATTCTCTCTGTGGCTGAGCTGCACACACTCCTTCACCCCTCCTCTACCTATCCATCCTGCCTGCTCACAAAACCATGACCTTCACAATTTATAGAGGAAACCCCCGAGAGTCACGTCATATTATAAAACGTCCTCCTCTTTATTTCTCTCCTCTCTTCTTCTTCTTCTTCTTCTTCGTGTGCTGCCACAAAAACAACTTGAGAAGTTATATTTAAATGTGGGCCTGTTATGATCTTTTGTTAAAACACTGACCTGAATTGTATTGTTTTTTTTTTTTATACTCTGATGTCGAAGGAAGAGAAAAGGTATCCCGTAAACATAATGTCATTATGTCGTTTATATTTATGTATAAACCAGCATATCAAACACAATAAAATCAATAATAATAATAATAAGTAACTGGTTTAACACTCATGAATGGCCACTTTATTTATATATATGCTATATTAACTCCAACGTGCCCCAACTTAATTTCACAAAAATAAAAACTGCAAAAATGAATACTAATTAAATCAAAATTAAATTAAATAAAAACCTAAATTAAACAAACGAGCACGCCGATCCCTCAGGGGATTTGTTTTTGCAGTTTATGATCTAAATAAAATATACTACTACTACTACTAATAAAAAGTGAAGCAGACTTTTGCATCACGCCCACATTGCTTATGGAGGCACCACGATGACAGCAGTGCAAATAAACGATGAATCAACGAAATAAAGCCGCCATACTTACTGTAAAACAATAGTAATAATAATGATCAAAAGTCAGCAGTCACAAGCACAGAAGGATATTTTCTGAGCGTCTTTTCTGCAGCAGAGATAAATCCATGTGGACGTGGAAGAGGAAGGCTCCCTGTGGAGAGGAGCTCAGAATAATCCATATTCATGCGCTCGACACGTGGAGTAAATACAGTATGAGGGGGGGAACCATTGTGTACATGCACATTTCACCAGGTTAGACTGAGTCTGACACCATTTATTAGTCTTTTTAAGTGACACACAGTGTAACTATATCACGAGTGCAAGTGTAACTGCACCTACAAACGGAGTGTATGCTACAGAGGCGTGCATCTATTATATCTGAAATATTTAAAAGTTGCTTTACCGTCTAAAAGGCCACTTACGCAGATAATAAGCATACTAAAGCGCGTGTATATACAATTAAAAAGTGAGCTTAAGTGTGTGTTGTGTGGGCGAATGCAACTCTGCAAGGTGCTGTCCGATAATTAAACACATTACATGATATTTACAAGCATACAAAAATATATACAAAGCAATTTAATTCAATTTAAAGTGGAATATGTAGTACAGACCTACAGCTTTAATCACACCACAATGAACACTTTAAGTGTAATATATATATATATATTTTATTTTTTCTGTGATGAGACTTATTTGTTTAGGCCGATATTTAAAAATAATTGCTATTAGCTGTACATGGTGACAGCATGTCAGTGACTGATTGAAGGGCGTCACATGAAATATTTATACTATTCGGGCATTAAAAGTTTGTTTTTATAGGACAAATAATCCGGAGTCCCTCCACTTCCCTGCTGAAGTCTTGTTTTAAAGAGCAGAGTGCTGTGACAACGAGCAGCTTTAATTAGCGCGACGAGCCAGTTGGGCCACTGGCGTCCTAAATCAATAGCAGGGAAAGCAAAGTGCTCCTCGGGCCTGAACGTATGGGCACACACACACACACACACACACACACACACGCTCACACACACACGCACGCACGCACGCATGCACGCGCTGCTGCCAACATGGTTTTGAAGACCCATGAAAAAAGACAAAGTTGTACCAAAACCCATTGTGAGATTTGAAACTCTTTTTGTGTCGTCTTTGGTCAAATCTCTCTCTAGATTTTGGATATTTCTGCAAGCTGCTGGCTGCTCTAAGAGGCTTTTTTTTTTTTTTTTTGCGGGATCCACACGCACAGGTTCGCTGTGTGGGATTTGTTATAGTCAACTTGCAACTTACTTCTAGCAGGCTTATGTTAGCACGTCATGTGACTTAGCGTGGCATTTTACATCCAGAGGAAGAGCATCGGTAGGTAGCAGCATGAGGCCGAAGAGGAGCCTCACAGCACACATGCTTTTATTTCAAAAGGCTTGTTGTTCCACCAGCATGCGCCAAATATTACTAATACAATTAAACAAACAGCCCAACCTTATATTGTTTTGAAAAGCCTCATAATTAATTTTCTTTAAGCAGCCTAACATGCTGAAACGTCCTTGCAACCATCAACACATTTGTGTTTAAATTACGCAGGAAAAGCTAAAGTTTGGAGCGCTGCACATACAGCGTGTCTGCTGCCACTTTTACTAATGGAGACAAAGAAAAATGATGCCCACTTCTCTATATCATTGAATTCAGTTGCTAAGCAACTAGTATGGGAAATCATCCGCGAAATTCAAATCCTGCAGCGCGAGGACACGTTTTGTGAGTTTTGCTGAATAGGCGAGCAAGACAACTCAAGGAAAAAAAAAAAAAAAAAGTTTGGAACCCAGGAACACATTTGCCTCTTGCAGCCGTGACGAAAAAATAGTGCTGTTGTAAAAAAAAAAAAAAAAGAAAAAAAAAATGATAACACTGTCAAAGTGTTGACTATATCATTTAGAGTTATTATAGGGGATGAACTAATACAATGTCACTACACAAGCGCTTTATCAGCCCCGTTAGGAATATTTGTCCCTGCACCTGTCCCGCACTAAGCCTGTCAAAAGTCCTGAAACAACAACCCAGATATTAATCTGCAGCACTCCGACACGTCAAACAGCAGCTCTGCACCGGCTCATCCTCAGTGACTGTGGAGGCTGAGCCTGTGGGGCTGCTCAGCTCTGGACAGACACAATCAATAAGCTCTGTGACCCACTGCCCCGCATCCGAACACAACATGTCAGCTCCCCGGGTTCACACTCTACCTGCGGAACACACCTGGCTGTTTGGGACTTTGAATGGCTGTGGATGGAGTTGTGAAGCATCTGCATTCATAATCCTGCCTGTTCCCCAAAAGCAGCCAGCTATAAATTCAATTTTGCTGTTTCAATGAGTGTAAATCAATTATTTGGCAGATTATACAGTTGGCTTTTTGTTGCACTGACGAGCGCATGAATCAGGCTATTAATTATGTGTTTATCAGTATTATGGGATGCAGGATCTGTACTATGAGCTGCAACATAATTATGACATAACATGCAGTTTAGGACGCTGTATACATCAACCCCACACTGTGGACGTTATCCGGTTTGGATTCTCTAAGAATTCCCGATGCTCTCCATTTTCTCCCCACGAAATATAAATCGGGGGCTGTTTCCAGCCTGCAGCTGAGGCTGGGGCTGCTGCTTTTTGCCCAAGGCCTCAAGAGGCAGCAGATGTAAACAAACAGGCGAGCCATTGTGCAGGCCTGCAACTGACCGCGATGTTTCATTTAAATGGTAATACACAGTTATGGCAGGATGATAACAACGCTGTTGGACATTTATTTAAGCTTAGGCAATAACTTATGAGCTCTTAATAGCGTAAATGCTATATTAACACGCACATTTATCTTTTTTTTTTATATTAGAGCAAATACAAAAAAAAAAGATGTATTTTTTTTAGATTAAAGGTCGAGTATTTATCTTTTTTTTTTCCCTCTCTACAAAGAGTCTTTGTTCTGCGATATTTTAATGGAGGTTATTATTAGCTCGCAGCTTCATCTGGGACAAAATAGTCCTCCATTTTCTTTATTAGCTCCTGCATGCACAAAATAGCACACAAGGTGATTCCCCTTTCAAAATAATCCAGCCCAATATGCGAGAAGAATATAAATCTCAAAACACAAGATGATTGCATTTCATTCTAACAAATTTATTGTGTCTCAATCAGCTCGTACGGAACCACTACTGAAATTAAATTACAATCAAATTATCACATCAAAATATACCCTTATTACCTAACAACGGTCAATGTCAGCTTATGATGATTTGTGCTCCTTTAGAAACGATAATACAAAATTAAACAAATAAGGGCAAACAACAAAAATATAAGAAAGAAATTAAGATAAAACAAGAGAAGGGAAAGCATCTTACACAAGTTCCTGGGGGGGAAATAAATTACCGTTTGGAATAATTCATATGTATTCCGAATAAAATATTAAAACAAGTCATTCTGATGAAAAATATAAAGTAAATAACTCAGATCAGTATCTGATCTAGTGATCTATATTGCCGGCTTTACAGAGTTTTGTTTATTAAAACCTACCAAAGAATACTGCTTAGAAAGGGCAGCAATAATAGTATATCCACAGCACCCACTCACTCACACTTGGCAACAGATTTTTTTTTCTCAAATAAGTGCAGTTGAAGTCTTTTCAAATGTCTTATGCTCTATTTGTTGAAAAAAAGGAGGAAAAATCCACTCACGGTGTCAAAGTCCATTAAATAATAACAAAAAAAAAAAGAAAAAGCCAACCCAAAAAAGAAGGTGATCTTTGAGATCAGGCGGGGACAGTCCTGGTCCTGGATGTCTTTTCTTTCTGGGCTCACGAGGGCCTCAAGATGACAAAAAAAAAAAAATTAAAATCCCTAATCCTCCGCGTGTGTAAATGAAACCATGCAGTCCACCTCAGAAAAAGCAAACTGCTGTAAATCATGATGGAAGCTTCGTGGATGTCACTCTTGTTCATATTGTTGCAGTTTTTCCCCTCTTGTTATTGTTAGGCTTGGAGAGGAGGGAAGGCGGTTCAGTCCCATTTCTAAATATACAAAATGCCTGCTCCTTTGTTTCTTCAATCAAACACAGGATAATGAGAGGGAATATTTTTTGAAGGAGGGAAGAGAAAAAAAAAAAAAGAATAAAAACAATACTTGGTTTCCTCTTGATGTGTTTTAATGCGCCAAAATTACCTGGTGGAATGAACTTGTAGTTGTCACCCTCTGGTCGCTCGCTTCACTTGCATCTTTTAAGTAATCTACTAAAAAATGCCCCTGAAAGAAAAAAGCAGAAGGAACCTTTTAGGTTAAGACATTTCAGGGCCTGGAAGAAGGTTAACGGTGCGTTTTTCTGAGGGGGTTTGGGAGGAAGAAGGGAAAGGTTGCAGTTTTTTTTTCTCTTTCTGTTTGTTTTTCTGGTGAAAAATAGATAACACATTTGCAGTCTCATTCATATTCCCTCACAATCACAGTATCAAAAAAATCTATCTTGACGATAGTCTGTATGTTTTTAATCAGTTTAATTTCATATAAAATATTCTTGTGTGCTGTTCTATGTTTCACTGAACATTCTTTTGCAGTCCATGGAGGGGGGCGGTGTTTCTGCACTCACATTGCCGACCTGAGAGTACACATCCTCCGGCGTCTGTGCCACTCCTGGGGGCGTCATCCGTTTTTCCTTCTGTCTCCTATTGCAAAACCACACTCTAACCACCTCTTTCTCCAGCTGCAAGTTGTCCGCCAGGCCGGTGATCTCCTGGGCCGAGGGTTTGGGGCATTTTAGGAAGTGGCTCTCCAAAGCCCCCTTGACGCTCACTTCGATGGATGTGCGCTTCTTTCGCTTCCTCCCCTGCGCCGCGATCTTGTCGATGCTGGTGGGGCTGCCGGTGGACGAGTCGGCCTCCTCTAGCCACTTGTTTAACAAAGGCTTGAGCTTGCACATGTTTTTGAAGCTGAGCTGCAGAGCCTCGAATCTGCAAATGGTTGTCTGAGAGAAAACGTTCCCGTACAGGGTGCCCAAAGCCAAGCCGACGTCCGCCTGCGTAAAGCCCAGTTTGATCCTCCGCTGCTTGAACTGCTTGGCGAACTGTTCCAGGTCGTCGGAGGTCGGCGTGTCGTCGTCCGAGTGCGGGTCGTGGCTGTTGACGCCGCCGTGGTGCTGGTGGTGCGGATGCTGGTGGTGATGATGGTGGTGGTGGTTGCCGTGGTCCAGATCCGGGGTGTCCCCCCTCACTAAGCCCGGGTGCACCAAGCTCTGGCTCCCCGGACTAAGCATCCCGTTCACAGTGAACCCCCCCGGCTGGGAGTAGATCAGCGACTGCTGCTGCTGCTGTCCCCCAGATATGGAGTTAATGTGAGCCGCAGTCGTGCTCCCCCAAGCCCCGGCATGAGTCTGATGTGGAGCTAAGTGAGGGGGCCTGTGGTGCAGCGCAGTGCCCGTGTGCAGATCGTCTCTGCCGGGGTTTTTCACGTCCTGCTGCTGCGGGCTGCCCGTCATCCCGACGGGACTCGACGACCAGGGTGATCCGGCTTCAGCTGCAGCAACCGCGGCTGCTGCTGCGGCCGCTGCGGCGTGCGGGAGCGATGTCACCCACTGGTGGGCATGGCTCAGCATGTGTCCCCCGTTGCTCGCTGCCATTGCGCCTTGCATAAAGTCACTCTGTACCATTTTGACTGAGGGGTCTCCTCTGTAGCCCCCAGACCCCGAGGTAACCGCAGCACTGCCCGGCTGCATGCCACCACCTCCGGAGTCAGAGTGCACGATGGAGCCGGACGATAAGATGCTATTGCTGGACAGATAAGGATTGGAAGCCGCGGTGGCCATTCCGTCAACCCTTATGAATATGTTTGTGGATAACCCCCCTCCCTTTTTACAGTCGCTTCTTTCGAGCAGGCAAATTGTATCTCATGAATTATTCAAACTTTAAAAGTATGAGTAGGTTTTTGGCAATACCATCGACGCGCGTAAAAACGCAAAAAAAGCTTCAAAAACGGTGGCAGAAAACTGAAGAAAATCCGCACGTATTTACAACATTCTAGTTCAGTTGTGCATGGATATCGGCGAATAAAATTCCAGGTTTTCAAAAGCCCTTTGAAACCATGTGCAGTCCGTTTAGAAAGTTTTGCACTGGGATGAAATTGTGAGCATTACAATTCAAATGTAGAGGAAAAAAAGCGTCGTCCCATACAAACTTTTGGTGGTCGCAAAAAACAAAAAGCCTTGCAAATTCTCCACAATGTACAAAGTCCCAGTTTATGTCCCCTTTGGATGAGAAAAACATTAGCAGAGTGTCCTTAGTTCTTTTGTAATTCAGTCGCCGAGATTTCTCCCTCGCTTTATTCTTTTCTCTCTCTTCTTTTATAGCACTGTAGAGCCTCTCTTTGTTCTGTTTTGATGTATATAAACCTGCCAAACCGCAAACTCCCGATGAAGTACAATCCAGTATAACAGTGTACGGCGCTGCTTGCAAGCCTCTTCTCTCATTCGCTTGTTCTCTCTCTCCACCTCTCTCTCTCTATATCTCTCTCTCTCTCCCTGACAGGCCGTGTAGTCCCGCCCCCCTCCAAGCCCGACGACGCGCGGATGTTTACCCCGTGCGTCCCCGTTGATTGGTTACCCGGGGTGTGATTGGCAGGTCTCGCCAGTTTTGCTCCGGGCGCACGAGCCCTCCTTCCGGCTGTTCCAATTGGCTGATTTTTAATTGCAGTCCAAACAAAACGGGGAACACAACTTGGTAGTAAATAGGTATTAGTACACAAACAGGGGTGAAGGGGTAAATAAGAAAGGTCGATAAACTGTGACCTCTAGTTTGTGAACATCATGAGTTAAACCTCCATCACGATTCTTTTTTTTTTTTCCCCCAGAAAAGCTTCAACATATTCAGCTTCTCCATTTATACAGAAGTACACCTGCATACATTTTATTATACATACATAGTATACAGGTTTATGTCAGCTTTATTCAGTAAATAACAATTGTATTTAAGCAGTTTTATCTTCTGTTACAAACCTACATCCAGGCTTGGGAGTTTATCCAAAACCTGCGCGCGAATTTGACACTATAAGATCAATTGGTAACAATTATAATTATCTGGTAGCATGACCTGGTTGTGTAATAATAAGGCATCCATACTGCCACAGCCAGGAGTTTAATTCCCCCTGGGCCACCAATGAGAAACACAGGAAAGACTTAGAATAAGAAAAAAAAAAAGTTCCCTAAATGGTACATGATTTATCTTGTTATATTAACCTACATGCAGATGAGGCGCATTGGTCTGGTAACATGGCCGGATTAGCATTTCAAAACTGTTTGGCATATAACAAGCATATGAAAGTGAAAGTATTATCAGGCTCATGGTGGTTAATGCAGTACAAACCATGACACTGCACCCTAAACCTCAGAGCAGCACATGTAAAGCACAGCACAGAGAGGAAGTGCATGTCATGATGTGAGTGCAGAAGAGGCACTGCAGCCACGAGCCGGTGCAGCCCTGCGCCTCGGCTCCTCAGGAGTTAACGCGCAAAGGTTGCGGGGATGCTTCCATGCGGAAACGCCGCGCACAGGCAACCTCACTGAAGCACAGTGAAAGAGAAAGTGGCAACCAAAACAAGGGCAAATTGAGCAGTCCTTGGGGGATTTGTACGTGCAGGGTGGCGGCACTGGAAACGTCTGCTTAAGAAGAAGAAAAAGAAAATCGGGAGATATAGCCCTTAAAATGCACACCATCCCTCAGGATGACCACATAACCCCGGAGATGAATGGGGCCTTTGTTAGTGCGCCTATGGACGCACCCATGGGTGGTAATAAGTGCCAGATATACAGCTCCCACTGCACCCATTGGTTGAGTTTGGGGTGTCAGCAGCCTGTTGAGTCCACCTGACCAAAACAAGGCCCGTGGCAGGTGATTCTCAGACAGGATTAACTGTAGTTTGTATAAAGGTTAGAGCTGCATGTCAAACACTGGCTCATAAGCTCCCCAAATCAAAGATGGCGCAAAGATTTTATTGCAAAAGGGATTTAAGGGCAAATATAAGGCAGAGGAGTTTCTGTGCACAGGCTCCATGCCAGCCCCCACTTCTTCTCATCCCAGTAGATTTAATTTGGACTAGGCTCAAAACCGAGGGAGCCTCGTGGATTTGTTTACATTGAATAGGCAGGCTAGGGGCCAGAACCATGGGGCCCTCTATTCATTAATATACAGTGAGGATTTCTGTCTAAATTACTGCTGTTCAATCCACACTGCGCGCTTTGAAAGGGCGTCTCAGGCGGCCAGCAGAGACGTGACACCAAGGCAGAGCAGAGGGCTCCGGAAAGATAACCATTCAAAATGACAATAATATAGAATATATATAAAAGGAGAGTCAAAAAGCATTTCAGAAATGCTCCCCGAAAATCACCGCGCGGCGATAAAACAAAAAAAAAAAAAACACTCCTCTGATATATGATGTGTTTATTGTTTATTTGCTTATTATAAAAGGTTCCCAAGTTCCCTGCTGGGGGAGTTCATTTATTTTGTATGCAAAAAAAAAAAAAAAAAAAGAAAGAAAGAAAGGGGGGAGAGGAAAAAAAAAAATCATCCCCAAGTATAACAAGAGACGAACAGTTAGTGCTGATTTTCATTTGCATAAATTTTCATATATTTTAGTGAAAATAATAGCGGGAGCCGAGGAGTGCTCCTGCTCAGTTGAGGCAGAGGAAAGAAAATCTTAGGGAGCACCGAGTCGTAGGAAAGGGAGATAACCATTTACAGCCTCCATATGAACAATGTGAAGCTATTTCCCTTTTCTTGGACGCAAGGTAAGTCAACAATTATCTATGCGGATTTCTTTTTACGCTCGAGGAATGTTGGAGTTTATCGCCTTCTCGCGCACTGCTCCTCTGTGGCTGCCTCCTTATAGACTGTTCGCTGCTTTAAATTAAATGTCAGCCTACTTCTGCGCCGACGTGCAGTCATATTCTCTTATATTTTAAACCGAATTGCAAATGCGTTTTCCCGTTACCCTGGATGCGTAAAAATCA
Organism: Bovichtus diacanthus; assembly: GCA_943590825.1. Taxonomy (NCBI): domain Eukaryota; kingdom Metazoa; phylum Chordata; class Actinopteri; order Perciformes; family Bovichtidae; genus Bovichtus; species Bovichtus diacanthus. Next base: position 8,565,954 of record CALSBV010012184.1, on the reverse strand, counting down.
ATACGCGCGCCGCTGTTTGCTTTTTTTTTTTTTTTTATATATATAAATAGCGGGCAGATGGATAAGCTGTGCTGTTTTGTAGTGAATGTCCACCGGAGAAAAGTGCAATCAATCACATTTTAAGCAGGGAGAGAGGAAGAGAGAGGGAGGGAGGGAGAGATAGACCCCTTGGTTGAATCCTCCAGAGGGATCGCGTAGGCAAGTGCAATATGAAATCGTTTAATATAAATCGATCTTGCCGCTGCAAAGTTTGTTTAAAGTTTATAAGCAGCAGCTTGTCGACCACAGCTCGGTCTTAAACTGCACCCATCAAGGCAGACAAAGCGTATAAATAGCCTGCGATGTTAATGGATGCGGAGCGGTTTGTTCTTTCTCTTGCTGTTTTAGTTTTGGAGCGAGGAAATGTCAAGGAAAAGTCCAACCAACGCGACAGATTTTGTTTTAAGAGAAGCGCAGATGTAACAGTGACCTGGTCACAGGCAATTATTTATTGTCAGACAGGAATCATTCCAGTGTCTGTAACGACTTTCTAACAGGAATGTGTGCGCTTTGCGGAACACTTCGCTGAGGGGGATTCTGTTCTCACGGGTTAACTCCTTCTCCCTTCATGGATGGGGAGTGCATTTCTGAGCCCGGCACTTGGTAGCCATGGTGAGCCCAATAAAAGGGGGGAACACTAGTCGCATTAAGCTGTATGTTTGTGCACTGGAGTCGAGATGAAAAGAGGCTTGGTGTCCCGGGCCAGCAGCAGCAGCATCGGTGCTTGACGGTAACGCGTTACAGTAACGACATTACTCCATCTGCAGGAGCAAAAAAAAAAAAAAAAACAAAAAAAAAAAAACAAGAATTCGTTTTTGTGTTTCACTGCATGCTTGTGATCTCACATGTAATTATCCACAAACTGTGATCACGTCAGTTTTCATCACCACGTTGTCTTGGAAAACAACCTAATCTCACTTTAATAAAAAAAAAAAAAAAGTACATCATTTAGGTTTTATTGAGCAAGATCAGGACTCAGTGGTTTTGGGAGGCAGCCAAGTTATCGCGATGTTTAAAATCATGTCAAAAGCGATCATATTGTGGTACGTAACGGGAAAGTAATGTAACGCACTGCTTTCCACAGACCATTTATTTTTGATTTCTAAAACTCGTGATGTGAGTCACGAGCGAAGAGGAATCCGTTGTTTTTTTTTATTGGAATATATTGAACATGCATCTCCTGCAGGCAGCTGTTGAGTCAGGGTGGAGGTGAACTAGTTTTCGGGAGCTATTGTTGGTTGGATCATAAATAAATAAATAATCAGACCTGCCGCCAGGTGTCGCGCTCACTCATGATGCAAATATCCTATAGCTTACACTGCAAAAAATGTCCATCTTATGTCACATTTATGAATTATTAGGTATTTATTTAAATAATGTATGATATGGTGAGTTGATCCCAGGTGCTTCCAGTGCAGTTTGTAATCTGTACTTTCATTTAATAACGTCTCAGGGTCATTTTTTAAAATTAAAATTCTACTTTAACGCTGAATCTCTTGATTCAAAGGACTATTATTTTAACCAAGTTGCTTTGCACTGGACGCATTTAAAATTAAAATGGACATTTTAGGATTGAACCACTAAATGGAACATATCTAGGCTTTTTTAAAACATTTTTTTGCAGTGTATAAGCTTTCGTCTTATAATTGTATGGCCACCGTTTCAAGAACAGACATGAATTGATGGTTGGATGACACGATTGGCAATTAAGATATCACTGGGATGGAGGAGGAACATGACTGAACGGGTCAGTGTGGAGAAATAACGTCACACACACACACACACACACACACTGAGACAGCACATACATATGCTGCATTTAGCTAATTCCCTCAAAACACACCAGAGATAAAAACGAGGGGCTCAGACTATATTCTGGTTCATCCCTCAATCCCATAGGCAATTAAATCACCTTAATTTAATTATCCAATTTTTTTTTAAAGATATCCCACCCAATTTAATTGCAGGCTAGACCCTCACATACATTATTATTGTTCGCATATTTCCGCGCCACGAGCGCCACGATTTGCGTAAAAAGAAAACTGCTCGTATTGATCTGTGACGAGCAGCCTATCAATGACAGCCCTAGTTGATATGCAAATAGTCTGTGATTAGAAAGGGCCTGCACGCTGTTGTAAACCAGTCGCCATCTGCAGTAGCCTATAAGCCATACGTCTGAGCCAGCAGGTCTGTGTGCAAACGTATGACTAACCGGCGACTTTAAGAATTATTAGCAAGCGAGGGCTGGGCAGGACTCATGAATCATCCCGGGAATTAGTGCATTGCAATTTCTCCGCATGCTTGACCGGCCATTTAGCGTTAGTCTTCATCATCGTCATCATCAGCAGCAGCAGCACTAAAACCAGCAGCAGCAACAAAGCATCAAAGCAGAACTGTGCGTTATTACCCAGCATTATGCACCCATTCTGTCATGCTGTACAATGACGGTTATTGGTAGCAGGAGGCCATTTATTTATTCCTCCAGGAACAGATGATCTAATTCATCAAGATGCCTTCATGAACTTGCGTTTCCCCCGGTCTGAAGCAGCATGCTTCCAAATCACGCACAGTTCTGGATTTAAAAGACATTTGATGAAGGATTTCATTTAAAAAACATGTTGAAATTTGAGCATAATCACACCCAGTGGGGGATAAAAACGTCCACCTGACAATGGCCACAAGACAAAAACACCACAAAAATCAATTTACACACAACATTAATCTACTCCATCTCCCTCATAAAGCATCCTCATGGTCTCATCACTTTGATACTGCAGTTGCCATTAATTTATGACACCTGACATGCAGATTTATGTCAGTCCTCAAAAGGTGGGTAAACCCAGTGTGGGTGCCTGTAGCATCCACTTCCCCTGGTTACAATATTCAGATTAAATTGATGCAATTCCTGCCGTTTTAATTATGGCCTATTTAAGTTGCCTATGGGCTACATAATTTATTTTCTTCCCCTTGGTCCAGTCACTAATCCGAGACGACATACGTTGAGTGTGTCTCACGTCAGGCCAAACGTTGATTTAAAGCCGAATCCAACTTGGAGCACTTAAATGATAATGTAGCTTCTATACCGTTAATTAAATGGGCTACACTGAATACCAGTGTAAGCATTAAACATGCCTTCAATTTCAGACATGAATGGGATTTTTTTCTTAACCCATTAAAACGAGACAGAGGCTCTTTATTAATATTCTATTAATAAAGGCCAATATCGTTATATACACCTCTTATTCCACTACGCTGGGTTAGTAATTGCCCGGTATTAGCCGTGCGGCGCAGTGGGCATACAGCTTGTGAATGGGCGGAAATGCAGGCAAAGATTACATGTTTAGTGTATCACAGGACTCTCCAGTGGTGCTCATGGCTCAGGCATGTATCAGCACAGCTGCTATTGATTTGGGATTGGAAATCAATATGGATGTCATAATTTGGCCTAAAAGAGATTTGTGTGATGTTAAAAAAATGCAGTTTAAAGCCCAGGAGGGTGTTTGGTGGTCACACGTGGCTTTTATATGTGTGTGTTTTAGAACTGAATTAAATGATTATTTCAGTTTTTCCAAAATAACAAAATTTAGCATGGGAAAAGTGATTCAATTAAACAAAATTAATTAAGTTTTTATTTGGGGGCAGAGAAAATGAGCAACAGATTAAAAATTAGTCACATTATGGCTGTAGAAATAAAGTTGAGGCGTGAATTAATTTCAGAATAAAAGGTCAAAAGTTGCAGTGAGGTTAGTTTATAAAAATTTTCTGGGAAACATAAAAAAAAAAAGAGGTATGGGGATGAAAATATGCTACTGTATGGACTGATCCAAATACACACACACACACACACACACACACACACACAGTTAGAGGTGAGTGACGGGGGACAGATCGGCAAAGATAAGATGAAGTGCAGCTTTCTGAGTCAGAGGGGCGGAGGAGAGAGAGGACAATTGTGTGTGTGCATGTGTGTTTGGGCGAGGAAGAGGGGGTGGGGGGGGGTGCTTTGTCTGTCAGTCTTCAGCTTCAACCCACCCCCACCTTCATCCCTCCACCCATTGGGTGCTGGTTGCCTCATAGTCGCGGCCAACTCCCTCCTCTCTCTCTGCAAGTCACACACACATACAGATGTAAAACACATCAGCATGGACACACATGCCCAAACACCCCCACCTCCAGCAGCAGCATCAAAACAAACCACAGCGTTATTGTGTATGCAAATCAGCAGACGGACACGCTGGTATTTTTCTATTCTATTAGACTGTATTACACATGCTAATCAAGAATGATATTGTGTTATTAAGCTGAGTAATTAATGAATAAACTAAATCCGCAGGAAATCAAATCTATATAGAAGTCTTCAACAGTCTGGATTGTAGCCACTGTGCATGTCTCTCCATAGTCCATGCTTTTTGTTTTTGTTTGTTAAACAGTGGCGTTCCCTGAGGAAAAAGAGGAGGGGGGGGGGCTGTTTGTGGCACCTCCCTGCCCAGGATTACATTAATCAAAGTATTTATTTCCCTCGGGGAGCCAGGCGCAAATCACTCCAAATCCCAGCAAAATTGGATAACAGAAGAACGGGCGCATCTCGGGTAACCCTCTCTCGTGCTTTTTTTTTTTTTTTGTGTTGCTCATTTCACCAACTTAATGGATCTAGTTCTATCTAACTTTGTGGAACAGTGTGTGTGGAACAGCAGGGAGGGCGGTGGGGGGGTTGTTAAGCTAGAGGTATTGAGGCCTTTGAGAAGACAAACAACATAATTGGATGGAAGCGGGCGCTCAGGTAGAGAAAAAACAACACTAACCACATCCCCGATAGGAGTGACTCTGGAGCTGGACAAATAACAGCCATTCTCTGATTCCCTTTCGAGGTTGTAGGCACGTCTGGGTCCGAGCCAGCAGCAGGAAAAACCTAGCATCTAAGACCCCCACCCCGCCCCCCCCATCTGTAATAGACGTGTCAACCTCTTACACCAAAGCCGCCTGCTCTCTCTCTCCACTAAGTCTGGTCAATCCATCGCAAACCCCACAAAGTAACAACCATTCCTGATACCGTCTTTGCACTATTTGCTCAGTAATTACGTGTGATGTTTGGGCAAAGCCAGCGTGGCTAATAAATCAGCTAATGTTTACAGTCAAGCCGGTGCCGAGAAGGCAATAAATACAGCACCCAATATGCTGCCTATTACAGGTAATGCAAATAAAATAATAGGGCTGTAATTTTTCCCTATGTGTTGCGGTGGCGGCGCTGGCTTTGATATTCATGAGGGGAATGGGGAGGAAACGTCGTCTCTCGGTCTTTATGGGCGACCACATTGTAGCGCAAATTCAACGGCGCTGCCTTCGTCCCAATCAGGGATAAATGATGGCCTCGTTGCACTCTGCCACCCCGAAACACACACATGCTCTCAAATGCATGCAAACACAGTTGTATGTTTGGAGACGCATTCTTGCACACACACACTGCTGCCGCCTCACGTGTGCTAGAGGGTGCAAGGGAGAGCTGGAGTTGCCGGCGGGGCCCCGAGTCCTTTCAGAGTAAAAGGCAGCCTGCCTGCATGGAGTGCCATACATGGACTCAGCTGCACATTTGGCTTCTATAGCATCTAGTGTATGTGTACACAGTATCCATACTTCTGTACACAAAGCTGCTGAGTTTACCCAGCCTGTGTGTGTGTGTGTGTGTGTGTGTGTACAGCGTATACTGTACATGCATTGAGGTGCAGGTGTGATGCATACGCAGAGACAGCAAACTGTTTGCCATCATATAATGTCTGATGATCCATGATGCTGAACAAATGAGCAGAAAATCTGCAGCTCTAATGGGGCCGGTGCAGGTGGGATGTTCCGTCAACTCTAAAATCCTCACTTAGAAGGTTTTACATGTGCACAATAACACTGCAAATTGCTTCTATGTACGTTGCCGTCATTTCCGTATGATATGAAATGCTACTTTTTATATCATTGCTGCAAATCTTACACTTTAAGCACAATGCTGCAGAGTTTTACACGTTGGAATATTATTTTTCCAGCTGTCCCATGCAGCCATTGATTCTCCAATATTTCAGCAAACTCTTAAAACTTGCTTGACTGCATTTGTTTTTGACAGACAAATGGTATGAGGTAAAACAGTGCCTCTCAGTCTGCATCATTGACAAAAAATGTAAGCTGACGTAATGCTCACTGTGACGAATAACGAACCAAAGCAAGTTTTAGGAGCCTGACAATCGATTTTCATACGGCACAGAAATGAATGGTGAACAGTGGGGTAACTGCATGCAGAATGCTAAAACACTGCAACATGATTACCAAAATAGTTTGTTTCAAAGCTGTGCTAATTGACTAATACACATTGTATTAACATGAATGGAAACCAACGGCTGCTCGCGAGAGTGGAAAACACATCGTTATGCATTTGAAAATATCAAAAAATCAAAAAGACTGCAATGAATTTGTATAAAAGAGTTAGAACTTGGAAATGTATGGTCCTTTAAAAGCACCCACAGGACCCCGTGTGTCCCCGGGCCACGCTTTGAGACCCCTGTATCAGACAATGTAAGCTTTGCATGTATTACATTGTACTGCGTCTCCATCACACACACACACACACACACACGAGCGTGGCTAGCTAGCTGCAGCTTCAAGGCGTCTATAATAATGATCAGTGGCTCTCAACTTCACAATGGGGCCTTGCTGTTGGGGTCGGCGACTGTTGTTGATGATATGCGGCCGCGGGTGACATGTGCTATTCATACGAGAGCTTGTGTGGTCACGTTCAGCAGCCGGGAAGTCTTGATTCATGCGGGCATTATGCACGCCGGACGCTGATGGCACCTCTCCCTGTTGCCGTGCAGTCAGGCCCATTTGTTTGGAAATGGGTTTACATACATCTTCTTCCAAATGACTCTCCCTCTTCCTCTCCCTCTTCCTGGGCTTACAGCTCCTGCACACAGATTGGGTAAACTAGAGGCTACAAACATGCAGCTATATCAACTGCAACAGAGGGATTTTAAGTGTTATTCACCCTGTCGGCCATGTTGGAGGTATTAAGCAGGGCAGCTGTGGGTATGAACAGTCCACTATGATTCTACGGACTTTAGCTCATTCAGTAAGATTCAATGATCTTGGGTCAATTTTTGATTTGGTTTTCATCCCACATTATTTGCTTTCCTGTTTGGTTCCAAACTCATCTGTTTTGTGCACTTTTGCATCGGCTTCCAGCTGATTTTACTGCTCTGGCTCGATCCTGCGTTTGCGAGCTTCTCAGCTAGCAGTCCCCCGGTCTCGACTTAAAGGCCCTGAAAACATATTTTCTCCAAAAGCTTCTTATTAGCAATTGGATCCTACGCAAACACACAATTATCCGTTGAACTTGAATCAGTTTTGGTTATTGAACAACAGAGATCTCTGTGCTCGGGTTTCTTTCTGTGCTCGGAGTGGGCGGGGCTCGGTTTGTGATGACACATATTTCTGTGCACGAACTTCGCAGTGTTTGAATGAAAATGTGATAACTATTGTTGGGGTTGTTTGTTTGAGTTGCCAGAACGCAGTCAATGACGTGATCCAACCACAGACATGCAGTACTGATGAAGCAGCTCAGCCGAGCGTGATGCTTTCTTCAGAAATAATACTTTGATTGCCGCTTATTTAGTTATGAATATTTAACATTTTAGAGATACACATGGCTGTGAAACTACATTTTCTGTGTTCTGAATGTAGCATACAGTCGTGAGGTTTTGTTTAGGTTGATTTACATCGGATCCTGTGACAATACTCTGCTAGAAGTTCTCCCCTTTCAGACTTGAGGCTGCAGGAGATCGTGTATTCGCGGTCAAGGGAAAGCTTCCCTGTTGAAATGACTCTCGCCACCTCAATGACAGCATCTTACTACCTCATTGACTTCTGGGAAAAAAACGTTTTATGAACTTGCATTTCTTTTGCACCCCCATCTATTTTTTCCACCTTTTCACTGCCATTGCTTTGCTACATTAGCCTGTGAAGCTAACAAGCTATCTGCTTTGCTCAACTGTGCGTGTGACACGCCTGTGACACATATCTTTTGCATGACTTCGGCGAAATTCTGCAGCATTCTCATTCATTTGTGAATTAAATCAAATTCTTTATAATATAATATATGCTGATGCAATTCCTTCGCACTCACAGAAGTTGATAAAAGTCAGAAATGTCTTCGTGACCTTTTAACTCTTTAACTTCAGTCTCGAGTAGAGACACCAGACGTGATTTCTGGACGTGTGACAAGTGCAAAGCCTCTACAGCGTTATGATTGGCCACACTTAGAGGCCCACTCGCTCTTCCCTGCTTCACAGAGCTGCTGCTCGCCCCTTTCCCCCTCCCATCTCCTCCCCCCTTCTCCGTCCAGGCCTGGCGTGAGCGTTCAAGCCAGCAGCATCACAAAAGCAGCTTTGAGGGGATTGCATGCTGGCCGCCGACCCCTCTGAGCTCACACCCACCACACATTACTCACCAGCAGGCCTCAGTGCAGACTGCAAACCTGTGCATGTCACAGGACTGTGAGGGGGACTCAGTCATACTACCAGCCTCCTTCCTCTCTTTTCCTTTCAGAGCTTTCACTTTGAAGGGGAATCTTTAGCTTGTATAAATCACGAGTTGTGAGAGACTTAAACAATGCGGCGCAGAATAGAGCACAATAGAACTTTGTGATTCAACCATGTTGGGAAATTGCCTCGGCATGTACTGTCAAGTCAAATATCCCTCTCAGCTTTTGGTCGTGTGCTGTCAGTTCGTCATTACAGGAAGTGATGCTGACTGTGTGTGAACATGTGTCCCGTATAAGTGTGCGTGCGTCTCCAAATTTTGACGAGCGTTTTCTAAAAAAATAAATAAAAAAACCCCCACCAGGATTTGTTTTTAGCTGAGCAGGATCACATTAAACCTTCTGAGGATTCAAACAGGTTTTTCTGTCTCGATATAAATAGTAAAAAATAAAAAATAAAATGTCTCACACTGCCTGAAAGGTAGTGTCACATTCAACACGTCATGAGTCGTCAATTTTGGACGAAACACATTTTTATTACTTTTCCGGCAGCACATGCTGGTATTAATATACATTGCCTCAAACCGTATCCCGGCTCACGTGGATGTCGTCATTGTCAAAATAGGAGAAAAAGCTTGTATGATGTTTCCTCAACCTCCAAATCAAGGTCTTCCGCAGGGACGCCTCCTCTGTATGACTGAACTTGCGATAATGCAGGGTGTCATGTAAAATGAAATTACATGCAGCATGCTGTTCTCTCCTCTGCACAGTGCTGCGCGCCTTGTACTCAGACCTTCATATTGTAGGTGTGAAACGAAAGCTTAGCAAAGCATGGCCAATTCTCAGCAGTTACGCCTGTGGTTGGTGACTGTGTTTTAAATTCAGTCCTCCCCGGTGTGCGCGGCTGTGTTTGTCGGAGACCTTTAGGATTAGCAGTCCACAAACACAAATCCTCCCAACAATGACTAACACACGTCTTAATACGGCGTCAGAATCTGCCACAGAAACTCTGTTTAGCCCACATCTATCAAACCTGTTCGTTCTCCTGCAAAAACTCTGAAGGACGCGGTTACGTAACGCTGCTCTGTTCTCCCAGTAATCTGACTCACAGGAGTCTATGTCAGCGCTGTGATCCATATTCTGATGTTTAAATGTCTGTTTATATGCAAAATGTTTCAGGAAATAGCTGATCTCAAGGTTGGGCAGCAGCTCGTGCTACTGTGGAAGGCTTTGTGTGTTTATACGAAGCTCATGTTTTTGTTTTTACTCACTTGGGGTCACTAACAGCCCCCAGTTACACCTTTATAGCCAATTAGTCTTATGTTTAGTTATTATTTTTCTTAAAACAACAGAAACTTCTTTCCCAAAGTTTCAAGAAACAAGACTTGAATCAGGAAAATGGCAATTCATAAGCACTGGCAGCTTTGATGCAAACTAGGAAAAACAAAATATTCATTTTTGTCACCATCTCCCCTGGCTCACTGCTGTTACTGTATTCCTGCACTCTTCAGAAACCTGTCAATCAAACAGTGTAGGCGGCACTGTTTTGTCATTTTACATACATTTCCTGCTGTTGACATTTGAGTCTCTTAGCTGTTTTTTTCTCAGTTAGCAGGGCCATCGCTGCTTATGCTAACTACTCCAAACACACTGAAAACACATCATGTTCTCAGTCACCAGACACAGGGTTTAAAAAATGGAAAACACTTCATTTAGGTCGAACTATAGGAAGTGGAGGTCAACACATATTTGCAGAAATCTGAGTTGGAACAAGTAGAAAATGTCAGAGATTATGACTTCAGGTCTCAAACGTGACGTGGAAGAGCAGTTCTGTGGGGGAATATTCTGTAGGTTTTATCTTTTATCTTTCACTTTAGTAAAAGTAGAAGTAAAGTAAAAGTCCTGCATCAGAATTGTCCTATGATTAAGGTAGAGAAGTATCATCAATATATAAAAGTAAAAACAGTAATAAAAATAGATTATTGGACATTCGTATTGATGCATTTTCAAAGTGGTGATGGTGGAGCTGAGTTTAGTCGTATGTACTGTTGGAAAGCTGGAAGAGAAACAGAGCTACACACACACTGAGAGCGCCCGGGAAATTCAATTCAATAGAGCAACATTCCTCAAGAAAGTGAAAAAAACACTCCCCACTCAGGTGCAATCGGCTTTATTAAGAATCAATCTGCTCTGCCAATGGAACAAGTGGATTAATATAGAAAAATTTATCATTTTTTGTGGGGTTTTTAGGCAAAAAAACGTAATCTGCAAAGTAAGTACAGCTGGCAGATAAAGAGTAAAAAGTATAATATTTCTTCCTGAGATGTAGTGTAGTAGAAGTATGAAGTACGTAATGGTGGAAGAAGAATTCGGATCCTGTTGTTAAGTAAAACTAGCAATAATGTAAAAACACTCCATTACAAGCAAAAGTCCCGAGTAGCAACATGTGCTCACAGCACCAAACGGGTAATATAATGTGTACCAAATGAATAGTGGAGTAAAAAGTACAATATTTGCCTCTGAAATGTAATGGAGTACAAGCACCTCACAATCGTACTTAAGTGCAGACTTGTACTTGTTCTCCTCTGCTTTGTATTATCATAATGTAATATTTAATATAGTTTGTCTATTGTGTTTTTAAGAGTGCACCCATCTGATTCTAATGTTTTTCTCTTGGTCTCTTCCTCTTTCAGGAGAGTCCCCTGGCAACACACACACACACACACACACACACACAAACTTTTGTCCTCCTATGACTCCTCTCC
>CALSBV010012184.1:8503827-8544638 GCA_943590825.1 Bovichtus diacanthus | reverse complement strand
GAGGATGGCCTAAACACCTCCACCCAGAGATTTCACTCTCATCTTATTTTTTCTAAACGAATACATCATATTTTACTCAAGTAAAGTAGAATTACCTCAACATTGTAGTTAAGTAAACGCACTTTCCACCACTGCATATATTACCGATGTATTTTGAAATTCAAGAAACTCCCATACTTAAGATTTAAAGGTGTCGGCAGCAATATAATACTTTAAATAAACAATACATTTCAACCTAAGATGACATCATTTCACAGACATGCCACAATTCAGCCTGATGAACTGTGTTGTGTATCTTTAAAAACTTTTGAATTTAGAAATAAAGTTTGAGTGTGGGTTTGAATAATGCGTCCGTGTATGAGTTTGGAATGATTAATGATCGAACTTAGAAAATGCCTTCTAGGCTTTGGAACGCTGACAAATCAAAATGTCAATAAAAATATACCATAATCAACTGTCTTATCCAACTGAAAACATTTGCTGCTGTTGGTCTTATTTTACCGAGTTAAATCAACGCAAGGCTACAAGCGCGGGCCAACTTCTCTTGTTTTAAGGTCAGCACCTCAACAAGCCGCGAGAATACACTTTCATTCTGCAAAAAAACTGTACATCTTTACAATGGATACTGCAAACATAACTTTTCATATGTATTATGATATGCCATATTAAATCAAACATTAACAAGCTTCATAAAAAAAAACCAAAAAAAAAACCATATGATACACATACAGGTAAATCTCATGGCGGGTCGAGTGTATAGAAGTCTATAAGATTTTACCTTTGTTGTATTCCACTTGGTGTCTCCTGACATGCTAATTCCTCATATATATTTAATAGAATATAATGAGATTAAAACATGTAACTTTTATAATATATAACACTGTACTTCTCTGCAATTCTAATTATGCAAATAAAGAGAGAAGTAGGTAGAATTAAAGGGTTGTTTTCAACGTAATGCTAAATGTTTTTGAAGTGTTACATACGTTTCATATTATTTTTATCAGGCCTTACATGAGCCTGTGATCATAAAAAGAAGCTATAAAATAATACACAGGTCAAAGTATACACATACCATGCGACAGTCATTATATTAGGCATCATTATATGCTGTATTCTGATTAGTTGGTACGTAGAATTGGGGCGAAATTGACATTTTGGTCCTAATTTTCTGATACTGGCAACATTTTGATGAAGGCTGTCTTTAGTCTCCAAAGCTCTAAAGTCAGTGGATGTCTCTCATGGTGCAATCTCGCACTTTCTTTGTGGATTACCACATATCTTTCACACACTTACATCGGGGACCGCTCAACACTGCACAGAGTAAAGGAGCCTTTAAGGAGTAGCGGAAAGGGTTGGGAAGTGAGAGGAGGGGAAACGTGAAAGAGATGGATGTATAAAGAGAGAGGCGGGGAGAGAGAGGTGGGAAGACGAGGTGGCATGATCTGGGAAGATAAAGAGAGGGAGTAGCGAGGGGAAGATGCACACCTGTAGAGAGAGCAAGGTGAGGAGCAGAGCGAGGAACAAAGAGGATGGAAGTGGAGAAAGAGAGAGAGCAGCGAGCATCCAGCTCTGCTCTGAGCTCACCCGTCCTCACAGGGGAGCCAGCTGGGCAGATTGCATGTGAAAAAGAGGCTTTGATGGTTGCAGGTAGCAGCTTTTTTGTCCCCCTTTGCCCTCCCCATCGCACCCCCTCCCCCTCACGGTTGCTCTCTGCGGAGCAACAGCGCGAACCAGCGCGGCCCTTCAACAGGCACAGGTGGTATTGCTCACTCCAATTTAGCTCAAACCCCTGACTTGAAATAGCGCGGCTGTCACAGGCAATCTGCGGCGCGAGACGGACCGCTGACTCCGGAGGAGGGGAGAGAAAGCGTTGAAGTAGGAGCAGAGGGGCAGGCAGAGGTCAGAGTAGCCAGCAGTTTATTTATCGCAGGTTGGAACCGGCCGGCCATATGGGGGGTCCAATCTGTTAGTGTCCGTCCTGCTGTCCTCTGGAGGGGACAAGGTGCTGCTGACACACGGGGCAGCGTGGTGGAACAAACTTTTAAACCAGACTGTACGGGATATTATATTTGGTGCTAATAATCCTGGTAGAGAGCGTTCAGGTGATATAACACACCCTCTGGCAGCCATGTTGGAGGTCCTTGAACTTACAGCTTCCACCGGCTTATAGGAGACACAGTGTTGGTTGTTTTGACAAGGTATTACCACCGATAACCACCAGGCTAATGTCATCGGTTGCCCAGGAGCTGACACATACATACATGGAAGCACTTTCATGGCTAAATTATTGGCTAAATAACTTAAGTTGATTCCTTAAACAAATTCTATTGTGCCGACAGTTCCTGTGAAATATCTCCGTCCTCAAGGCACACAAAGCAAAAGTGAACCAACCTTACAGCTAACGGAAGGAAGATTTGTCATTTAGGGGAAAACTTTCGCTTTCTTGCCGAGAGACGGATGACGAGATGAAGAGCGCTTTAATGTCTGCACGGTAAGAGTGAAGCATCAAGACCGGAAGAAAGCGAGCCTGGTTATGGCCCAAGGTAACAAAATCTGCTGAAGAGAGCTCACCAATGAACACGCACGCCTCGTTTGTTTAACGCGTTACTGCTCGGGTTATTAGCACGGAGACGTTTCAAGCTGCAGCGATAGCATGTGCAGCATTTACTGTGAGAGGAACCTGCAGGTGAAAACCAGCATCGTTTGAAAGAGCGTTCAGGTGAGATCTGTTGCACACGGACTACGTTAAGTTAACGGTCAATGCAGCTCCGCAGCCTCTCAGACGCAGACTTTTTGCACCGGTTCTTAATCTTTGAGTTCACAGCAGCTGCATCAAGGTGGATTTCCACTGAAGACACAACTGTGTATCTGCCTGAAGAAGACACAGCGGATTCTCCAAAAATGAGATTGCCAGGAAAGATGTGTGTTCGCTGCAGACTTTGCTGCTGCTGCTGCTGCTGCAAAAAAAAGGTGCGATCGCAGGGGCCCCTGAAAATAAACCTCAAACATTGTGAACCCAGAAGAGAGGTGAGGAAAACGGATTTTGGTTCAGAGGGGAATGAAACGCATTTTACAGGAAGGCACAGAAAGCTCTTCCCTCCATTTCCCCATCATCCTCTCCGTCTGTCACACTCACTCCTTGCTCTCCGTCTCTCCCTCACACACTCAGCCGCAGCACACGCACCTACACACCCATCTGTGGTATAATTGTCTTAAGTGCAGATGCTCTCTTCAGAAGTGCATTAACTGGTAATGCCTGCTTCTGAGGATCCCTGGGTGCCTGATATCCAGAGAGCACCCAGCAGTGTGGCACAGCTCACAAACAGCGAGGGGGTTTACACAAACGCACACACGCATACAGCAACAAAAACAGGAAGCGCACGATTAGAATGAGCTCTGAGAGACTGAAAGCGTTTCTTCTTCGACAGGGCGCGTTTAAAGCCTTGTTGTTTTCGCCCGCAGCTACAGCCAGCTCAGATGATGTTGAGTTCCTTACAGAGGGTGAACTCGGGTGCTTTGGCTGCATGCTAATGTGGACTACAAATATCTAAAAAAAGGAAGAAAAAACAAAACATGCAAGCTCACTCTCGTCGTGTAGAGTCTAATACCAGCTTTGGTTAAATCACCTAATTTTGTTGTTGTGCTCAGAAACCAAGATGTAGCTTTACTACATATTTTTAATTTGATGTTATTTATTTATACTTGCGAGTTACAAAAGCAGCATGATGTTTTTCAACTATTGTTTCTGACAGTGTCAAAGGTTTGATAAAAACCTGAAAATTTCAGTTGTTCTGTCTCTACTTATTTTTAGCAATATGGTGCCCAATTACAGCTGAACCAAGGTTTCAAAACGCGTCACGTGACCTCAGAGGAAAGCCTGTGATTGGGCAGAATAAAAAGGAAACCGTGATAATCCGTGATAAAAACATTCAGATCAGTGGAAGAACCTACCAAAAGCCAGCGTGCATGTAACAGAGATGTGATTGAGAAAGGACCCGAGGACCAACACGACCCGGAGATAATCAGACCAGATTCAAAGCGACTTCGCCCCAAACGACCCCACACGAAGAGAGAACATTAAAACTGCCGCCCATGACTTTGCACTTCACTCTCATTCCTTCATTTTTCTCCCACCACGTGATGAAAGCTGCTTGGATCCACTTGGGCTTCAGACATATTAACACAGGAGTAGTTAGGTATTTGGATGGAATTCATTGCTACAGCGCAAGATACTGGTGAGACTGCGAAACATGATCCAGGAAATCCAATTAGAGGAACAGATTAATGTGTTTAAAGGCTTATCAAACGGCAAAACACTGCCCCATGGTTTGTTATACTCACGGACAGGATTTTACATCTCTGTAAAGTTATCACAGCGGTAACTATTTTATGTTTCTCCACAACAATGGCAGAGTAAACAGTAGAAACACGGTGTTGATGTTACAAAGAAAAACGCCTTGTCAGATGACATTATGACAAAATAATCATTTGCAGGGCCACCAGGGAATATAGCTTATTTTGAGCGTTTCACCAAATGACCAATTACATCATTGTTTCTGGCGAGGACAGCCTCCGTCAGCGCGGGTGGAGACACTGCAGTGTAGAATGAAACACCAGGAAAAGTACAACCGTGGTGAATAACTCACACACAGCATTTGTGTTGATTCTGGCCACATTCCCCAACTCCAATGTGGCTAAAACAGAAACATTTGTACCTACGGTAAACACACACACACACACACACTCTTGGGAGACCATTGACACACACCGTCCCTATCTACCAAGAGCCCCATCACGTCAATACTCTTTCATCTGAGGGGACAAAACGTCAGACTGTGCCTTTAATTAAAGAAGTGGCTGGCCACTGAGTTGTCCATCAGAGGCGTCAGAAGAAAGAGAGAGAGCAGGAGAGAGGGAGAGCGAGCAGTGACTTTCATCCTCCGGCTTCAAACACTCTGCTGAAAATGGAGTTTTAGCTGCTCCGCCGCTAACGTAGCGGACGGCCCTCGGCGCGTGACGACTCGCACCCCTGCGGCGTCAGCGGGGAGCCTGCTCAAAAGCACACGCGCACACACACACACACACACACGCAATAAGACAAAGATGGGAACTCGCATACAGTACACATGGACGATAATCAGAGCGCACACAAACACACATTTCACACACGCACACACACACACGCACGAGAGGAGGAACTAAGTAGTCAGTATGGAAGCTCCAGGAGCATAATGACTGCTTCTGAGGGAGGCAGGCAGCAAAAGAGCAGAACATTTCTCTCTGAAAACTGGACTCTTTTATGTAACAGCTCTTTATAGAGCCATAAACTAAAGCAACTAAATGTGTGTGCAAGTGAGAAAGGATTCGCTTAACTTTGGAGAGCTCTGAGTCATCCTTGACGGCACGGCATTCGCACCCGTCTCTTAAAAGCATGATAGCGTAATGCGTTTGTGCGTGGCCGTGTGTGTGTGTGTGTGTGTGTGTGTGTGTGTGTGTGTCTGGGTGCCTTACCTTGAAACAGATATCCCAAGAACACCTACGTAAACGCTCATCTGTGCTAAGGCGACAAATGAAATAGTCAGAGCAAGAGAGTTGAAGATAAATGGCACAACCCTGGCGTGGAGCAATTAAACCTCTTTCTTTGCCCACATTATTCACTTCCTCCTCCTCCCTCCTCCTCCCTGCTCCTCTCTCTGGGGGGTCCCAGCCTCACTTTGTTTGTTTTAATTATTTTCCCGTATGCAAATGTGCCTTTCCTTCATAATTGCTGCATGAGCTCCTCGTCTCTGATTTGGAGAATTGAAGGGGGGAGAGTAGAGACAGGGGAGGGAAAGTTTAAGGGGGGCGGGGGGGCAAGTAAAAAGGAGCACTGGTTATTGATTCCAGGGGAGCCATCTTTGGAGCAGTCATCAGCTAGTAGCAGTAAGGTAATCAATCGTTCATGTACATCCTGCCACCTCCCCCCCTCCCTCCTCCATGTACGAGCAGCGTGAGAAGTGTTAATGCTACCTCACGACATCAATCACACACTGTGAGACGGGCGGGGAGGTGGTAGGAAGCAGAGACGAGTGCGAGAGGAAAGAGGGAAGGGGAGGCAGAGGAAGAGCAAGAGGCAACACGAGGAGAGAGGAAGAAAGAAATATGTCAAAGGAGCGCAAAATCGAAGGGAAGTGGCAGGTTGAAAGAAAAGACAAAGGCTGCTCTGATGGTTTCTTTCTGACGCTGAAAATTTCCAAAACTAAAGAACCGGCGACCGACTTCAGAAAAACCTTCGCCGCCACCTCCTCAGATCGTTTCTAAAGGGCAAGGAGCGTTGAGCGTTTTAAGCACCTCGCTACTAAAACTGACAAGAAACTGAACTTTGACGAATACACTGAAGCAATAGGGCAACAAGGACTGTATTTTCTGCAGAGGTTCAATGTTTTTAACATTAACCGGATCCATCATATTAATCCTCACCGTCTCCATGGTTGGCCTGTATGAGACTCTAAGAACGTTTACACCTGGCGTCAGCGTGTGATCTGCATCTTCATCTTTAAAGGATAAAAAGGATAAAAACACGTTTTTTCAAGGTGAAGAATTTGAAGAATTTGGCACGATTCCACTGAGCATGTTGAAAGGTCACCTGACTGCTCCTCTTGCTACCATCTCACGCACCACAGGTCCTCCACGCTAAACAATAACATACGTCATTTATTCACATACATGGTTTAGGGAAAGATCGTGGTCTGGGTTCAAATCCCCACCGAGTTAAGACGGTGGTGGAGGTTTGGGGACTCTCCGTCCAACATGACACGCGACCACGTTCAAGTCCCATTGAACGTAAACGTGTTACGCTAGGAAAAGGAAAAATAAGCTGAGGGCCGTGGTCCAGGACCAGAGTTTGGGGATGAACCTAAAAGTCTGGCTCTCAGTAAAGCCAGTAAAAGTAAAGGAATTATGGGAAATGTGGTTTTAAATCAAACAAAGACAAGCACCAACAACACTAATGGTGTGAGATAGAGGCGACTTATCATCATGACTGTGGCCTCATCTATTCGGGATAATTATCTCAAGGTATAACAGCTAATTAGACAATGATATATTGATGTTTGAAAATGCAACACATAGGACCTTTAGTAAACACACGGGATCACAGTGGGACCAGTGACGAAAAGACAAAAAGGCTATTCCTTTCAGTCGACAAACCAAACTAAATAGGCCAAAGACTAACTTAAAAATACAATGGAAAACAGGAAGATGGGCAAATCAGAAAAACAAATCAGAAAATACATTCATGAAACTGTATCTCCTTTTTTGAATAAATAAATCAGTCCATTTTTTTTTTTTTTTTTCCGGAATAGATGTTTTGGTGCAGGTGTGTTTGTGTTGGGATGGCGAGACTGACGCCGCACAGCCTTAATGAGGCAAAAGAAAAAAAAAAAGAGTAAAGGATGGATAACAAATATTGAGGAGGAGACGTGAAGATTTGGAGGGAAAGACGGGAGTGAGAGGGAGAGTACAGTGAGTTGGCTGTGTGCTCAAAGACAAGAGAACAAACCCCTCAAAGTCATTCAGCTAATCCATCTCGACAACACTGAAGCCTCATCATATCGACCCCTCCCTCAGCTGTACACACAAACACACACATATACACACATTTCACTCCTTCCCTGACAGCCCCCCCCCCCCTACGCCACCTCCACCAGCAGCTCCTCTTCCGACTGTTGAAAGGAGAGCGAGGGATGAAACGATGAGGAGGTGGAGGAAGGAGGAGGAAGGTCAGGAGGGAGGAAAGAACAGCTGAGGTTCACCCCGTGGGCGATGCGGCGGCGTGGACGGTGGGTGCTTGAACGCCTCACCCCCCCCCCCCAACCTGACTACCTAGTAACCTCCCACAACTGATGGCTTCACTAACTGACCACCCGCGTCTCCCAGCCCAACGCACCTCAGAGAAGACGAGTGGGAAATCCTCTTCCTCTCCTCACATCAAAGCCTAACCAACCCCTCACTGCATTTTTTTAAGTTAAATTAAAAGATGACAGTTCTTCAGGTGCTCAGCAAGATTCATGACCTAATAGTAGGAGGTGAAGGCGATTTTTCAAGCTACAATATGCAGCTTTTCGCCTGGAGCCAGCGAGCTGTTTTTACTGGGCTTACCTTCCTTCCTCCCCCTCGTTTCTCTCCAGTTCCCGCCCCAACGCTTGTCACTCAACTTGATGAGCTGTCAACCTTGAATCGGCGTCCAGCCTGAGGCCGATGCAACAGGCAATCTGCAATTAAATGTAAACAAAAATACGACTGAGTTCACCTTTATTTTTGAATGGCTCCTCTGTGCTGCTTTTTTTTTTTCAATAATTGCACTAATGTTGTTGCATTTTTAACCCATTTACTTAACATTACGGGTGACTATTTTCTTAGAAAAACATTATTATTGTTTTAATATCTTCCATGCAGCTGTTGGTTTTCCAAACATTTTATCATAATATGAAAAGAGATTTGCATAGACCCAAAACTCTCAAAACACACCAAAAAAAAAAAGGTCACTGAGTGAGATTATACAATTTATGAGACAACACACATCTTTTTTATAGAATTTAAAAGTCATAAGCAATAAAACTCTCGCTCAATTTAATATACTTTGCGGTTTTGCTGCTACAACCTCTCTTGGTCTGGTATGACCAGTAACTTATGTTGGCTAATGTGAGTTATTATTAGCAGCTGGATATTGCTGTGTAACTGACACTCATTGGTGCTGCTGCTACGTTATTCATTTGCTTTTACATTTAAGTATTATATAAGGTTGAAGATCCCGTCTTTGTGGATGTTTTTCTTTGCGTGATGCTTCACGTGCTTGCAGTAATTCTAAGGAGACAACATATGGAAAGTTAAAAATTGCAGCTTTAATCCGATTTAAATGCAACAATCAAATGGAAGTGTGAATGGATCTTATATATCATTATCCCCTGTGTTTCCAAGTATAACTGTATTACAGTGTAGCTCTTATTTCGATTGCTTAGTATAGTATTAGTATTTTGGTTCGGCTTATATTTGTGGTATCATCTTAATTCATGCTAGTAGCCTGTTGTATATCTTGAAAAAGAAATGCTGAAAATGAGCAGTCACAGACTTAATGAACTGGTTTGCACATTATTAATGGTTGTTGATTAAAATCACCATGGCGACCAGAACGCAGCAGGCCATTGCGACATTCAGCCGACCGGTGTTCCTGTCACTCCCCCCCCCCCCCACCCCCCCGCACTAGCAGCAGCATCCCTCCTAAGAGCTCAAATGGTGAAGTGCCGCCAGAAAAGTCAATTTTTTCCTGTCTGACCGCGGATTGGCTGCCTGTGGAGAGGGGGATTGTGGGAAGGCAGGGCGCCGAGGCTCTGATGTTGTGTGGCCGTTGGCATCGTTCGGTTGCTCTGCCCCCAGAACCGATGGCATTACTAAAGATTACCGCACCACGCTTGGCAGCAGTGCGTGTGTGTTTTATTGTGCGTTTATCCCATGTTGAGTGTTTACGCGTGTGTGTGCTGTGATAAACTGTGCGCGTTTGTGCATGTGCAATCATTTATATGTCTGGATGTGCATGTGAAGGGACCTGTGTGTGTGTGTGTGTGTGTGGTTTCCCAGCCTGTATGCGTGTGTGTCCCCTCTGGACAGCTGGCGTGCCAAAGCCTGTTGAGCTGTTTGTCACACTTCTCTCACTCAGGAGAGCTCAAACGGCGTGTAGAGGCCTTTTACGGCTGACATGCTGGAGACTGTACTGACATACACTCAGACGGAAACACTTCTTTACTTTAAGCAGCGACCGTCACACCGGGAAATTATCAGGGCATGTTGCATCGGACTCTTTCGGTGCTTCGAGGCCAGAAGGCAGGACACATTTCCTGCACTACTTTGCAGAGGGGAAGCCAAAAGTGAAGAAACGGAGCCGTTTTATGTCTTTTAGAGAAAGAGTCCATCTCTACGGGCGGATCCAAGTCAAGTCACACGTCTCATCAGTCAATCAATAGTCTAGTTAATAATTTGTAACTGAAGTCCTTTGTAATGCATACGCCTAAAGAAACGTAACGTGTGACCTTGCATGAGCTGCCTTACGCTGTCTTATTTCTTATTTATTTGACAGACTTTGAGGTTTTTGCCCTCAGTTAGGTTTTGAAGGAGACATATTTCACATATGCAAAGTTGAAGGCAAGCGTCAAAGCATTTTTTCTCTGACTCTGCTTTACTACAAAGGAAAACTGCACGCAATGGTAGGTGCAGTCCGTCCGTCAGTCAGTCAGCAATGGACATTTACATCTCACACGCTGGGAAATCACATTTTAATGTGTGCATTTGTTTTCTTTTCCAAACATCTGACTGCTTGTGTTCCTAGACTCTCACAAAAATAAGACCCAAGTTGTTATTGTCTCTTCCTGCTAAGCTGCATGTCAGCGTTGGATTTTCTCCATGAACTGTGCCTGTTATTGCTACTGTTTGCCGCAGAGTGTGAGCTACGTGCCTGAAGTGTACAGTATATTGTACTTGCAGAAGCAAACACTGTAGGAGTCTGACATTTAGCTGAGATCTTGCTGCGGCGCTCAGAAAAGTGACACACTGCTCTCTTTCCACATGTCAGAATATACGAGATGCACTCTGGCAAGTAGTGGTTTAGGAAGTCGGCTCAATTGTAGTCCGGGTTGTAATGGAGAGAACACCCACCAATGTAAGGCGAAACAGCTCACTCACATTTAGGCTGAAATAAAAAATAGTATATATATATATATCTGTGCACGCATACTGTACGCTTAAGTGAATGTGTCGAGTCTGTCTGTGTGTTTGCATATGCAGCATGTGTGTGAATACATTTCTGCATGAACAATTCTCCAAGTATTCATTTGGAACTGCTAATCCTTTTACATTCCCCTCCTGCTCCTGAACGCTGAAAGGCTCTCCGGCTGTGAATAGTACAGCAAGGGCTTCACAATGAAGTTATTGCTTCTTATGTTCACCTTTACATTATGCATTAACATCATGACAGTGATTTGTCCGGTTTTTCCGCCTTTCCAAGGCTAATATGGCTTTAAGTAAAGGACGTGTACAGTGATGACTCCCATAAAGAAGTTTTTGGATGGAAGGAAAAAGGTAGGAGGAGGGATGAGGACAGGAGTGGAGTCGGGGAAACACGTGGAGCGAGAGAAGTAAAGGAGGAGAAGATGGAAAGATATCGGGAAATATTTTGGGCGCCCTCGGTTACGGATGTAAAAGTCTCATTTATTCTCTCCACAATTGCAGGTGACTCATAGTTGCAGAACCTCTTCGTCTTGGATGTGCACGAAACTGAATCACCAGTTCAAACAATGAGCGAGCGTGTGAGTAAATATCTGGTGATTCAATAAAATGCAAAGGGGAAAACACTGTGCACATAGAAAGAACAGGTGAGGCGTTTACCACCACTCCCAAAGTGCAAGGAAACAAAGGAAGTGGCAGAGAGGGAGGAATGTAAAAAGAAAAAGAAGAGGAGAGTAGAGTGCAAAGAAAAGAAGGATGGGAACGATGGGCAGCTGGAAAGGGAAGGAAGGATGAGCAGAGTGTGAGAGGCTGAAATGGAAGAAGCGAGAGAGTGAAAGAGAGAAGATGTCCTCACTCCGCCTTCACATCCAGAGCCGTACATTTCTTGCTATTTCATGGCCGTCACTCGGGGCCAGTAAAATGCCGCCGCCGCCGCCGAGGAGAGAGACCCCGGGGGGCCGAGGTGAGCCTGAAGGACGAGCTGTCCCTCACACACACACACACACACACTTGCTCTTTTTCTCACTAACGCACAATCTTCTCTCCTTCCGCGCTCTCTTCTCGTCATCCTCGCACTCTTTCACTCCCCTCTCTCTCACACACACATTTCCTTCCTCCTCTCCTCTCACACCCAATTTCTCTTGTTAATTTTCCTCTTTTTGCTCTTTTTCTTTCACACACACACACACTCACATGCCATCCTCCCCGATGTCGGAGCCCCCCGGGTCCCCCCCCCCCCCCGAGTCCGGAGGCGCCTACATATCCCAGGGAGCTTTGCTGTGGGACTACGAGGGTCGTGGCCTCGGAGCCCAAAGTCCCATTCTTCATTTCCTCTCACTTCGGAAAGGACGAGTAGGAAACTCCCTGGGAAAAAAAAGGAAAAAAGAATCACAGGATCACACAAATCAAGGGCAACTGAGATGTATGTGTGTGTACGTGTGTGTGTGTCCACTATGCAGCAGGAGAAAGAGGAGAAGCAGGGAGTGTGAGAGATAAAGCGTATTAAGGGTGTTTGGGAAGATGAGTGTATGACCCATAAAGATATAAAGAGGCTGTCGGTGTGGGCTTTCCGCAGGCTTTATCCATTAAACTGAGTCCCATGGTGCAGAAATGACAGATAATACACAGTCTGACTGCTTGTAACAATCCCTCTGTCGGCCTGGACGGCCAGTCGGTCAGCGCACATGTAGTGTTAAAACACTGGAGAGAGTCAAAAGAGAAATTTAGGAAAGTGGGACAAAGAGGGACAAAGAATCTGGCACAAATATTAGAATGCAAGACAGCGTTCAGATATTTATATTCCAAGGAGCAGAGCCTGACTTAACACCCTTCTGCTACAATGTCAGACTTTTCCTCACCTGCCTGTTACTATTGTCGCCATCTAATGCTACTTCTGCTGACGAACGTGGCGCTGGGACTTCATTTTACGGAACAAGGGTTTTACTACGCACAAAGATGCTTCCACGTGCACATCTGTGAGGTAAAGAGCTCTTCTAATTGATAAAGACAACGCTGGGTGCGTCTTTCCTGCAGAGCAGCATCACTGGTATGTGTCGCCAAACAGTTGGGCTGCCATACGTGTGACAGCGAGAGAGACAGAGGGGGGGGGCGCAGCTCTATATATTGTTTTATATCTGTGGTTGGGAATACATTGCACTTGAAAATCTAACTGGATGACCTGCAGTGTACTTGGATTGAATAGAGCTTTTTCACAGCAGGTTTTTTGACTTAATACACACACACACACACACACACAGGTTGGAATGTCAGCTGGAATAAAAAAAAAAAAGGTCCAGTAATTCGATTCATTTCACATCAACTGGGTGCTTCCTAAACTTTGGTTTGTTTATAGTGGCCCCAAATACATACATAAAAAAATTAAAAAAAATATACCTGTAAATATACCTATCGCTGCTTCTGCATGACACCAAAGACATTCCACAAACAAATGCAGCACAGTGAACAGGTGCCCCACAGGAGGTAGAGGTCTTCCAAAGAGATGGAGGTGTGTGTGTGTGTGTGTGTGTGTGTGTGTGTGTGTGTGTGTGTGTGTGCCAGCAGGGCAGCAGAGGGCCAGGCTGTCTGAATCCCCTGACAGCCACTTGTCACTCTCCCCTCAGACCATCTGGGCCTTTTCCTCTGTCTTATCTCCACACACACACACACACACACACACACCACACACTCTCCCTCGCTCACACACACACACACACATGCTTGCACTGCACCAACGAGAGCTGGTGGTGACAGTGGTGATGGCGGGGGTTGGGAGGGCAACAGATGCCAGTTTCTCCACATTTGTTTCCCTCCATGCTTTTCACCTTCCCACCTCTCTCCATCTATCTCTGTCTCCGTCTGTCCCTCCATCCATCCCTTCTTCTTCTTTTCCTCCGCTTTTTTTTCCCTTCCCTTCTTCCCGTCTCACTTCCTTTTCTCCCCTCTTCTTCCCGGGTCTCCATCTCCTTCCCCTTTCCCTCCTTCATCCCTCCCTCCTCTCGCTTTTATTCACTCCATCTCTGTCATGTTTGGGCCAGCTGGCATCTCACACTCCTCGCCACACTCTTACCCTCACACACACACACACACACACACACACACACGCGCACACTGAGCCATATGCTGGAGCTGACCTCCAGCGCTGCATTAGACCAGGGATGTAGTTTTTACACAAGGCCCTCTCACTGGGAGCTAAACGATTCATCGGGGAGTAGTAACTCTCTTGATGCAATATGTGGCACAGTTGCAGTTCAATGAAAACCAGAATGCACGGTGAGTTAAGCTGAAATGAAGCTAACAATGTTGTTTTTGTGCAATGTTGTCAATGTTGTCATATTCTGGGCCACAAATTAGTCTTTACATTTTCAACACTGGCAAATTGTGGTCGCCAAAGCTTGGATGTTGCTGGACGCGCTTCCCAGTGCGACGCTAGGCCCAGCGTGACCAAAGATTTCTCTTAAGATTCATTAGCGACATCCCAAATTTGCCGTTTATGAAGGCACACACACACGACCACAGTCGAACTATTGGTTCCAAAGCACCTGGCCCACATTGCTTGGCATAATTCCTATCAACACTTTTTTTCTCGTTCCACCTCATGACTACTTGGGATTTCTAGGGGCAGAGCCGGAGCTATTTGCCCCCCCCTCCCCCCCCCCTCTCTTTTCCCCCCCCCCCCCCCCCCCTCCCTCTCCCTCCTGTCTGCTCCTCTTTGCTGTTTTGAGCACTTGCACACCTTGCTCCTGCACTTCCTCTCCTTCTTCCCTTCAGGGAGGACGGCCCATCACCATTCTAGACACATAACCAGCCCAAGCCACAAGTGACAGCATCACACACACAACACACAGAATCCCATGATCTGCCCTTGCACACACACACACACACACACACACGCACACACACACACAGTGCTCTCCATCCGTCACATTTACATTTCAAACTGCCTGCACTTCCACCAACACATCCATTATTTACCAGCCTCTGGCCGAAGAGGAGAGCACTGTATCCACACTCCCCAGGTAGAGAGTGTGTGTGTGTGTGTGTGTGTGTGTGTGTGTGTGTGTGTGTGTGTGTGGGACTCTGCTGCACTTCCTCTCTGCTGCTTCCCTCAGCAGCCTGCAGTTATATTTTATAAACTTCATAAACTACAATTTCCTTCCTTTTCCGCTTTCTCGCTTCTCGACTCTCAATCTTTTAAAAGTTAATTATGGGCCGTTTGGTACCGTCAGCGGTGTCAAAAATACTGTGCATCACCGAAACTCGGCAAAAATGAGAACTGTTGGTTTTTGTTTTTCGAAGAGTGCAGGTCCTGGGTGGGTTTGTGGACACAAAACAACATCAAGCTGTCTTTTTCCATTGATGAACATTCAGGTTTCAAATTGAATTTGAAACTTTTTGAGCCAATTCCCAATTCAGCTTTTTTGGTGCTTTTGTTTCTGCGTTTTTCTGGAGTTTTAGTTTGTTTTTCCTGTTTTTCTCTGCTTGATGCCCAGATACGTACAGCATGTGTTCACACGTGTGAAGGTCTGCATGTACGTCTCCTCCCGCGCTCACATGTGATTCGTGCTTCACACCCTGACCGCTGTCTTTAAGTGTGTAACGCACATGTCCGCGTTTGTTCAAAATGTGTGCGATTCACACTCCTTACTATGTCAAAGCCGCCGAGGCAGGGAGACAGCGAGAAGCGGCACATTCTGTCCATCTTGCACACACCTCCTCCTTGCAGTTTTTCTAGCCTCTCTGTACCTCCTGATGCCTCCTCACACCTCCTTCATATGAGGTTCAGACCGACATGTTGACTCAATTGTAAATTATTTGCGGGATTCTACTTATGTATTTGTCAGGCTGTCATTTGAGCCTCTTCTTTGTCTCAATGCAGCGTTAAATTCTTTTCAAAAATGTATTTTCTTACGGCCCAGCGTATCAGTGAATGAGCTGTCGACGTCAAAAGTGCACGAAACCCCTCGAGCCGTGCTCTGCTATATCCAGAGAAGGGAAGCTACTGTGGGCTCGCAGCTATGTGTCAGGGTGTGAGGGCGGCCGAGTCAAAGCACTCTTTTAAACATACTCTCCTCCGCCCGAGTCGCCTCCACGAGCCAGTAAATAGATGGTCATGGTGGTCTTTTGTTAAACCAGCGAGGTTTGGACCCGTCAGTCGGAGGCAACCAAACACAAGAGCTGGGCTGAAGGAGTAAAACCAGACTCTGCAGTCACACATGTTTTTGTGGACAGCATCACCCCACACTATAGTGCCTCTTCTAAGCTAGCAAATGCGGAGTTGAGGCTGAGTGCCACAAACAGGGTCGGTGGTCGGTTCTGCTCTTGAAAATGAGATAAGTACAGATCTATGCCAGACTTAACTTTTAAAATAACACAAAAAGAAGGAAAGAGCAACCGTATGTTGGTAAAGACAGTAGGCTGCTTTCTAAAAGAAGCATCAAGTGATCTCAACAGAGCTCAGTACGAACGCCGCTCCTCTAATATATTTGATGTTTTATCAAAACAAATGACACTCCGCTCTGAATTGATGCCGATCCAAAGCTCTCGCTATGGACTGGAGGTCTCTTCCTTCATCAGTGACACGCACCAAAGGATTGTGGGATTGCTGGCCAAGCGTCTTGGCATGGGCCCCTGTGGTTGGCTGCTGCCACGGCGATGAAGCGGTGTGATGTTCTCTCCAGCAGACCCCCGCGATCGCTGCGCCGGTAGACCACAACAACACACCTTGGCCAGCTTTCCTGGCTCCCATCCTGCCGAGCGTCGAACACCAAAACAGCGAGCTCCTCTTCTCCCGTTCCCTTCCCTCTCCACTTCCTCCTCGTCCCTCCTCCACCCTTGTTTGCTACCTTACTTTCTCACCTAGCCAGATGAGCAGACACCGAAATAGCGAGCGGTGTATATTTATACATCTAAAAACATCAGAGATGTCACAACATCGGTGATGCTAAGTGTTAGACATCTCACATTGCCTTTAATACCGCCTCGAGCCTTAACCACCCGCACTGTGGACAGCAGTCTGTTCGTTCACACCTCTGCAGCATCAGAGAAGGTGCGATCATTTCTGAGTGCAAAACACCAACCGAGTTTGTCCCGTCGGTCAACTTACCTGCTAACTTATCAGCACAAATTCCCCCACATGCACCCGTGTTAGACTGGGATTCTTAAGGAAACAGGAAGTCCTCCAATACGAAGCGTTCTACTTTCTAAATGATTACATTGTGCTTGTGCTCTACTGCTGCTGCTGGACTACAAAGAGATCATTTTCCTGCTGAGCGCGAAACTTAACGGGTAAATCCAGCGACAGGCCAATCATTCAAAACCTGACTCATTATCTTACAACATTCATGCTCCACTAAAACACACCTGGCTGCTCTCACTGAGCAAGGTCAGCCATTTCTCAACAGAGACAGTAGTTTAGCCAAGCCCCCGTTTTATAGTACAAATTACCACCAAAGAAAAATTGTTTCCAGGCAAGTGGAAACACATGGAGTCGATCCAGATATATTTTTGTCTTCTGTGGAGAAGCCGTGTTCGTAGAAAGTGTCCTAATCTTCTGCAACATGTGTGGGCCACACACTTGTTGGGTCTCAGTTTGGGACGTCCCTCTTGGCACGGCTACAGTCGGAGGTTCGCACAGCACCTGTGTGTCCGGCTCACTCCGCTCCCGCGTGCGTGTGTCAATTCAAATGAAAAACCTGTGGCACCTGGTCATCTTTATCTTTGGTCATGCATGCAGCTGTTGTGCGAGAATGCAAAAAGGAAAAACAAACAGTTTGCTCGCATACGTTTGCGTTGCATGTGCGTGCATATGTGAAATCACATCACACGGACATCTGCGGGGCCGAGGCCCCGGGGACAACAAGGTGGCCCAGTTATCTTCACTTAAGTCTGATTCGAAACAAAGCCCGACTTGCGGCACGCACGCTTGGTTCAGAGCTGACTGCCAACTAAATAATAAACACAACACCTGTTGCCTGTTTGCGAGCACGCCGGATCCAAGGTCATATTCTCTCCATTAAGTCCTCGTGCAAACTGGTGTTGTTCACTCTTTACCAACACACGGGATTTGATGGAGCTTTCCATGGAAAAGTCCACCGTCGCTGTTTACTTTGAAATCACACTGCTCTCAAGTCAGAAAGGTCGGAAAAAAGATTCTCTGGCAGCGTGACGTGTTCACAGACAGGAAAAACAGGAGACAACGGCCTGATTGGTGGTGAGGAATCAGCGTGGAGCGACATCTACATCATGAGATCTGCTTTACCTAAAGTACCTTCTGCACTCGGTGCAGGACCTTCATAGCCTTCATGCGTCTAGTTTCCCTCTGACGTTGCCTACTATATATATAGGCAAGTGTATACTATATATACACTGTATCACAGAGGTTTCACCAGAAACTTTGAAACTTCTGCATTTAAAACCAGGAGCTCAAGTTAGCGCTAACTCCAGATGAATCAGAGACTCTGACAGTTACTCATGCTGGTTGCAGCCATTAGTTTCTTTGTTCGCTAAATTATGGCAGAGAATAAGTTATTCAACTTCTCCTGCTGTCAAAACCTCTCACCTGGCAGGATGACATCGTCATGTACCCGAGTTCATGTGGATTTTTACAAGTCCTGGTTCACTTGTAAATTGAGAAGTGTGAACCCAAACAAGCCGAATATCAGCAAAATAAACTTCAGACCAAAGTCTGCAGGTGTGATCGCACCTTTTATTTCACTCAAATTTAATCTCATTTCCGAAAATCTGCAGCTCGTGATGAAAATCCACCGCACGTCTCCAATTCGCAGAGCTTTTTGTCACATTAGTCAACAAGGCCCCGCGACTACAGGCTGTTTACAAAGCGAAGCCCCTCTCCTCTCCGTCACGTAGCGCTGCAACTGGAGGGGAGCGCGCAATCAAAGCTCACCGAACACACGTCATCCTTTGAGGGGGTCTTTGAAATCTGGCCCTCATCCGCACACAGGAGCGCATCACGCCGCATTAGACAGTTTGTGGAATAAATATTTGACGGCCGGCAATATCAGAAGACGCAGAAAAACCTTCTAGCACGCAGCTGTTCAGCCCCCCCTCCCCCGCTCCCCCCTCCCATCCTTTATCCTCCCCTCCTTGCAGCCCTCCGCCCTGCCTGCCTGGCTCCTGCAGACAGAGAGCTGGTTTAAAGCTCAATTGTGCATTTTGCAGATAAAGTAGCAAAACTACTAGAGGCGGTGTTGTGAACGCTCGTTGTCAGGGCAACACTGGTAGGGAGACCTGGTTCTCCATTACTACTTAATTTAGGCGCTCTAATTGCATTCCACACAATCTGTGGCCACAATGTTATGCAGAGGAAGAGGGAGAAAAAAGTTGGTGGAGGGGGCGTGCGGGGGACAGGTCTTCAGTAAACCCCAGCCTAGGAGCAAAAATAAAACGCCTCACAAACCGAACGCGGGGCAAATGGCTTCGAAATTGTCTTTATTGCTGTTTACAGCGATAAAATGTTTCGCTTAAAGATGAACCAAAACATTAAATTTCAATTTCGCACAAGTCTGAAGGGCGCATTATCACGTCGTCTTTAATTTTAGGACAGAGACCGAGTCGCCGAAAATGTAGAATGTCATCAACTGCTCAGAAGTTAAATATATTGTCTGCTGAATGAAAGACGGGGGGGGGGGGGGGGGGGGGGGGCTACAGCGCACCAATCTTTGTTTGGGAAAGCTTGTGTGTGTGAGAGAAAAAGAGATAGAGGGTGGGAGTGAGAGTGAAGTAAAATTGCTTTAATTGTTCAAGCTTCTAGCCTCGGCGCTCTTCTTTCCCTTCAAAAGAGTGCGCACACACACACACACACACACACACACACACACACACACACACACACACACAGGCACACACACACAGGCCTGTGAGCCTCACTGTCCCTTTGAACCTCCACAGGCCGTGGCCCGGAGAGAAAGCTGGCCCACGATGCTTTTCTTCGGCCGGGGGTTTGAAATGATTGGTAACTGTTGAGCCAGTGTTTTCAGGTCCCTGACCCCCAGCACTGAAGTGCCACAGACACTAGATACAACATAGCCCCAATTATCCTGCACTCTCCCCAGCCACTTCACCAACCCAGTGGACCCCCCCCCACCCCCGCCTCAACTACACTGCAAAAAAATATATACTCCTCCTAACGGTTGATTTGTGGGCTCAAAGTATTAATTTCATTAGAGAAAAAAAAAAAAAATGCAAAAAAACACAGCATAAAAAAAAAAAAAAATGAAAGCTTTCATGTTGACACACCCAGTCACCTCCAAGAAGAATCCATCAGTGCAGAAGAAGTCACACATTTTACATCGCTACAACCAGACAAAATGAGGATTCATTTGTAATAAGTAGAAAACAAGGCTTGGCAGTGAGCGTGATCAATGAGAAGTGCCGCAGCCAAACAAACAAAAGAGTGTCTGATCTCACATGAGGTGTCCTGACGTCCCAAACCCCTCATTTCCTGGCTACTCATTAGATACTGTTCATGTCCCATCTAAGACACCTCTCAAAAGGTGCTCCAACTCCAAGTACATCTCGTCTTTGGCCGCGATACAAATCAAAAGTGTTTGTCATAGTGCCTGGGACGGCCACCGAAGAGATCAAAGTACACCTCAGAACCTGCTCGAGCAACGTTCAGATTCAAGATTTTTCTTTTTTTCACATCACATCAAAGTATCTGGGACAAGCCGTGGTGAAAGTCACGCTCTGCACCGGGCTTTACGGTCCCAGAGGATGTACAGGGGAGAAAACGCACTTCAGCGACAGGTCAGGTTTTGAAGATGGAGGTGCAAAATCACCGTGTTTATGAAAGTGTGAGAAACTTTCTCCTCCGTCCCTTTCAGAGCCAGTTGAAATGGCAATGTGTGTGTGTGTGTGTGTGTGATGGGATGTCTACTTTTTATAGGGTATTTGGATGGATGTGTGGAGGGGGAGGCTGGCAGTTTGACCCCTGCCACTTTCTCCGACCTGTCCTTTGTCTCTTCTCACCCTGGTCCCCTCACCCCCCACCCCCCGGTCCCCTCACCAGAACCAACAAAAGGACCTCTTGGATGCGGAGGAGGAGGTGGGGGGGCACCTCTTTTATGACTTCTTTGCCATTTTTTTCTCCCCCCTTCCCATTCGGTTTTCAGGCCCATTCGTTCCTGCCTCGTCCTTGGGAGTCGGGGGCCACCATTTATATCGTTGCCTGGGAATTAAGGCCCCGTGGCCCCTTTTGTTGCGAGGTGGGCTGGGGCAGCAGTGGCTGGGACAGGGGGCGAGGGGGCAAGGGAGGGCTGCCCTTTGTTCCAGCCAGCAGAGTGCGCTTCAGTTCCCACAGACCCGGGGGCCGACGGGGGGGCCCGGGCCCCCTCAGCATGACAGTGATGAGGTAATGTTTACAGAGCCACAGAACCTCACACATGCAGCGCTCATGCATTCGTGGGGCCTGAATTCACACACAGACAAACACGGACACACATAGGTGTGAAAGGTGGACACAAACAAGCAACACACACACACACACACACACACACACGGCGGTGACAAACCCAGCTAACAGAGCCGAAACAACACATTCCACCACCTACACACACATCAGTTGCTTTAGTCGTCCAACAACAGTTGCTGTGAAGAGCATTCTGGGTTTTTATTTTATTTTTTTGGGGAGAAACCTTTTCTCTTACACACACAATACGAAGTGCTGCAGAAATAGCTGAGTGTTGTCAGTAATTGCCGTGTTGGCGTTATGGGACAGAGATGACTTCATTCTCATCAACATCAGAGGGAAGTTTATGATTTATGATAGTTTACTCCTGTTGAACCTCAGTGCTTCTCGCGTCGTCTTCTTCTTTGGTCCTCTCTCTCCTCTTCCTCTCCTCTTCCTCTCTTGACCTACAGGTGCAGTGATTTTTTTCCAGCAGTCACAAGGTGAAATTGTAAAAGATCAATTTACCTGCACTGAACCGCAGGGAGGGGTATCGACACGACCCGACCCATCGGCCCTCACCTCTCGCTCTTCCTCCCCCATCCCTCCCCTCCTTCTCCCTCTCCTCTGGACCGTCTTCTTCCTCAGCTCATTTATGGTGAAATAGTGACTGTCTGCAGCCTATGGGTCTCTCCCAGTAATTACTGCAGGCAAACAGCTTGCAAAGGTAAATTAACAAGTGAAGCTGGTGCTAGTTTCAAGCCCACCACCTGTTGTGTATGTGACAAATAAAAGAGCAGAAGGGTTCTCAGCACATTTCTCTACAAAGCTGCTGACATATTAACTCAGACACAAACCTGACCAGCGGTTCAGGCTGCTGCATGCGTGGGGGATTTTTCTTGGCACACTTCGGGCCCCTTTAGTATCACTTCAACACCGCAGGCTGCCTGAGTATTGTTGTCGACCACGTCCGAGATTTAAGGCGGTTCTCAAGGCAAGAGGAGGTCCGACCCGGGACGAGCGAGGTGCACCTAACGTGGCCAGAGAGTGTATACACATCGATTTAATTCTTCAGTTGCTTGGTGACAGAGAGCTACTGTCCTACAAGTGAGGATTTCCCTTCAGCTCCTCGTGTGGTAGATGCTCGATAGCAGCTTCTACAATGGCTGCTTTTGTGGAGTCTAATCCATAACACTGATATGATGCTAATGAAGGGAATCATTATCCATGGCCTGGCTCATGTTTTTTTGCACTTTGAGAGGATTTGTGTTGCGAATCCTGGGATCGGGGTTAATCTCGTTTCAGTTTCAGGGCAACTTTGACACAGTGCCGCTGTTTAGTTGGACTGTCTGGTGTGCTTGGCGGGTGCTTTGTCTCTGGGAGTCTATGTGTAAATGTGTTGCACATTTGACGGTATTTGAAGCATAGATTTATTTCCGTCGCGTCAGGATTTCATATAATTTTCCCTCCTGAAAGGCAGCATTGTGGAATTAAAAGCCAGACAAAATAAAAAATAGACTTTTACTTTAATTTGATTCATGACCTTTAACGATATCCACACTAAACTGAATCAATTAAAAAACGTTAACATGGAACTAACACAGTGGTGTTTTCAGAAACACCTGACAATAGCAAGATGTTTAAACCTCGTCTTTATCTTATTACAGTCGGCAAAAAAAAACTAAATTGCGCAGGTAATGTTGAGTTTTCTTCATTTAACATGTTAACAGTTTTGGTGTGAAAAAGGCAGACTAAGTGGAAAGCGAAGGTCAAAACCGGAAGAAAAGGCGAGATGGTGAGTGCCTGGTATTAATCTGACTCCCTGGCCCTGAATGTTTCTCCTCAGGGAACCTGCACGTCCATCCCTCATAAACACTTTCTGTCCGATCACGAGAAGAACTGACTGTTCTGCCAAATTCCAGCCACCTGTGTATCCATGCAGGCTTTTCCAAAAACTAAATCTTAAATCATTTCACTGCAGAGGAGAAAAGCAGAGAGGGTGCACAGTGACTCAGCGAGCGAGAGCTTAATATTAGCAGGTCAAGTGTAGTCATGTCAAGATTTTTGGTACAAAAGCATTTTAGAGAAAGAGCTCTGTCACAGAAGACAAAAGACAACACCAGTGATAAGAAAGAGATCACAAAAAGAGGTTATCGTCACGACAAGGACGAGAGGAAAATGTACAAACGTCTGGGAAATGTTGTGCACGTGTGTTGGCCTTTTCGTGTTTCCAACAATCACTCCTGAATATGAAAAACACGACAGTAAAAAAAGAGTTTTCACGGCTCGTGTCGTGTACAGCAGCGGATAAACAGACATTTCAATTAGACGCTCATTAGAGTCACACATGTCCATCTGTCGTGACACGGAACAATGATAGAGGCAGACCTTTCTACACCCACGGACACGGATCTCTGGACTCTTTCAGGTCAGTTTACCTCCTGACAGAACCCTGTCAAAACACCTCGGTGAATTCCTCCTCCTCGCCTCCTGCGCCGCACTAATAAGCCCGACGCACTCGCAGTTACAAAAGCACAATCGCGGCAATTTCCTCTTTCCCTTAATCATCTCCTTTTTGTATGATAAGGATGTAACTAACTGCGGAGGTGAAGTTACATTCTAATAAAAGTCAGCCGGTTAATAATGTAATCTTAAATTACGTCGTAATTACCGCCTCTTAGTCACTGGGGGACGCTCTGTAATTCAATCACTGGCCCCTGCGATACTGTACAACAAAAAAAAAAAAAAAAAAAAGGCACGTTATCGGGGCTATTTCACCGTGGAAATGAATAGCCCTACCCACCGCTGCTCCCGCTTTGGGTAATTAGACAGCATAGTCTCCGGCTGCACACCAGCCCAGACGCTTAGTTATCAGCGAGGAGGCCTGATCCATCAGGGCTTTAGAACCTGCACGTCTGCAGGGAGGTGCGAGTGTGTGCGTCACTGTTTACATGCGTGTTTGCATTTGCTTGTAGGCGTCTGTAGGTTTGCATCTGTATGTGTGTCCAGGCCTGTAGGTGTATTTCTGTGTGATGTACAAGGTGTTTTCCGTGTGTGGGAATTCATGTGCGACTCTGCAGACGAGCCAAAGCCGCAGCTTATTTCTAACTCTGTAAATCTCTCACTGCAGTCCTCCTTAACCCCCAGACCTTCCTCACACGAGAAGGAGAAGTTCTCCACTCGGCCAACACACTGGGAGCAAATGTGTGGGAATTGTTTTCTACCTTCATTCGGCTGGGTCAGGGTTCGCGCGGCGCGCACACACACATGCAGAAACGCCACAGGATCAAAACCCAATTTGTCATTTATTTTCAAGAGGGTGATTTCTTTAGGAGGCACTGCTTGCTTGATATTATGTGGCAGGGAAAATCTAATGCCCCTCAATAGGTTTTCCCCAGGAAGAGGGGAGAAATTAGATTTGTGAACTGGGAACTTCATTTGGGAGGACTTGCTCAGACGTGGGGGGGGAGGAGAAGAGTGCGGGGGGAATGAAAATCCATACTGCAGTGCTGAATCAGCAGCGTCTCATGTCCCTCCTTCTCTTCCTCTCCGAAACCCTTGTTTTTCAAACCCCTACTCCCCTCCCCTCTTCTGTTGCTCCTCATCAGCACAGCGGATTCCCTCACCATTGCCAGGGAGGAAGCGGTGCTGTCAGGCTCTCTCGATGTGTCACCGCGCCATTTTGACGCCCTTCTCCCCTTCCTTTCTCTTTTCTACCGTCTCCTAGTCAAACAGGCTCAAAGCAAAGTCGCACAAGGCAACAGCGGGAGCAAATAGGTTCCTGTCGAAACTGGAGGTAAACAGCAAAGGCGCCGCCACGCACCCCACGCCCTTTGACCCTACCCCCCACACGCTTGGACCACTGAAGAAGAGATATAGAGAATGGATGACAGGCCCCAGCAGAGAGGCCAGGTGCAAGGGCACGCCAAGAGTAGAAGGAGGAGGTGGTGGAAGGGTGAGGGGGGGAGGGGGGGGGGCTTCCAATTTGTTGGGGGGTGGGAGTGTGGAAGATGAGGTTTGGATGGAGTTTAGCTTCCAGGGGTCGCCACCGCCCCCTTAGCCTAAACGGTCTCTTCTTACGAGATACAAACAAATACATTTTCATGTCAAGCTGTCAGTGAGTTGATAAAAACATAAACACCTCCGCCCCAGCACCAAACACATCTGTGCATGGGTAGTCACGGCGATAGCGAGCCCAGGGTTCAAGTGAGAAATAGGCGACATGGCGGAGGCATGATAAATCTGACACGGGCGCTCGCATTTTCTACGCTGGCGGGAAACAGTCACCCGGGTGTCAATGCCTGATCAGATGGATGGAGACGGCGAGGTGTGACTCGCGAGCAAACAGACAGGTGTAGCAGTAATCACACGCTGCAGCGGAGGGTCGGCTGATCCTGGCGCACGCATGTCACACGGTAAACACACAGAGCAGACGAAGGGTGTTGAACCCTCCTCCTCCTCCTCCTCCTCCGCAGCAGAGTCTCGACAATGTTGTGAAATCAGCGCGGACGCGGAGACGCAGATTGTGAGCGGCGGATGCGGATAATGTGAAGATTATGGGTTGGACACATTCTTGATCGTGGTTACGTGAGACAACTTTAAATATTGAGTAGTTGTAATCACGCTACCGAGCAAGACTTTGCCAATGCATTGACATAAAACTGTCCAAAGGGCGGAGACGCAGATGGTCACTTTCGTTAACATTGTGACATTTGGCTAATACTGGCAGGTCTCAAACATGGGAATCTGTCCACCTCACGTGAAGTGGGCGCAGCCTGCAGAGCCATATTTCTCAAACCTCTGGGAGGCTGTCGTCCCTCAAAGCAGTCCTATGGTATAATAATTGGCTTTTTCCAAGTTCTAATGAAAGAAAAGTACCTATCCTTTGTAGTTTTTCCGTCTCTAAGCTGACAGCACTGCTCGAGAAGGCGACAAATATGTAGACGACACTGAGCGGCAACAGAAGAATGTTTGTTTCGAGCGAAGCTGAATTAAAGACAAACCAAACATAGCAAACAAACGAAAAGGGTGGACACCAGTGGAGAGAGGGGACAGACTGACGCAGCCTGTCCAGGTGTGCCAAATGTCACAGGTGTGTATATGTGTGTATGTGTAAGTGTATCATTGATTCTTATTAGATTAAACTGGAATGTCAATTCCTTTCATAACAACAACTTCTTAATTCAGGAGTTGCCTTATAGGTGAGAAAGTTCTACTTCCATGCTCGCTTGAACAGAACTTTGGGACTGGATCCTCTTAATCCTGGCAGTGTTTTGTTTCTTTTCCATGGTTCTAGCCATCAGGTTACACTGTGGAAATCTTGCTCTGTCGTGCTGGACGCGGCTGCTCTGCAGCTGAATGCCAGCAGCCTGCGTGTTTAGATTGGAGGATTACACTCGGTCTAGTCTTTCAGAGCCCGACCACAGACTAGTCTTAGGCCAAGACTCACATTTAGTTTTGCGTCTCAAAGGCTACTCGCACGTCTGACAATGCCACAGAGACTATAACTCAGGGAGACCCACGTGGTTGTTGATAGATATTTTCCATTTTCAGTTGGCATGTCTTACCTTTTTACTTTTTTTTCTATCAAACAAACTTAAAGAGCAAACTGTTAAGACCTGCTGCCTATGAAATCAAAACAATTAAAACATGCATTGACTGTGGTTAAATCAGAAACACCTGCATGTCTAGGCAGCGAGACCGGCTTTATTTTACTCTTTAAAAACCAGTTGGCCGTTGAGTGTAATTAAGTTACCCTTTATATTGCCAAAATTAGACAGGAATATCTGTGATTGACAGCTGAAGTGATGTGGTAAACCCTCTATGTCAGGTTCAGCAGAGTGAAAGAAAACAGCGTTTGACCCACGTCTGCTTTATATAGTTTGTACACACGTCACGCTAATAGTATGAAGCAGGATCGACTCTCTGTCCTGATGAAAATCACTTGTTTTATGGCCTGTGCTGCCATAGCTTCTGTTGCTGAAACCATCACAGTTAAAACCACAACTGCATCGTCCACACACACACACACACACACACACACACACACATCGTAAAGCATCCAAAT
Organism: Bovichtus diacanthus; assembly: GCA_943590825.1. Lineage (NCBI taxonomy): Eukaryota > Metazoa > Chordata > Actinopteri > Perciformes > Bovichtidae > Bovichtus > Bovichtus diacanthus. The sequence continues at coordinate 8,517,411 of CALSBV010012184.1, read as the reverse complement.
CAATTTGTGTTAAAAACGCGTTTCTCACAACCATATTGGGTGGCTTTAGAGATATATGATGCACCTTCAGCTGCAAAGGAGGAAAAATCGCTGGCGCCCGGCGAGCCCATTTGTCCGGCTTGATGATGCGGTGGCCCTGTCACCGCCGCTGCTATTAAGGAAAAAAAAAATAAAATAGGGGGCACAGGGGGGGGGACCTCACCCCTACATCTCACCAGCCCCATGGTCCACAGACCTCCTGCCACGCTGTACACCGCGACCTGCATGGAGCTCACGGGGCATAAATCAAGATAATTCTCCGCACGCCTTGAACTGTGACCCCACCACGATTCACACCAGAAGAGGGGGCGGAAGGGGTGCGACGAAGAAATGAAGCAGTGGGGGTGGATGGGTAAAAACAGGGGGAAGCGAGGGAGTCCAGCTCAGAGATACGGCGGGTAAGGTAACAGAGGAGCGGTGTGCATGTTTGTGTGTGCGCGAGTGAGCACGTGCGTGCATCCGTTGCGATTAGTCACCGCCGTCCAGATTGAGGCGGCCGTCCCATCTAAACGCTCTGTCTTTATGAGCCATTAATCTTCGACTCAGACCATTTTCATTACCGCCAAACCTCGCTTTGGAGCCACCAGCTGCATGATACTGCATAGTGGAAATTAATAACCCACCCATCTCTGCCTTACAATCGCCCCTCCACCACCCCTCCACCACCCCTCCTCCCCACACACACCTCTCCATCAAGGCCCCACCCGCTTCGGGCCTTGCATATGATGGAAGACGCAAGGAGACGAGTTTCCACGCCACTTTTTTTGTTGCGATTTGGGTCACTGCATCCCAGGCAAGCTTTCAGTTTTCTCAAGCCTCTTTACTTTTGGCCCCCACCCCACCCACCCCCCGCCGCCCCTACTGCACACACCCTTTCTCCTTGTCTCCTCCTGCCATTTGACTTCCCTACCGAAGACAAACAATTCAACCTGAGCATTTAAAATTCTCCCGGCGCCTTGACACTGCGATGCAGCCGCGAGCGAGGAGGAAGAGATAGAAATGAAGAGAAAGAAAGGCCTGGTGACAGAGAGAGAGAGGGAGAGAGGGAGGAAGAAAGAGGTAGAAGACAAGAGCACAAGGGGAGGGGGTGAGTTTATATTAATTCCTCTGTCTTGGTTGTTCTAAGTGAACTGAAAGAGAAAGAGTGGGAAATCACCCCCTGGGTCCCTTTAGGACCGCTAGGCGCCTGCTGCTGTGGTTGTTAGTGAGCAAAGGGACTGAACATTATTAAATACTGTACGTGCTTCGGCAACCTCCCCGCAGGATAGAAGCAGGAAGACAGATGAGTGAGGGAGAGAGATGGGGAGTTGAGGGGTTTCAAAATGCCCTCTCCCTGCCGGCGGAGCTTCAGGGAGACCTGGAGAGCTCGTGGATTGGCAGAGGATATGGCGTGATGTGACAGCACGGACACCCAATAAAAGGAAAAGCACGGCGCCAAATTAATAGCGCTCATCGACGAATAGGAGGCAGAGGAAATTAGTGAAGTGGTGGTTGTTGCCGCTAACTCACGATGATGAAGCACAAGTTTAAAAAAGGGGCAGTACACAGAGGAGCAACTTAAAGTTGACGGCTGCAGCGGCCACTCTTGATCTCTGTTTATGAAACACATTCATTACGAGTCCCGGCATGAGTCGCCTGCAGGGGCGTCCAGTACAGCGAAGGGAGTGACACTGTGGCAAAATTGAAAAGTTGGAAATTGTTTTTCCGCTGCGGCGTGCCATCGGAGGGGAGCCCCGTCTCATTTCCTGTTGAGAAGTGCAGTGCATTGTGGGCAAAATATAAAGGAGGTTTTGTGATGTGAATCGCCGCTGGTCATCCATCACCGAACACGACAGACAAAACCGTCAGAAACTAAGAAGAAACAACTTTCTTGGACAAAGTTTGGATTTATTGCATCTCCCAGTCCTCTATTAACACTCTGAACCTGCATTTAATATTGCAGCGGGTTGGGAATTTGCATATCTCCTCATCAATCAAGCTAATATTCTGCTGACTAAAAGCAACAAATAGGATGCAGGAAACAAAAATACCAAGCGCCGTGTAACTTTTCTATACAGAGAAATGTAATCAATATAACAGAAAGTTTGAAATCGAAACGGCCTCAACTGACTTCACCCTGACGCTTCAAAGCACCAGGATCCCTCTAAACACAAATCAATACAAACAATGTTCAGACATATAAGAGACTCTAAATGAACTCCACAGATTATGCTATTCCACGGCCTCTTGCATCCCTTAGCAATTTAGCATAATGAGATAAACAGTGTGTACAAGCCCCGGCGACCCGCGCGCTGCCTGGGCCAGCCCGTGTTTGTGTAGAAGAGGTTCTGACCTGCCTCTGTTTTAGACCTGGCACCGCTGATCGACGACCTGCGGCCTCTGGAGACACGAGATGTTTCACTTCATATCACTGCTCAGGATGAACAGGATGTGCAAATCATTTCCATTAAACACAGAAAGCGATGAGTTTTTTTTAAGAGTTTTAACAGTTGAAAATCGTGTGAACCTTTTTTTTTTGTTTTTTTTTTTGGATCATACGGATAATTTCTCATATTGGTAATAATCTTAAAAGACATTTTTTACCGTGCTTATGCTGTCGCACCAGTAATCCCAGTAAAGAACGCCCTCCAGCGCTAACGTTTCCCACAGCTCTTCTTGCAACGGACAATGACAGCAATTAATTATGTTGTACGTTTCACACTGCGACTTCCGCGGACAACAAGCCCATAAACCAGGCAGACAGAGGAGGTGCTTTTGCTGTCTCCGACTGATGATGTCACCGCGGGATAACCTCACTTGCACTTTTTGCGATGACATCATGTGCCTCTGTTCGCTCCATTGTCTCCATGGCGGTCATGAATCAGTCATGTTGGATGAAAGCTTTTCTTCCAAACAAACAGTCGACCCTGGACCGAATTCATGAGGATGTTTGCGGGTGGGTGGTGGTGGTGGTGGTGGTGAGCGGGGGGCGGGGGGAGTTCAGCGTGCCTCCGGGCGTCCAAGTATTGGATTTGAACTGGAGACCTGCAGGGTGTCATGGTTCTAGGCCCAGAGCCGCTCTGCGCAGGGCGGGTTCAGAGGGTTTGGGGTCCCGGCCCGTGCAGCTAGTGGGTCTGCAGGGAATTAGGGAGTGCCAAGGTCTGGCCTCCTCCTCCTCCTCTCCCCCCTTCATCATGCCTCCCCTCCGGCTATCAACAATCAGCTGCGAGTGCAGAGTGGTGGAGCCATAGAAAGCACAACTGCTTTTTAACTTCTCTCTCTTCTTCTCTGGTCTCTCTGGCAGAGACAGGCAGCAGCGAAGGTGTTTGTGCTTCAGAGTGGCTTCAGTAAGGGACCTATTGTTCTCCTCCCATAGGCTCTCAAATCAATACCTCATCTCTCCCCCCTTTCTCTCTCTGCGACAAGGCACCACCGAGGAAAAAGGCCCATCGACTACACAGGACTCGCTTTCATGATTCTCGCCACTGAAGAAGAGAAAGACAGAGAGTGGACGTCAGAAAAACAGGGGGGGGGGGAGAGAAAGTGGCTGGGAGGAAGAGGAGGGAGGGACTCGGAGGGGGAGGAGGAGACTGCGGGGGCCGGTGGAATAAAGACACTAGAGGAAGAAAGCGACCTCAGGGTCATCGCTCTCCTTAGCACCACACACAGCCGCGCTATCTATAGCTGCCGAGCCAGATTGATCTTATTGTCTTAAAGGAAGAAAGAGATGTTGATTTTTGAAGGCGTTAATATCATCAAGCTAACAGCATCAGAGAAAACACCAACCATAGCTCACCCAGGGAAAAATCTGCAAGTTCCTTCACTCTTATGCAGTAAAATATTGAATTTTCCTCGGTCTAAATGGCTCGGCTATTCTTGGACGTTGAATTGTAAACACTTCCTAACCCCTCGAAGGAACATTCTGCAACTGTACAACAACTTCTTTTTTTGCAGTTTTGTTCATCAATTCTGTGTGTAACAGCAACACTTGAAGAATGAAGTGAGTTGCTGTAGCCTGTGGCATCGCTACAACAAAGTCACACAATCTGACTAACCAGAAACCAGAGAGAAAATGTGACATCATTAACCAAACTGTCATGTGCATCACGGTTTAGACTTCCTACTACGACTCCGACCTTCTGTGCTTTCCTGCACGCGCTCACTTTCACCTCCAAATAAAGCTGTTTATCTTCACGTTTAACATTCGTGTCCCACCATCTGACCACAGCCGATATCACTACTGTGGTTAAAGTACGACCCAAGTTGTAAGAGTGGGAATTTTTAAGAGTGCAGTCACGCCTAACGGACAATATCCCACATATGGAGCCAACATAATTAAGTGCTGCTCAAAAATATTCCTGGAGAATCAATTCAAAAGACTCCCAGGTGAACTAGCTGAGAAAGGTGGAATTACCTCCCTTTTGATGCCGAGAGCGAAACCTTCTTCTTACACATGGTCTCTGGGACAGTGGAAGGGGGTCAGGTTTTGCGAGTAAAAGCACTTCAACAATGTGGTTTCTTGAGGGTGGGTCGTCCAATGGAAGGCCGGTCTTCGTTTTCTCCATTAACCTGCTTCCTAAATGGGAAACATTTCATCATGAAATTCCCCGCTGAAATAAAATACTGGAACGACTCGCAGCATTTTAATCCTCTGACTCTTGATCTGGCGTCGACCAAGCCATGTTGGGTCAGGGCCAAAGCAGGGAAATTTGAGAAGCATAATGTGCGTTTTTTTTCCTTCATTTCCTCACCAAGTCTTCTCTTTCTGTATCACTGCACAATTTTCACAGCTGTACCGCGGATTATGTCTTCCTCAAATGTGAAAGAAAATGTAATTCTGCTTTCCGCAGGGGTATCGTCTTTATAGCTTTTCCTACACAGGTGTCTCAGCGTGAGCGAGCGAGATAGAGATAGAAAAGGAGAGAGAGGGAGTGAAAGATGCCTTAATGGAGTTATGCAAATGAAGGCGGCCCCATAATCCCCTGGCTAAGTATTCCACCAGAGATGTGGACTGTACAGCTGTGTACAACGGGGATCCACGCTGCGCTTTTCCTCTCTGCTTGTACACAGAACGCTCTGATACAACTATATATCTCCATCCATGTCGTGTGAATTAAGCTCACCCCCCGCCGACTCCTTCAGTATCGGTCCCCTTCTGTTTCCTGCCTGCCACTTCCATCGCAGAGCATCTTCCCTGCCAATAAACTTCTGGATGTAGGCGTGCGTCCAGACTTTATATGCCTATATTCCGCACGCAAGACAAGGCACCATGTTGCATGTGAACACGCACATACAGTATGTATCCCTTTGTTTATTTATAATGCCGCTTGTGTGGGAGTTTGTTTACATGTTTATGGCATATGATTCTGTTCTTTGGATACATCGTAGAGCAGGAACCGCGTACGCTCGAGCGCTTCCAGGTTGAAGATTTATGTGCGAATGCGCTTTTTATGGTGCTTTATGGTTTTCTTCTGTATGTGTGTGTTGCTCTATTTTATGCTCGACTGTCTCTGTTGATGAATGTGTCCTTGAGGCGGATTACACTCGGCGTAATGTGTATATATGTGCAATTAAACTTGTGAATTAAAGGGGATTTTATTCAGTGTGTCTGAATAAAATGGCCAGATGTGAGTAGTGTATTTGCCTCCTCTAGTCTAATAACAGCGTGTGTGACGTCTGCAAATGAGTCAGCCAACCTGCCGGTGCTTTCTGCAGAGCGAGTGACCTCTGGCTCAGAGAGAGAGAGGAGAGGAGAGAGGAGAGAGGAGAGAGGAGAGGAGAGAGGAGAGGAGAGGAGAGAGGAGAGGAGAGAGGAGAGAGGAGAGGAGAGGAGGAGGGACAGAGAGAGAGAGAGAGAGAGGACTGATGCAGGGAAGCCTCGCTCCCACCCTCCTCGCCGTCTCCCTCTCTTCACCCCCTCCGGTGACTCACACACCCAGCGTGAGTGTAGGCCTCTACCCACAACCCCCTGCTGCTTGTTTAGAACAACAACAGAGGGAGACAGTGGGATCACAGAGGAGCTGGCGAGGAGGAGAGACAGTGGGAGAGAGAAAAGGGGAGGGGAGAGACGAGGTGGAGGGAAGACACCGGATATTTTATGGTTTCAAGAGACGTTTGAAATTAGGTACTGCAAATAAAATGAGACTTCATTTTAATGATAAGACCCATGAAAATGAGTTCCCTTAAAAAATACCGCATCAATTTAGCCGGATACACTATACGGCCAAAAGTATGTAGACAAGCATGACGTGCCAATTTCCATATGTAAACACGCTTTTATGAATGAAAGTGAACCTGAAACCATTTCTCGTCACAGAGCAGTCAATCTTATTTCTGTCCCGTCAGTAGAAAGGAGGCGCTGTGTGTAGATAAATGTGTGCAGAGGGGGACATCGCACCCACAGGTGTGATTAATGGGGTGTAATGCTCCTGACCCAAGTCAAAGGGTTACAGATTTACGGAAATGAAATACAACATCATTCTGTTTTCACCTCGAGGCCGCTCAGAGCTCCTGGGGGCCACAAAATAACTGACATGCTTGTCTCTTTGACAGGTGTCCACATACTTTTGTACAAACACCAATAATTCATATACACGTACATACTGAAGTGCAAATGTCTACACATATAGACAGTATATATACACACAACTACTATGTTGGTCCAAATGCAAGTACTAAACACACACAAACACACACATTTCTGCATTCACACATCAAATATTGTGCACGCAGACATAAATGAACACGCCACACACACACATTTAACCACAACTCTGCACACGCGTGCTCCTGACACTCCTCCAATCCCATTAAGACGTGTTTAAGGATGTCTAATGGAAATTGATCAGTGATTAAGATCATTTCAGGTTAATCCAATTAATCAATGCCTGCTGATTAGCACGGTGGCAAAAGATTCATCACAACCCCCCCTCGGTGCTGGCTGTCCCCTGCAGACACTCTGCAGTCAGCCGCGCTTAGCAGGGAATCTGAAGCGAGCGTGTCACCTTCAGGTGCGGCCGGACTCTGGTTGGTCAACGGAAGAAAGACCAATAGGATCCAATAAGATCACGACAGTTTACAATAAACACTTCCACAGCAGTAATGTGGAATCGGACCGTGGCGAGCCGACCAAAGCTCCCGACTGCTCCGACGGTTGATGTTAAGGTCACTAGGAAAGTTTCATGACCCGCCTCAAACTGCACGTCATACGACAAGTGACGGCAGCAAGCAGCCCGGTCTGAAGGGAGTCAGCAGCGACCAAAGCAGGGTTCAATACTGAGCTTAATCCACACGGCCCAGTTTAAGACACTTCTTATTTCCTCCACAAATCCTCTGGGAAAAATCAAAAGCATGACAATCTGGCGAAGTGAACCCATGTCTCCTCCGGATCTGACTACAAACTGTCACATTCTGTTGGCGCGATGACAAGCAGTTTGTTGACCTAAAGGAAAAAAACAGCCACAGATACGTCACAACCATTATGATTAACTCAATCACTAACGGCTGAATGAAGGATGATTGACAGTGTGTCGCAAGATAGATATTACAGGATGAAAGCGGACCTCCTAATCTACAGAAAGCTTCATTTCAGACGTTTTTGTTAATGAAGCACTCGGACAGAGTTCTGCTCCAGGCTGAATGTCTTTCACTTGAAGTTTTGACTCAAACAAATATATCTTTGCTGCCAAGAGAGACTTATCCTTCCATTGCTCTCTCTGTCTTCTTCCATGTGTTGGCACACGTTCACACTTTATCTGGAGCATTGTTTGCTCTCCGTCTGGAGCACAAAAAAGGAGTAGATTTAGGGGCAGAAAATACTATACGTCCTTTTAATTTGTGCGCGCACCGGCAGCGTCTTGCCCTCTCTCTGACGGACCAGCAGTTCTTCTCTCTCTACACGCTTCTCTCGTATGAAATATTAGTCTTAAAGTTTCAATGTGGCTACTGTTCTGCGTGTCAGTGTGATTTCCTGAAGCCAACGCTGCGCCCGGGGTCAGGACTCAGAGTGGAGTGAGAGGTTGTTTGGGCATGAGGCAGGTCGGGCCGAGAGCAGCGGCTGATGGGCGGGTTCCTGATGGAGCGTGGTGACTGGACTGCGAGTGGTCATAGTACAAATGTGGACCAGAGTTAGAGCAGAGGGCAGGCAGAATTTATAGGGCAATTTCTGAGAACTGTTGGAGGGAGGCGGGAGCTGCCAGTCTTCACTTCCTCTCTCAATCTCCGAACACTTGGATGCACGCAGACACGCATTCATAAATTTTGTGCGCGCATGAAGCCCACGCGCATCACCTCAGACACTCAATCTGCACCTAAAGCAGATCACACACGCTTTACTTGGGAGGATGACACACCTGGTGTGGGCAGTAAGTCATTCATAGCAGCACAGTGAAACAGACAACACACACTCACTATAATTCAGCCTGCAGTCTGACTGGATAAAAGACACAAGCAGAGATAAAAAGAACATTGCAAAAAGGCTTCGTAGATCTTACGCCTTAGTAGTAATATTTTTTTAAAGCGTGCTATAGACAGGTACTAAATTCAGGTTGTGTCTAGATGTTTAAGATGAGAATAAGTCGTCCGTTTTCACAAAGTTTTGCAAATTGAGGGTCACCATTCAAGGTCAATGCACAACCTAGTCACCCAGGTCCCATAACCCAGGTCCTGGTCCAGGTCCTGGTCCTGGTCCAGGTCCTGGTCCAGGTCCTGGTCCAGGTCCTGGTCGTAGCAGGCTAAGCTAATAGCTAAGGCCACGTAGCTCAGGCATCCAGCTCACGAGCTCCTTTGACCCACAGAAGGTGAGGCGTGATACACAACGAGGGCTGGAACGTAGATCGACCGGTAAAACAAGTGCTTCGTCTTACAAGATGGCCGACTGTGGCCTCAGGGTTTGAGGTGGTGCCTCTGCTTCACCTTTAACAAACTAAATAAGGCTAAATAAGGCCAGTTATGTACTGAGATTTCTGCTACGTTTTTTATTAAAATAAACAATCGTGTCAACTGGCCACAACAGATAAAAAGATCAATACTGCTCCATATTCAATGGTGAAGATATGACAAAGAAAAAACCGGAAGAAAACAAACCACAGAAGAAATTATTACTGAAGTTATGGAATCAAGTGCTAACAAATAGAGAAACAAGGTTTTCTGAGGTCTTTCTTTGAAGGGCTGGTTTGTGAAATAACATACTTCAGAGTGTGTGAAACTGTCTTTAATAAAGTATTATGGATTTTTAATTTGGTTATATTTCCCCACAGAGACACGCAGAATGAAAGAGAAGTATGTGGTGGGGACAGAAAGAAGGGATAGTAAAGGGCAGCCGTGGGGAGAATGGAAAGCAGAGATGAAATACAGGAAACGAAGGAGGAAATGAGAGCTCAGGGGTGGATGAAGGAAAGCTTGGTTAAAAATCGCCGTTTAGTGGCTGATTAACTGATCCACGTGACCTTTCTGGATCATAAAATACAGATAAGTCTCTTCTTTTACGTGCACCTTTAGTCACACAGGTCAATCAGTCTTTAACTTTCTGAAAACTTACCATTCTGTAGAAATAAAACGGTAGCTCCACGTTTCTTAATATGTGCAGGCTGCTGAGAATGCAGAGTAGTTAACACGGCGAGTAACAATCCAAGCCAGATATTTACACGTGGTTGAGAGAAAACCCCGAAAGTACTTTGCCTGGGTGAGAAAGTGTGAGCAGGTGACAAGTGTGTGTCCTCACACACCAAATACACACCACACAAGCCTCTCCATGTATGTTTAAAGGGCTTCAATATACAAAGTTGTGGTTAAAAAAGGGCAGCCTGTGCTCATCCTCTCTCACTGTTGGAGTGTGGAGAAGAAACCCAAAAAGGCTCAGAATGGGTGAATGACGGCGAGGCCCCCTGCGCCATAAAGCACCCGATTGAATTATTTACCTCCTCCATAAACATTTCCCCCCTGCCACCTGAAAGTAAAGGGCTTCCTTTGCTGAGTTATGACAGTAAACTGGTTTCAGCAGCGGGCCTCTTTAGGAATAATAGGCCTTTAAGGGCTAAGTTATAGCACAAGGAAGATTCTCCCTGACAATTTACTCGCTCTACCCCGGCGAGTGCCACTGCACCACTTGTGCGCTGAGTAACCTGGCATCGGGAAACGCCGGCGGGGGTTCGGGAGAATAATGAAGAGCCGTTGTGCTTACTTCATAAACTCGTGACAGCTCCTTTTTATTTTATTTCCCGAACAAAACCCGATCATTCCTCCCCTACAAAAAGGCGCACGAAACCATGCCGTGGGTCAGTTAATAAATATACCGGTTCTCTAAAAAGGGCTGCAGCATTGAAAACGGCACGGAGATAAAATATGGATGAGGCTGCTTCAGTGCTCCAGGTGTGTCAAGTGTGATTTAATGTGAGGAAGGGACGCGTGGCGAGGAAAAGGAGATTGCTGAGGAGAGCACAGGCACAGACAGACAGGGCGACCTTTGACCTCTGAATAGCAGCCAGTCAGCTAATACCGCTGAGCTGAACCTCACAAAACAGCCACTGGAGAGACACCCGCCTAAATCCATCAGCTTTACTGATCAGGAGGAAGTCCACGTCAATCTCTGGCCAATCTGTTAGAGTTTGTGGGAGTGTGTATTTTTGGGATATAAGGTGTGAAAGTGTGACAAACTGTGTGTGCATAGGTTTATGTGTACTTGTCAGCTCGTGTGAGTCACAGGCCTGTATTTGCATGGATGTTTAAAGGTGCTACCTTATTGAATGTCGGTAGAATTAATGTTTTGATATTAGTATAAGTGCTGCAAACAAATTAGACTGTCGCCAACGACGTTAGCGGTCCCAGCATTTTTTTGCAATAAAAAGCCTAATGAACAACATTATTTTCCACATGTTCTAAGTAAAGCACAATTCAAGACCTTTGATCATTAAAAACAAAGGGATTTCTGGGAAATGGGGTCTCGAGGAAAAGAAAATTCAGGTTTCTTACGACTTTGGGAGTGTTCTCGTAGCTCATGTTGGTAAAAGTATGATTGTAATCCTGAGATCTGGGAATGTGTAAACATTGCTAAACAAAGATGCTTTCAAACAAACCAATGAGGACAAACTGATTTTGAAGAGAACAAATGTGAGCAGTAAAATCACGACACAAACTCATTAGACTACCTCTCTGCTCTAATTTTGACCTACTATACTTGCCGTAGTTTTCCTGTTGTATAAAAAATTGAAACTAAAACCCTGAATGTATCCCAATTACACAGACATTGATGTATTGACGTGTCTACACATGTCATGTTTTAAGTCTGTGCGTGTGGTGGTGTATTTTTCTTTGTGAGTGAGTTTGTCCTCCGCTGGTCACAGAGCCACGGGCTAGGAAATGGGCTTTCCTGTCGTTCAGAGGGGCTAAGCCGACGGAGCATGAAGGCAACCATAAAGCCCCAAACTGCCTCCTGATACCGGCCGGCTCGGTAGCTAATCATTACACATCTTCCTCTCATCTGTTCAGCACTTTTTACTCCATCCACCCCCTCTCCTCCTCATCTGACCCCTCTCTCTCACCTCCCCCTGTGCATCGCTTCTCCGTTTTGAAAGTGACAGTTTGCGTGTGTGTGTGTGTGTGGCTGTGAGAAAAGAAAAGAGTGTGTGCATGTTGATGTGCGTGCACTCTGCAGCAGGATTTCTGCTCTGAGAACTACCTTGCATGACCTCTAAATCTGCTGAGCGCTCGCAAAAAAGGAACTCTGCTTTTCCCCCCTTTGCCGTTTCCCTCCATCAGAATCTCAGGCGGCGGCGAGGAGGAGTCGCACTTCGACTGTGCAACACAGCAGCTCTGAGAGGGGGAAGCACCGCCTGCTGCCAGCCTCCGTATGAAGACCAGTCACCAGTTTCTCCCAAAGTGTCACTCACAGGCAGCAGGAAATGCGCAGCTCTTTCAACTGGAACACTCAATTCCACCAAAAAGGAGGAAAGCTTTTAAATCCCGGACGTGACAGCCTCGTTAATGTGCATTTCCTCTTAATAAACAGTGACACGCAGTAGGGGAAAAAAAAATAAATCGTCCTTTACATTTCACACAAAATCCGGATTCATCACAAGCAGCAGCAGCAGACAGGCCTCACTGGGCAGCAACTGAGGCATGAGTGACCCCCGCTGACCGCTGCCGAGCCACTGGGACAAACCCACAGGTAGTTGTGCATAATTCCACTTCCTGCCCTCAGTAATGGCTTCTGCTGACCTCTGGCTGCACACCGCGACCCATCATGCCCCATCAAGCTCGCCCCAGTCCTCGCAGCACGGCGGCCCCCGAGGCGGAGTGAGCGAACAGCTGGGGAGATTGTTTTAAAACATACTCCATTACTGTCACTTTTTAATACCTCCTCAGACCACAAGGAGTTACTTCCTTACATATGTAATGTACTATGATTACTGTCAGATCTGTGCCACGTAGTATCTGAGATCTGCGTACTATTACTCACTTAGAGATGACACTCAAGGGCCTTTAAAGACCTTTAGGTTCTTGCATGATAACATTAAGGAAACATTCTGAAAGTGTGAACTCTTACAGCCGGTCCTAATTTGAATAAATGTCCCCATGAAGTTCATTTTAACTTTAAACATACAATGTTATATTTACACACTACTAAATAGTGGTGAAAAAAACTTTTTTTTTTTCTACAAAAGAAGCTACTTCTGCACAGTAACACTACACACCAAGTCAAAGTAAGTCAAAGTGTCGAGCATTATTGTGCGATTTGTTGAAAAAACACCATCTTTTACACTTACTCTGCCTTTATTAGACCACAGTCCACTGGAGTAGATCCTGAAATAAACTCTGCTCGGCACCAAGTCCAGAATAACTTTTGACCCCAACAGTTGAAATGGAAAGACGCTGAAAGACTCACCCCCCCTTATTAATTAATCCCTGTATCAATAAGTGAGTTGTGGTATTAAAGTTCATTCATTGGAGTTCCTCGATTTAATATTCCATAAATCCTGTGTTTATAGGAGCGGCACGTCTGATTTTATATACGTGTTTGTATGTATGCCATTGTCTAAAATATATGTGCACACACACGCACACACACACACACACACACACACACACACACACAGGGCTGCAGCTGGCTGGGATGACATGTTAAGGACGTGTTAATTCACCCCTCTAAGTTTCCTTATCATGTCTGCTGCCTGGCCATTCATTAATAGTCCTGTTTTAATTAGCCATTAGTGAACACACTCCCCATGTCAGAGATATGAGACGGGGGGAGTGTGTGTGCGAGTGTGTGTGTGTGTGTGTGTGTGGCACGGAGAGAGAGTAGGCATACTGCAAGGAAGGTGTTAGAGTATAGATGTGTAGTGAGTGTGTGTGTGTGTGTGTGTGTGTGCGTGTGTGGACAGCTCCATTCTCCCACTGTGGCGGCAGAACAATTGGCAGGGACACGCTGTTCAGTGGGGCCTCCTCCTCATTATTGGCCCACTGCTCACTTGTGAGCCGTATCATTGTACTGCAAGACAATGGCTGCCAGGGGCCCCACCCGACATGATACCCCCCCCCCCCCCCCCCCCCCCCCCCCCCCCCCCCCCCCCC
>CALSBV010012184.1:8479897-8503727 GCA_943590825.1 Bovichtus diacanthus | reverse complement strand
CCCCCCCCCCCCCCCCCCCACACACACACACACACACCAGTACAGCTATAAGCTTAATTCCCCCTCCTCTCTCTTCTTCGTGTACCCGCACAGCAATCCCCCCCCCCTCCCTGCTCTACATCTTAACCCCGCAGTATCGCTGCACCTGATTGGCTGCAGCGCGGACACCCGGCGCTGGTCAGAGTCCACAGCGAGAGAACAGGGGATTAAGACTAATTAGCATGAACAATAAAAACAAACAAACCCTGTTGGGGGAGAGGGGTCACTGAGGCAGTCCCACTGTCTCTCTTAATTAGCATTGTTTACCAAGTGACACAGTGGGTTCATGGTGTCCGTCACATAGCAGCACACATCTATTAGATTCATCACGCGCGCACGGCGTGCCGCGGCACACGCGTCATGTACACGAGAGGACGTTTTGGGTGCATGTGTGAGCGCTAAGATTATATTTTACTTCCTTTTTTTTTCTTTAAAGATGATGGATGTTTATTAATGACTTACAGTTCCTTTGATCAAAACGTAAGACTGTAAAATAGGTGTTGTTGCTGAAAAGCAAAAACAAATACACCATGATGCTATTTAAGTTTGTCCGTTCTGAGCTACTGTAGAAACATGCCGGGGCAACATCCTTAGTTTCAGATTATACACTAATGAGAACACAGTTCTGAATATTATATTCCATTTGTGCTAATTGATCACCCTAAATACTACACACTGTCCCTTTAAGGGAAATCTAAAATTTTGGAGCATAATTCGTTGCATAAATGCACTCTGCTCTCTGTGCCTCCTCAGCAGAAAGTCAAAAACTGAGAGAGAGAATAATGCATGAACCTACATACGTGCGACTACAGAGAAACAAAGATTTCACAGGGTCTCTGCCTCAGCAGTTACAAAATGATCCAACACAACATCGCAGCATTGCAAGCCACTGAGCCCTGAGACGCTCACGCCTCGACAAACTGCTCTTGTAATTAGCAGATTTATGCATGAAAATGAACAAAACTCCAAAACATAAAAATGTCAACACATTGACTTTCCTCTTACAGCAAAGGGTAACGGAGGGAGATTCGGCTCTGCTGTCTCTCGAAGGATCTGAGCACCAAAGAGGAACCTACTGGAGAACCAATGCCCCTTCAACATACATGAACATTAAATAAGCAACCGAATGAAGCGTTTGTGAAATAAGTCGCTGAATAATCCGTTAAATCACAGAACATTCCCACTTAAAGGAAAGTGTGTGGTACGGTATATTTCCTATCATAGACATATATGAGCTACACTTCAGGTAGCATGGGAAGACGCTGGTAAAGTCAGCGCAGAGCCCTCTGGATGACCTGGAGCCGACTGTGAGCCCTTGTGGCTGAATGGAAAAATCTCTGCATCCAGGTTCCAAAATCTTCAAAGAAAAGTGGAGGCCCTTATGGTTTTGGAATGAGATGATCCGCTGCTACGGTATGGGCTTAACGTGCGAGGCGTGTCCACAGACTTTTGACCACCGACTTCGTTTTTAGTCCGACCAGTTTCAAAAAGTCAAAAAAAAAAAAATGTCAAACTCATAGCAGACCGAACTGTGCCGTCACACACACACACACACGCCACACTCGTGCATAAAGTTCCTGCGGCTCACTGATGAGCTGAATAAAAAAAAAACGCCATCGATCGCCACACCACATGTATAAATATTAGTGATGAGATGATTGATGATAGGATTTCTAAATCTCTTTGGCATTGGAGTAAAATTGCATTTGCCTCCGAGTGTCTGCCCGTCCGCGGTGCTGAAAGCCCACCCTGGGGAACTCATAGCTGCAGTGGGGGTCAGTGAAAACTGGGCCAAATCAAAGTGATTAAGGACCTGCAAATCAATAACGCCTTTATATTAGATTTACTCGCCATCCTCGGATCGCACAGAGTCAGCAGAAAGACGGGAGGAGGCAGAGGCTGAAATGAACCCAGATCCAACTAAGCGTCTGCAGATTGGGTGCCGGTATAAATCTTCAGACTCGCGTCAAGTCTTCGAGGCGTAATAAAATAATATAATCATCTTTGAAAGGACGGGCGAGGATAAGTTGAGGACTGCCTTTTTGTTTCTGCTGATCTCCTGACTCCAGTGTTTTTGATGAGGGCCGAGGAAAAGCCATTACCCAGAAACCATCTGTGAGGGATCCTAATGGTCAGCTCTGGTGGGATGTAGCTGTACAGTATAAACGTCTGTGGAGGCTGTTGGAAAGTTGAATTATGCCGGAGATAGAGGTAATCACCGGGTGCTGTCGGAGGGAGAACATACTGTAGCCTGTAAAGATAGTGATTTAATGTCTGAGGGGGAACAATGGGATGTCTTAATAAAACAGGAAAAATCGCGTATTTTAGAAATAGCAGTTTAAAGTTTGATGAATAAACCCTAAAACAACTGGTAATACATTTCCTGTGCTGGATGGTGCATGTCTGCCTCCTGCACACCTGGTCACACCTGGACAAAGTAAAAGCAGCGGTGCGTGTAGTTTCAACAGCATTTAAATGCTTACGCTTCACGTGTCATCCTGCCAATGAAATCAATGAAAACATGGAAGAGTGGATGTAGAAAACCTAGCTGCTCGGAGGTGCTTTCACACTTTACCGGCTTGATGCGGTTCATTAAAGTAGGTGTAAAACCTGTCGATGGGAACGTGGTACGGACCGAACTACCACACGGAGACTCAAAAGACGGGGACGCTTTGACAGTAGTTGTGAGAGTAAAGCAGATCAACCACAGGACGATGGTCCATGTCTGAAGTTCACAGTTAAATCCTGTCTGTTGAATCTTTAAAAGCAATCACGTCCATACGGAACATATATGTTTGAAGACTTGGGAGTGAGAAAATCATCTCTCCACCTCCACAATCATCAGCGTCCAGAAGAGGAAGAGACCACGAGCTTCTGCCGTTCAAAAATCATTCAGGAAGAGAAAGGAAGGAGCCTCAGACTGATGGGACTCGCAGCTGAAAGCAACAAGTCCAGGCTGCCAAACATCCTCCTGGGTGATGCAAGAAGTTCAGAACTGAAGCAGACGAGGCAGGTGGAGGCAGGTGGAGGCAGGTGGAGGCAGCTCACTCTCTTGGATCACTCATATTACCTGAACGACTGAAGGGAGGGGACCAAAGTCCTGATCTCAGGGCAGATCTCACGGCCCTCACCGCACCTACACACTTAATGGCTGTAGTTAAGCTAAATGAGAACAATCACATACACAAGGAGAATGTGTAAAAGTGTCACACACACACACAGACACACACACACACACACACACACACTGCAGCATTCTCTGCGAACACCAATTAGTAAATAAATAGCTTTCTGGTGACAATAAGTTGAGCGCCTGAGCATGTGCATACACAGTTGCGCACGCACAATGTGCCGTTTTCCCTTATCTCCATGGAGACAACATGCCCCCACCCCCCCCCTCCACCACCACCACCACCACCACCCCCACCTAACCAGTGTTTGTCTCACAGTAAATCTAAATTGGCGAGTGCAGTTAACCCCCTCACCTCCTCCTCAGCCAGCTCCTAAGTCTCTGGATCTCTGCAGCAGACGATGAGAGAAATACAATCAATGTGAGAAAAAAAAAGAAGAGCGGCGGACAGGAGGGGAGGGGGTAAAAGAAAAGGCAGTGGAACGTGTTAGCACACAACAGAGCCAGGGTCACGCAGGAGCCACACGGTTTTTTCTTTTTTTTTTTTTTTTTGCACTGAAGACAAAAGACTTAAAAAGAAACTTTCGTACGATGCGTGTGTGTTTTACAGTTTCCTCTTAGGAAATTGGTCGAGGTTATTTTTGCACAAATCTTTGATGTAATCTGGCGCGAGGGACGATGACGTATGTGTGTTTGTGTGTCGGAGAGAGGGCTCTGAAGGAACCTCCAATCTGTTTACGGCTCTGATTGGAATTACACAATCAATTACCACCCCCTGCTGTGGCCCAAATGAGCCAGCCCAAAAGACAGGGGAATTGGTTAAATGTTATTGTTGGGAGGCCATTATCCAACAATCGGGGTGGTTAATGCAAGAAAATGACATTCATTAAAAGGCTCGACGGGAGGCTCCCAGGGGCCAGGCTGCAGCTGACCCTCATTCACCGCCAGGCTTTGTAGGCCCTCGTCCACTGTGGGAGGGGAGATCATGTCAAAGGCACAAAATGCTCCTCTTTTGTCACAGAGTGGCCTTCAGTCTCTCTTTGCAAGCATGTGTGTGTGTCAGGCAGGGAGCCATAGAAAATACCTGTGACTGCGGCGTGAATGTTTTTGTGCTTGAGAGAATGTGTGTCAGCGAGAGGGGGGGAGAAAAAAAAAAAAAAAACGATAATTACATCATTCTGTGAATTAGAGGAGTGGAGGGGGAGAGTGATTGAGCCCCCCTCCCTCACCGATGGATGCACACGTAATCCTGCAGTAATGAGGCAGCACCAGAATCATACTCCACACACACTTAGTCCTATAATGTATATCATCAACGCTGCAGCTTGTAAAAAAATAAATAAAAAATGTTTAGCGAGTGCACTTCCCGCCAGCTCCGGTGATATCATCTATCAACGCAGACAGAGCTATCAAAAGGCAAAAGTCAAAAGTAAGTGCAGACATCAGCCCACAGAGAGACAGCGAGAGACAGAGGAAGAGAGAGAGAGTGATGTGCCATTATTTTTAAAACAGGATCCCTGCGAGAGATTATTTTTGCAAACTTCCGCCGACGCAGAAAACGCTTTCTTTGTCTTGTTCTATTCAGAGTAGCAGATAGCATGGCGGGTCAGTGAGAAGAAGACAGCCGTGGCCTTGTTATTTCTGTTCATCCTACAGGAAACAGCCGTTTCATTTATGAGACGTGAGGAAGAAATGTGTTGGAGAGTCACAATGTAGAGGCTCGCACACTCAGGACAACAGAGAGGGAACTAACCAAACACATAGTCAAGGACCCAAAAGCCTTTTAAATGTTGACGCCACCTGAAGCGATGGATTCAAAATGACTTGAATAGATGCTAGAAAGGAGCGATGGGGATGGTCAGGACTGTAAACTCCACCCTGATAGTACAGGCACCGTCAGAAAGTCCTACGTGGGCAAATAGAAAACATCTACGTCACCACTTTGGGAATGAAGAACCCAAACTGGAGTTAGACTCCAGTTCAAACGCTACAGACTGGAGGCAGGAAAAGTCGGATTAAAGCAAGTTTTACCTGGTTGGTAGGGGGAGAACATTTTTGGGCAACAGGTGGTGGAACAACCAGGCTGAGGACATGTGGTGGAGGGGAGAGAAGAGGCGAGAGAAGATTAAAGAAGGTTCCTGGGAAGCTTCCTCTGCCATTCCTCAAAGGTTTACTTAAGTGTCCATTTTTATTAGAAACCGTGTGCATATCATTTGGGGAACATGCATGCATTTCCACTTAGATGGCCACACCTTGACCTTTTTTCATGTCCTCTTCTGCATGCTGAGTTTGATTTCACGACTCCTATTGTCTATGAGGGCATGCGACTGACTTCCGATTAGCGCTGATAGCTGTTACTGATAACCAAGACAAGGGGGGAGCCACAGGAGAGGGGATCCCAGCAGCGAGTGAATCAATTTTGCACACTCGCCAGGTCTCTGGCTTATTGAACACATAGATTGACCCTCCTAAAGGCGGCTGTTACCTCAAAGCCAAACAGTGACCTTTGACACTTGACCATCTGTCGTCTCCTCGGATAAAATAGATCTCGAGAACTGCCAATGTTCACTTTGGCAGGAAAACTGTATTTGCGCAGATAAAGGGATCAAATAGAAAGCGGATACAGTAATTACAAAGCAATAGTTTAATGAAATGTTCTGCTTGCTACAGTCGCACGCTGCCTAGTGTGAGCCGGGCTCATCAGAGAGAGGTGAAATAATTATCACAGGCACCTGTTATGGTAAAGAACAGGTGGAGCGCCAGCGTTTGTAATCTCACATCAACGGATATTATTGGGATGTGTGTGTGCGTGGGTGTGAGTGTGTACCAGCACACAAATCTCATCTTTGTGCCAAGCTAGTGTGTGTTGTGTGTGTGTGTATATATATATATATGTGTGTGTGTGTGTGTGATAGGTGGTGAGTTAAGCCTCTGATTGAGAAACAAGCCACAGTAGCAACATGCCTTGCTGTTTCCCCCAGCATCTGTCTTGAGCAGCATGGGGCCTCTGTGCGTAGAGGGAGGGAGGGAGGGAGGGAAGGAGGGAGGGAGGGAGGGAGGGAGGAAGCCACGGAGAGGCGGCTTCCCTTCATCTCCGATTCTCCCCCCTCTCCCTCTCCCTCTCTCTCTCTTCTCATTATTTGAGAGGCAACATTGGAGTTTAAAAATCCTCTCTCTCTCCCTCCTCTCGTCTCAGTGTGAGTTTTTTTGTCTTCCATCATCTGCGAGTCAGCGCCGGGTCATATCGCAACACGACGTGCTCTGCTGTGAGTTTAGCACCAGACACGCCAGCTCCCCGCCACTTCCTTTGCACAGACACAATTTCTTTGAGACACACTGCGCCACACTGTCAAAACACCGGAGGTAGATCAGGCAGATAGTCGAAACGGAGGAGCTGTCCTGAATGTTGGGAAAATCTCACTACGACTTACCTCCTTTCTGTTTCTTGTGAAGAATGGAAACGAGGAACTAGATTCCTAATCGTACCACTGATTGTTTCTAAATGAGTATTTTGAGTACTGCAGTCAGATAAGGGTGGCATTTCATCAGCTGATGTTTTACACATTTAGTCACCAGACAGACCTATCCTAGTCATTTCGTTCCCTTTGCTGCCGATACATCTCTCTTTAGCTGTAATGATTAGCTGTAATGATTAGAAATAAAAGGTGCAAAATGAAGTCATCTGGCTGGGAGATGATCAGCTCCATATGCTGCTCTGTTGGGGAGCCATTTCATCTAGTTTTACACAGTCCAGGAAGTTGATGTGTCAGATTTGAGGAATGTTTTGGGCTGGAAGTTGGTGACGCATGTTTCGCTTCTGCCTCCGATGGAGCCACACACTTTATTCCCAAGACCGCCATTATAATTAACAAATACATACGCTTCCTGATGAAAACCCTGTTGGATAATTGCCCCAACAATCCAGTATACTGTAAGCATTTTATAGTATTAAGTCTGCCCCTGTGAAGTCCGAATAACATCCCCAGTTTTGGCCTATTTTCATGCACGTTTGTGTCTTCAGTCCACCATGTTGCTTCAATTTACTTATCTTCCGGTGCAATTTCCATGCCATGAGTTCAAGCTGCCGTGGGGATAACAACAGAGGACCTGTCCTCGAAAACCAGGGCTTCATATTAGCTGCAAAAAAAGTAAAACCTCAATTTCAAAGAATACAATCCAACGCGAAAGAGCCTCCCGAGCGTCCTTGTCGAGGTAGACGAGTGTATTAATAGCCGTGGACTGTAACCGTGTGCGAGGCTGGAGTAGGATGAGTAAATTGGCATTTCAGAGCCATTCATCCAAAGGAAGAAAGAAAGAGCCGTAGTCTACAAGACAACATGTTGTGTTTTATGCCAATATGAGCGGCGCTAGTCTGCCGGCCTTCACGTGGTGCACCTCGCCTTCTGTTCTCGTCTATCACATATCAACACTAAGCACAATCGCTCTTAGACTCAGGGTTATCAAGCCGTCGATGATGGTTTGTTCCAACAAAGAGAAGGTTTTCAACTCGGCTACATTCAAAACTCACAGCTGAACTTAAAGGAAGGGTGAAACTTTCTATTTCGGTTATATTACTATGTTGTGCAACTACAAATGTTGAGAGAAATGTGTTTGAATCACTTCACATCCACGAATGTTTTGTTGTGCAACATGTGCCACTTTGACCAGGATTGAAAACGAGATTGACAAAAGTAAAAAACTTGTGCGTTGTAATTTTGGAAACACTTAGCTCGTGTTTTCTGGGACGAACTATGCAGTTTAGTCATCGCAAGAATCAAAATCACACTAATACATAGAGAGTTTCTCCATTTCCGTTGGCTCAGTTTGCTCTTTCACCCCCGACACAGATTCTGACATCCAGTTTAGCAGCACCGGGCTTCAGTTCAAGATTAGCTTGACACCCTTTGCAGTATTTTGAATATCTGACCAAATGAACGTTTCCACCGTCAGGAACCCGACGACTGCGTTCAAATATTTACTTTTCTTTGTGTTTAATTATTCCAATCAATCTGCACTTGTGCCCTCTGAGGCCAGATGGAAACAGAGAGTCCATTACATTTATGCAAAATTATTGCTTTTGACTTAATGTTTGCACCAGTTTTTGGCAGTAGTAACTAAGTGGTAATGTCTGTTATCAGGACAATAATGGTGCCTACACTGCTGCACATGTAGGCATTAAGAGGTAAGAGCAACACTACACACTTGTTTCTGATTCCCATGAATGTGTCCGTGCTGAGTCAGGCTACCTGCAGATCTGCAGATGAGTCAAACTACATTTGCCGACAGACGGATTGAGAGGCGTATAAAAAAGCAGCCTTCTCGGTCAACACCGCACCATACACGCTGAGGAAAGTCCAGAAGAAAGCCAAGTGCACAGACAACAGTTTGGTGAATTCAGGCGAAGGAGACATATCATTAACACCAGAGTTGTAACTGGAAGGGGCCAATCAACACCTGCCTTCCACTGTTATCACGCCATTTTGCATCAGACCATCAAGTGACGTTTAACCATAAAAACTAAACACGTGTCAAAGCGAAACATTCAGAGCTCTCTAACTCCTGTTGTTTCCTGAAAGGCAACTATTTGGTGTCACTGGCTGTTTTGTAGCACATTCTTAGAGCAAAGCCGGGCCTATATAAAGCAACAATAAGACGGCGACTGTGGTGCTTCCAAGCGAGTCATCTCCGGCAGCCAGCCTAGCTATCATTATCTGTTAAAGAGCCTCCGTCCCTATGGATCATCATTACGAGGCGCATTAGAAAATACTTTGATTAAACTCCCCTAATCCAGCACAGACAGCTGCAGTCCATTCACAGCTGCCTAATCTCCCCGCCACTAAATACCACCGAGACAATGGGCAACAAATGACAACTTACGTGAGGGGGTGAGGCAGAAATAAAGGAGGGAGAAAACAAAGAAAAAGAGGGAGAGAAGAGGGAGGGGGGAAGGCGATTCCTCTATCAAAGGCGGGCGGTAAACAGAGCTGATGGCAAGCCGTATCATACCAGGAGATGGCTGATGCTTCCCGTGAAATGAAAGGGGATACGGAGAAAGAGAGGGAATGTGAGGTACAGGGTAAAGAGTTTAGTGAGAGGGGCTGGGAGGAGGGAGTGTGTGAGCAAGAGAAACGGGGGAGATAGAGGAAGAGTGATGCGAGGGGATGGGCGGTGGGGTGGAAGGAGGAGAGAAGGATGATGGAGTTGCGTCTCCCCTCGGCTGGCAGATGAAATGTTGCACATGGAGGAGAGATCTCTTTCACCGCGACTACAAACACGGCGAGGGTGCTGATGGGAGCTGCCGCAATCAAGATGAGAGCAGAGAACGAGAGTATAGAGAGTATAGAGAGAAAGAGAGAAAAATGAAACTACTCCTCAATGGTACAAATCACCGCAGGGAGGTTATCAGGGCCGTCGGCAATCACTATAATGACAACATGGTGTGACATGATAGTTACAGCACTCAAAGAAAATCATTCGCCCGGGCTGGGGAAGAGATAGGCAGGCGGGCAGCTTCATAAATACTGGTCTGGCTCGGAAAGTGAGAGTACGTGTGTGTGTGTGTGTGTGTGTTTGTGTGTCCCGGTCCATGTGTGTTTTTAGTATTTAAGACGACGGCTGAGTTGGATGTGAAGCTGCAGTTGTTAAGTGGAGGACGATGAGCAGGTGAGAGGTGTGATTGTGTGGGACAGGAGGCGTCGCCAGAGAGATTCATTTGTGTTGTTTGTCCATCATTTTCTTTTTTTAACATCAGGGTCAGCAGTCGTCGTGATGTTAAAACTCTTTATTTTACGCCGTGTTGACTTCAGTCAATACGAACTCAACTTACGGCCACAAACAAAGTAAAGTGTCAACTTCTTTTTTTTTTTAAACACAAGTAGGCGCAGTCTTTTCCTCTGTGTGTTTTAATTGTGCGATCATGTTCCGCGTGCAAAGACATATCGCGCGCTATTATCTAATCAGCATTTTAATAAACATTCACAGCTTACCAAAGTCGGAGATGGCGCAAAGTTAGCTTGTGTCTGCTAAAAGTGAACCTTCAAGACAGACGAGCGTGGCGTGCAAGAGTGCGTGTGATTGTGTGAACTTTGTAAAACGTCTACAAAGGTCTGGATCGCTGCCACCTGTAGCAGCTGGAGTGGAAAAGCCTGTCACATGCATTAGTATTATTGCATCTAATTAATCAGCGCCGGTATATAAAAGTATATTTTTATGGCAAATTATGTCGAAATTATAAATAATACAAAATGTCAAATAATTCCTTTTCGCAAATTCCTCCTTGATGGATTCGATGGCCCTGACAGCTTCCCGCGAGTGCTGACATCATTATTCATCGACAGGGATTAAAAGTACAACCAATAAAAGGAGACGCTTGGCCATGTTTTATCTGGCCTCTTTAAAATGTCTGCACTGTGCATCGATAGCATTTGTGCTGCGGTGTGTATGTGCAGGTGGCCGCTTCCACGGGATCTGGAGAATGTTTCCTACACATTAACTAACCAACTGATCTCATTAAAGCCATTAGCATACTGTAAGTTGGTATATACGTATAATAACGTGACACATGTGTCATTAAAACGTAAAGATATGTCGTGAACAAGAGAGCACAGATTGAAGCACGTACACGGAGGTGAATTTAACGGACAAATTCAATATGAAATCATCCCTGGACTCCTGCGGTCAGTCCATTTCTTGGAAAGAGCAACATTATTATCATTTTGTACGCTGTGTGTGCAGCACGCGGGGTCATTTCCCTGAGCCGCGCCGAGGTTCTGAATCATACATGGACATGCTCACAACACCCATGCTGGGGAATAATGAGACCCAATGAAGTGAAGAATATGAACACACCCCGTCTACAACAACACCTCTTTCTCACACGCTCTCCCTCGTTTTTCCATTGACCCCCCCCTCTTCCTCATATTCATCACCACCCCCTCTTCTTATCTGATCTCCGCGCGAAGGTGTGCCGTGCAGCGGCGAGGCGTCTATTTGCGGTGTGAGCACGCATGTGTTATTACACATCTACCCTGCGTGATGGTGGGGAGCGGCGGTGCGGTGGATTCGGCGGCCACGGTTGTTACGCGGACGGATGATTGTGCTTGGAAACAGAAGAGGTCCGGGTTAATACGGCTCAGCTCCACGCCGGAGAGGCTGCTGACAGGGGTCAAAGGTCAGCTGATGAGAAAGCACAAAGCTAGCGTCGGGCTTCTCTCTATGTTTCTGTGTGTGGGCAGCGCGGAGGTCAGGGAGAGTGAGTCACTGCACACAGGCCTACACAAACACACACACACACACACAACTTACTCATACACACACTGATAAAGACACGCAGAAGATTGTGCTTTGATGCACGCACATGCTTGCGCGCTGGGCCTTTACTGTAGGGCTTCCTAGGTTTTATTTACAGAAAATCAATTAAAAAACTGTTCTTAGCCCACAGGAAGGCAGCAACAATAGTGTCTTACATGTATCTCGTGCTCGCCTCTGAAACTGAGAGGCAGCGTGCTACTCAGAGAAGTTGGACTCTTTACTTCCCTGCTCAACTGCACATTGTTTTGCAATCCGAAAAAAGTTGAAACAAACTGCACACCTGAGTGTGAATGTGTAACAACAACTGTAATAAAAGTGAAACCTGGCCACACTTTGTGTTTCCTATTTCTGGCTAAGCCCACAATTATTTAAAGGGCCACTCCATTTATTTAGTATTGGACTTTGATAAAGTTTTAGAAAAATTGTGACCTTTTTTTTTTTTTTATATCCAAGAAAGCAATATATTCTGGCCTTCAGTAAGAGTTACAAAAGTACGGGTTCATACATTTCCCATAATGACCAATCCAGTCTCCCCCTGATGACATCATTATGACGTCATCAGGGTTGTTGTTTCTTCCAGAGGCGCAGCAGACATTATGCACCTGTTTTCACCGGCGGACCATGAAGACTTCACAAAAATTCAAGCCGTGCCACTTCAAATACAATGTTTCCAGTTCAAAGCGGTTCGTGACGAGCGATAGCGCTGGAGAGATTCCGGATGAATCCTCCATTGAAGGGACTAAATTGTCTATTTTTGCATGCGATTCCTCTGAAACAAATTACCAGCAACTTGTTCACCTTGAGCGTGTGTGTGTCTGAAATGTGCTGCTCAAAGTCAATCCATTACAACGAGCGGAGCGCAGAACGTGGGGGTCAGTCACTGTGCAATAAACAGACCTGCTCTTCCATCGTAACCCCCGGTCACTTTCCCCTCTTTCCCCCTCTCTGACGTCCCCGCAATCATGAAAATGATCACTATCACGGCAGCAGCCTCTGCCGCCGACCGGACTTCGGGACTCTGCCGCGCTGAGACAGTATCAGTCAGAGGCCATTTACATAATAACAGCTCATCATTCAAAAAGGTCCTTTTGTTTGCGGTATAACAGGAAACTGTCAAGATGTCACCCCCGGCGCGCCACGGCGGTAAACAGCGGAGGAGGGGTCTAATTGTGGTCGGCGGTAGCACGGTTAGGACGAGGAGAAAGAGGCGCGGGAGATGGTGGGGAAAAGATACAAGTGGAAACACTAGAAAGATTGACAAAGGGAGAAATCAAAAAGCAAAACGGCTGTGAAAAGGAGTGTTTGGTGGGAGACGAGTGATTGAAAGGAGATCACAATCCACACGAACCTTCTCGGTGAGTCGCCCCAGCAGCTCGCTTCACCCGCCGTTGACACACCGATGCAAGTCTGGGGCAGAAAAGGGATGAAACAAATGTAACACGAGAAAACGTTTTATTATAAATGAATTAATAACTTCACCCACAGTGCTCCACTCACATCCACACTACCCACAATGCCTGTTTGCATGAGCCCGCAAAGTATGTTTCTAGCTAGGAAAAGGATTTGTGCACAAGGCTCAAGTCAAGTCTCAGGTCTTACAAAAATAATCCCAACTCAAGGTCCACTTACTACCTTTGCCTGCAGCTTTCAACTGTATCACAAGCCCCAGAGTTCATTCTTAACATTATTATATTGAAACTGACCAAAGAATCTAAACTCGAGGTACAACTGGGAGATTTGCATCTGTCTCACGTGAGTCTCAAGTCTTCAGATCTCTCTGTATGACACTGACATCTGAAGGCTGATTCATAGCTCCACCAACCAATAAAAATCATCATAAAAACATCACATTTTACAATTAATAAGCAACTTAGCACTTAACCCCTGTTCATTCCAAATCAAAGAGCTTCGAAATATCTCGGGGCTCCTTTAGTTTGAACGGGAACGAAGCCAGAGCTCACACACACACACACACACTTATACTCCTAAGCCATGACAAGCACACACACACACAACTTAAGTTTCTTCACGCCTCCCTGTGTGTGTGACAGGAAATCACCAGCAGCCACTCGACCCAGGAGCGATTTCTCCTCATCTTCACCGCTCCTCGCGGGCCTCTCAGCATCCACTCCTTCCTAAGACCTGCTCCTCCACGTCTTTTCCACCCTCGTCGCCTCTCACATCATTTGACATCAAAGGGGCCGCGACGAGTCTCGCTGTTTACCCTCCCTAGCAGGCGCTCATTACAAAAACATCAAAATAAGCCGTGCAGAGAGGCAGGGCGAATTAATGATCTGCCTGTGCCACCGGTGCCCTGCATGCCCTCCGAACGGTGCCAGGCCATTTGATGCAGAGCGAATACACTCCGATACACGTGCATGGGGGAGGCGAACGTGTGGTTAGATGAAGACGCATACATGCATATCCGTACTCTCACACACACACGGATACACACACCCACGCGTGTGCTAGTGCCAAGGCCCATGTCTGCTAACGACCATTCAATTAGTGGAAATTAGGGAAGCATTGTAAGGTCCATGCTGTGACCATTAGTTGTTGGAGTGAAGCACGAGGAGTGTGGGCCAGGATTAATCACCGAGGAGCAGGATGAAGAAGCTCGCAGGTCAGCACGCAGAAGGACAGTAGCGAGGGTGGAGGACGGCGTCGGACAGGCCGATGTGTAGTCCGTTTTTTATTTTAGAATTACGGGGTCCAGTGCAGGATGTGTGAAGATTGGATCCCCCCCCCCCCCCCCCTTTGCATTGTTAGCGATGTTTTGTAAGTGCAGTCAGTTGTTTCAATAGCAAACGCTCATTAGAGGAGCAGTTTGAAGCAAATCCTCATTAGATCAAGTGATTTCATACAAATTGCCGCTGCACAAAAGCAAGCGCGATTGTGAAATCAAAGTGCTTTGGCAATGCATTGTGACACGACGCATACATCAGCGTGCACAGGTCGCTCTGCAACACATGGCTTTCCCCATGCATGTAATGCCCGTTTTTTATTTGGAAATTAATTCCTAATCTAATCTATACAGCCCTATTAATAACTATTATAAAGCACACCCCAGTCATGAATTAATCAGGGATTGGTAATTAGTGTAAAATTTAAATGCATGTTGTAAACCTACATTGAGTGTCTGGCACTAGACGGAGGTGCCAAGCCATCGCTGTACTAATTAGTTTGCAATTATGTTTAATAAGTTCTGTGGAAGCCAATCATCTTACGGTCGGGGAGCTGGGCTCTCCTGATACACGCTGTGGATCCAACATGGAGGAGGCAGTGACGAGCGTCGCGTCTTGTAAGACATTTTTTTACTACGACGATTGGCGAGCGCTGCACGCTCGATTTTAAGCAACTGCCTCCTTCACACTCCGTTACACACACTTCCTGCTGGGAGCGCCACCACCGCAGCCAAACTTCACCATTTCTCTCGCAGAGCAGAGCACAAATATTATTTTCTGCTGCTCTCGTCGGAGCGCGAGTTATTTTTGTGATGAAGTGTAATTTCTGCCTCCTATTCTGTCCTTCAACTCGTGAGTTCAAAAACAATCAATGTCCCAGAACTCGGTGCAGCAGCTGCAGGTTATTTGTAAGTATGGATAGAAATAAAAGGTAAAGGTAAATCCTTTCCGGCAGTCCGGTGCTAGTGACCGAATTCATTAAACTCACTTCCCCCTGCAGTCACTAATGTGAAACTTAGATTCAAACGTGCTGGAAAAGTGATTCAAACTAAATTGGTGAATTGTTCTGCTACTTATTATGAAGAGATTCAGCCCATAACAATTGACTTGGCCAAACAAAAACACATTTTTGTATCATTTCTGTGACTCACACAAAGCGAAGCTTATTATATTATCTTCATTCATAACTTGGGGGACAACATGTGTAGCGATGGGTCCATTACCTTGGAGTTTCTTCTCATTCTGCAGACATGGCACCAATGCAGCATAACGGCCAAACCTGCAACGACATATTTTCTGCCGTCATCCTCTATTGCAGCAGGAACCACGTCCACGCGTAGTTTCACAATATCTTGTTTTATTTTTACAAACATCACATACGTCGTCACATAAAAACAATATTTACGATGATTCAGAAACAGAAATGTGGTTTGAACAATGATGATGCGCCAACTTTCAGCCATCAGCTGTGACCCGGAGAAAGAGACAGGAAGAGCAAGGAGTCAGAGGAAGGACTGCGGCTGGTTCTGTAGGAAGGAGCTGTGGACAAAAGTTAATAAAATATCATTCGGGGGCCACGTTGCAAAGCTGGAAGGCTGACAAGAGAACGAGAGCGTGGATCACCCTCACCTCCTAAACCCTGTTAAAACAAAGGAAACACAGTTGTGGGGTGTAGCTGTTTAAATATTCCTGTAAAAGTTAGACTAAAGATCAGGGAGGACAAAGTGATGCACTCTTCAACCCTCCGGATATGAAAAATAATAAAGAAATCAACACAATAAACAGTATGAATGCGTGAACCCTGGCTCTATATCTGCCAGACTGAGTGGTACATTGTGAATTCAGAGTTGAAAGCATTTTTTTTTTTTTTTTTTTTTACTTGGCTGTGGACCAAAAAGCCTCTAAATGGCTTCGTGGGTTTGTTTTCCACTGGTCAGCTGCAGGTGGGCACGGGAGGGAGGACGGGAAACAAAGGAGGAGGAAAGAGCCCGAACCCAAAACATAGAAATGGAAAATCCGTCTTTCTAGATCCTACAACTGCAATATTCCTTACGGGATTTGGCAAAAAGCAGGTGTTTTTTTCTGCTTTTTTGAAATTTTTTTTTTTTTAAATGGCGTCGGAGACAACAGCTTCAGAAAGCGACGCCGTAACATATTAGTTAAAAGTACAAAGACACAGATCCCCTCCTGAGCTGGTGGCATCACATCGGGCCTGACGGCAGGGTTCAGCTGGGACTCTTGGCTCAGGCTCTTCACTCCAACGGGCTCTGGGAGTGTGTGTGTGCACGCGAGTGTGTGTGTAACAGTCACTGCGGTGCCATTTGGACCCGTGCCTGACGCCCTCCGTGTTAATAAGAGTAATCAGTGCCCCCATGCCTGCCACCAGCCTACATAGCACAGCAGAGACATGGCACAGGCCTGTACGGCCACCTGAGTGTGTTTACCCAAAACACACGTCGCCTCCCCCGCTTCACGCACACACACCTCACAGAAGCTAATGAGGGGGAAATGCAGTCAATACAGTACAATTGATCAGCCTTGTCCGGCGACAGCACGCCATCGATTGGGTTTCCCCTCGCCAGTAATGCCTCATTAGCCGCGTCTTCAACACACATGAGCAAACACACAATCAGGTGTAATGCACTCGCGCCGCGAACAAATCATAGCGTTTAATTTCAAAGCGCTCGCTCGGCTTTGGTCCATTTCCCAGAGAACGCCTGGCGTGCATTTGCAGTGGGTGAATGTGCCTCTGCAGCTGCATTCCATAGGTTTTCATTAATATCAATTGTGCGATATCAATATTAGGTCTCCGTGTGTTTGCCTGTGGAAGCAGGAGAAAAGTAATCAAACTGCAGTTTAATTTTAAAACTGAACATGTACGGTTTAGTGTCAAAAGATATTGGTATTGCTCTGAGGGTGAATGTTGTACACACTCATAATTCACCTATATTTTCTTTGATTCCTTGTGGGGTTTTTTTTTTTTTCTTTTTGGCACCTTGCATGAATCTTGCCAAAGTAAGGATGGAATTGATTTGTTGGGAGCATCTGTTGGCCGCGTTGGACTGAAATGCAGCACATTCTTTACTCCAGAGTGAAGCAGTTGATTGGATGTTGTCCAGAATCGTTCATTATTATAATGTTTTTAGTGGCTGGAGTTCATTCAGAATCGTTCATTATTATAATCTTTATAGTGGCTGGAGTTCATTCAGAATAATTCATTATTATAATGTGTATAGAGGCTAGAGATTAAGAGCTGTAAGAAACAAAAAATCTTTTTGCATCTTCAGCATTTATGGCACCGTATATCCTCTCACTGCTGGGAAAGACTTGTTAAGTGTTTATTTTAGCAGCAATTAGGTGTTTGTTTAGTCATGTTAGAGGGGGAATCTCTGCTTCCGGCTGGTAACATTGAGACCTTCCACCATGGAGGCCCACATGCTAACCCGTGCCCCCCTCAGATATTTCTCTGTCCTCTGGGGGGGTTCAGACTGGATTTGAGGCGCAGTAATGTGATATATGGTTTGTGGTCAGGCTGCGTGTGTGTACGTGTGTTTGGATGGTGGTCGGGAGGTAAATCTGTGTGTGTGTTCAAATGTCCATTAGTGTATTTACGCGTGCGTTTGAATGTGTACGGACGTGAAGTGGTAACAAACGAGGTGTGTGTGTGTGTGTGTGTGTGTGTGAGACTCGTTCCAGTGGCCAAACACTGCTCCCATAGAGGAGTTTCCTAAGGCGCAGTGCTGATCCCCGGCCAGACCACTGCTTCCTGAGGACTGCAAGGATGAAAAATATCCCCAACGCGTGAAGCACACACACACAAACTCGCACACACACACACACACGTCTGTGGAAAGCCCACTTGTCTGCCTGGAAAACCCTGGAGTCCTGGGGGACTGGATTCCCTCAGAAAACACACACTATTCCTCTCACAGTGTGGGCAGTGTGCTGCGTCTGCCTGGAATCACTGCAGAGGAATACGAAGAAGCCTTGGGCAGTCGAGTCCTGCACGTTTACCGCCAACACTCTCCGGAGGCGTAACCCCCCCCTCTGTTCTCCGACGTCCCACTTGAACCTGAGAATGAAGCAGCAAGAAGTAGAAGCAGAGCAGTGAGAGTCTCCTCAAGCCCGTCTTTGCCCGTTTGCCTTTCATCTCCAAGTACGCCGGCTCCTGCGGTTCAGAGCGGCGCTCAAAATAGAGCCGAACGTGTCGGCCCGCGATGTGTGTTTGCCCATTAAGGCCAAGAGTCAGGGCCTGTCAAGCATCAGTTGTCCTCAGCACTCGCCGTGACGACTGAACACATCTTTATAGCTATTACGGGAGGAGGGCGAGGTCGGAGAGCTGTTTCCGTCGCGTGTCAGTCAGCAAAAGTGCAAGTGAGTGAAGCGGTAGAGGGGCGGATCAATCAAACATGTCTGATTAAGAGGAAGAAGGCAGGTTCCCATTTCCCTCCACACCAAAAGCAATCCCGCTACATGTAGATTGGGTGTCATTCAACCGTGGGCCGTCACTGACTTGTGTACAGAGACAAACACATTAAGCACCGGGGCCCGATCGCCGTAATGACAGTAATAGAGGAAGCCCGATGACAGAGAACAGAATAGCACTTTTGCCAAGGTTGACAGAAAAGGAAATAAGGAAAAAGATTTCCAGGGTTTTTTTTTCTCTTTTTTTATTGAAAAGGTCTCTCTTTTCCCCTCTCAGCTAAAGGTGCTCATTTGCCGAGGTGAAACACATATAAAGTGTATGTTTCATTTTCCCCGTCTCTCTTTTACCCGTCTCTGTGGGCAGCTGGTTTGTGAAGGCTACAGTTAACACCTCACGCCATTGTACAACTTCTGACTGCTAGTAATCCTTAAACATACACAGGTTTGATTCCTCGTCTCGTCCACGACTTGTGACGGGCCTCCTCTGTCCACTCACACCTCAAGGAATTCCTTTGCTCATACTGTACGTTCGACAGGTGCTGCGTGTTTTGTTGCGCATGCACAGGTTTCTCGCTGGATCCTGGTGGCGGATCACGGTAAAGCTCAGCACACGAGTCTTTTTCACGCTCCTATTAGTTCGCTGTAAATGAATGTCCACCCACTCTTTGCAAATCAATACTTTGATGTACACACATTCGCCAGTGTATTAGGTAGAACAAAATTAAAGTATTTTCCCCCGCAATCCTCCCAACAAAAACACGACACATGTGCATAATGTGCATTCACACACATCTACAAACTGCCTCACACACAAATCCTCACCAGCAGCAGGGGTCAAAAACAAGCTGATGTTCCCCTTTGATTTTTCCCCGAGTGAGGCTTGCTTGGATTTGACTGCAAAGTCAGAGTGGAGAGGCTAGTTGGAGGGTAGTGGGAGACAAGGCGGTGTATTATAATGTAGGGAAGGATGTACGTGTGTGTGTGTGTGTGTGTGTGTGAGAGGCAGTAATCTCTTTCTCTGTGTATCCATCTTTCAATCTCTCTTCAAATTCAACACACAGCACAACCCTGCGGGGGGAAAGAAAAGAAAAAAAAAGTCAAAGCAACACTGTCGTCTAGTTATGCAAAATCAGCAGAGTATAGTATTTGTAAACCCGGGCTTGCTGTTCAAACAAAGCATGATTATATATCTCGCCTCCACATTCTTCCATGTCCTCTTTTTCCCATTTTTCCAGGTGAGAAGATTATGTGGCTGGGTTGTGTCATTTTGCTCAAATTGCACACACCTGACACTGCGTGCATGTGTGTGTACGGCTGGTACAGCACCGTATGTTTGCATATCTGCCTGTGTTGTGGGAGAGTGTGTGGGCATCTGTGGGTGTGTCTGCCACTAACGGGAGCATCGGCGGTGAAAGGTTGGCCTTCGGTGGCGGTGGACCTCTAATTTGTTCCGCCACGGCAGAAGTCGGCTAATGCAGCACACCTGCTCCCCCTGTACCATCATTAGCTGGTGCAGAACGGCAAAAAGGTCAAACACAAACAGAGGGATCACACGGAGGGAGAGAGAAACACAGACGGACTGAGGAAGAAGAAAAGAGCGCGTGTGCATGAGAGAGATAGCGGGAGAGAGATGAGCGCTAATGTGGGGATGATGAGGGGGCGTGGGCTGCCCAGGCATGGAGCGATGCATGATGGGAACACTCCACACACACCCGGGGCGCCCGCCTCAACACACAAGCCCCAACACGTAGGCACGATCGCTGCACACCTGTACGGAAACGCACACCGGCAAACTGCTCCCGAACAAAACTGAGCGGCACGCGTCGGCGAGTGGGATCTGCAGCTAATCCTGCAGCCAGACGCACACGTGTGACGGCGTCCATTTTCATTCATACTGACGCAAAGTGAAGAAGCAGCAATGACGGCGGCGTAAAAGGAAAAAAAAAAACAAAAACACCCTATCCGTCATCATCCATCTTCAAAACCACCCGCTTCATATCTGCAAAAGACTCCAGAGGTGACTGCAGACAGGCTTGGATGAGGCGGGAACTACATTTCCCAGGGTTCCCTGCTCCTTTCTTAAGGGGCCGCAACACTTTCCACAAAGACAGAGGAACACAAATGCTACTAGATTTACAGAAGCCAGACAGGAAGTGGCGCCACGACCTCGCCTCGCTCCATCTCAGCTTTAATTAAGACAACCCCACCCGCCCCCTCCAACTTAAAAACAAGCCATCACATTAATACGTGTGGTAAGGAGTGACAAATAGTCCCCTGACTACACTTGGCTTGGCATACACACACATGTAAAACACACAAAGAGCCCCCCATACCTGGCTGCGAGGTAATTAATTGCTGTGGTATTTAGGAGTGTTCGACTACACAAATATGACAGAGACGGGGACAATTAGTTTGGCTGTTTAAGCTACATTAACTCTCTCCGCTATTACACCCCGGTGCCAAAGCACAAGTCCTCCCATCAGAAAGCAGCGCTGCGATCGCCGCTCATCGGCTGTGGACAAATGAAAAGGAGGGAAATGCACCAGGGGGAGGGTTGTTTGTTGTGTGGCGTAATTGGGAATACATTTCAATTATCTGCCGTGTCACTTTCTGAGGTAAGTTTCTTGCGTTTTCTTTGCAGGTACACGAGAGGTTTGAAGTTAGAAATCAGCTGGTGTGCAGTGATTGGGTATTTTCTGGACACAGTGGTAAAAAGAACAACGAGCATAGATTTTTTGGAACTAAAACAACTTGTTTTTCAGTTTGACCAGCATGTATTTAGGGAGTTTATCTGATAGAATTGAACAGCTGAGTACAGTAGCTTCATTGGTCGAAAGCTTTCAACACCTTAGGTCAACACCTGACCTAAAGTCAACACGGGAAAATATTAAAATCTGTAAATAGAAACTAAATAAAAGTGTCAAAGATTTAATTTGAGAGGAGCAAATGTTCGGGTTCTCCTACAGTATAATACGTAGCCTGATATATACATTTCAGTGAAGCAGATCGTGGGAATCCTTGAAGGGAGATTAAACTGAGGGCAGAAAAACAAAATGTAAAGGATGTCTAAGAGGGAACTTCTCTTTTTTTTTAATTTTATAAATAAATAAATATTTCCTTATTCTCTCAGTTGCCAGTTTATTAGGTACACCGAGATAAAAACGAATGCCGTCTAACACACAGACTGTGTACGTGAATAAAGTTTATTGAAAGGATGCAACTTCAACGTGACTGAGAAGCTGTGGAAATGTGGAAGATCCTGCAACAGATTGACCGGTGCAGAGTTTTTGCACAGTCCACTCAGAGACAGATGAAGTCAATCCCAGCATGGAAGTGGCTTGTGTTGAGCGGGGGTGGGGGTGGAGGGGTGGAGGGGGGGGGGACTGGTCCGAGCGCTGACCTCTGCTCTCCTGCTGGAAATAAACGAGAGCAGAATAATGATGCCGCGTCATCCAACAGGTCAGGGTGAGGGCAACGCGACGCAACGAGACATCAAATAAATGTCTTAATAAATATTCATCGGAAGGTGTCATCTGCCCTAAAGAGACACATTTGTGTACCTTTGTGTGCGAGGCTGTTTTTAATGGCAATGGTTCGAGTTAAGGGGCATCTTAATGGTGAGAAAGGCGCCATTTTAGACACTATTTAACTTTTTAGGGCCCTTTCCTGTTTTAACATGACAATGCCAGTTCCATAAAGAGTTTCCCTTGTGTGGGGTGGAGGAACTTACACCGCCCTAAAGTGCTGGTTACTCAGAGGCTTTCCCAGCCTGATCAGAAGAATCCAATTTTAAAACAGGCTGAATATCAACATGGATATTGTAATTATATTATTATTGCTATTAGTCTGTAAAAACCATATCTGGTGGAGCCAAACACTCTTCCATAAAAGCTTCTGCCACGACTCATCCTCCCTGCTGCCGGAGAGACCACACAGACGGAGCCTGACGGTGGACATTGTGAAGGCAATTTAACAAAAAAAAAAAAAAAGATGATTTTCCTTTATGTTCCCTGCATGTAAATGAGCTCCAGGCTCAATATAAATCTGAGAGTAGATGTATGGGTGCTGGAGTTGAACTCACGTCCATGTCATGTTTGCTCAATTTGCACCCCTGTATGAGGGGGAAATGGTTGAATCCGTTAGCCTGCGTTGACCTCGTTCCGAGCTGGTAGTTGGCCACTTATCAAAATGGGGGGTGAGGCAGGAGAGAAAAAAAAAAAAAAAAAAAAAAAAAAAGGACCCTTGCCAAGCCCTCCAAAAAGTTAGCAACTCATGTGGCACTCTAAACAACAAAACAATGATTGCTCTCTTGTCCGTATTGCCGGTGCTACGAGGCAGTGGTGCCAAGACTCTTGTGGAAAATTCAAAACAAGTGGGTGTTTGACAAGTAGCGACAAACGCATTAACGCCAAGGTGGGAGAAATGGTAGCTCAGTGTTGGTCAGCACGTGTGTTTTTGTACCGCTTTTGCATTCGAGTCGTTTGAAATGATCTTGCGACACTGGGTGTTTTGGGAAAAAAACTCACGTAAAAGCAGGGGGAAATCTGACAACTTTAAAACCTGTTATCTGCAAATAACACTAACTACCTGGTAATTATGCTGTCAGCAACACCACAACTCTGTCCCTTCACCCACAATAACAGAGACATTAAAACGTTTCGGTGAGTTTAGATGACATAACGGAGCGGCCGTCAACAACACACCGTCGGTGGATTCATTTGGGCCGGAGGGGCGAGCAAGTTCTGCCCTCGATCCTCATCCAGGGAACAAGGGCCTCCAGGACAAGCTCAGAGAACAAGGTGGAGGATAAAAGAGGAGGAAGAAAAGCCAGGAGTGGAGGTGAGAGTGGAGGTGAGAGTGGAGGTGACGGACAGAAGGACCTCCCATCGCCCTCCAGCCCCTCCCTCGGCTGCCTGACTCCTTCTGCCTGAGAATATTTTCTCCATCCCTGATCGACTTCAATTGATGCCAGTGCAACGCCAGCTCCAGAGCGAACTATGGCTAATTCCAGGCAACTTGCAATCCACCTTGCAGTCTCATGGCACCTCCAGCCTCAACTCCTCTAGCTCCTTCCTCCATTTACAAACCCTTCTTCAGCCCCCCTCCTTCATCTCTTCCACTCTTCTGTTCCCTTCCCCAGCTGTAACCCCACCTTCAAATCCCTTCATCCAGCCTCCTCCAGCCCCACCCCGAGCCTGATCCCCCCCCCCCCCCCCCCCCCCCCCCCCCCCCCCCCCCCCCC
>CALSBV010012184.1:8457373-8479797 GCA_943590825.1 Bovichtus diacanthus | reverse complement strand
CCCCCCCCCCCCCCGGCTCAGCCTCTCTCTGGGCTACAGGCTACTCAGCAGGGGTGGGGCAGGTATCTGCAGTGCAGCGTGCTGCGCCTGACGCTCAGGGCGCCTCTCGGGGGTGAAAAGCCGGCAGGGTTCTGATGAGCTCAGGGTGTCATCTTCAGCTTCCACCAAACCGGCGAATGAAAGAAATATATGAGAGAGAGAGAGAGAGAGAGAGAGAAAGAGAGAGGATGGCTGAGTGAATAGGCGTGCGTTGTAAATCTTCACAGCAAGCAACATGCAAGCGTGGAGAAGGGAGGGTGACGAGTGGGTGATGGAGAACGGCAGGCAGGAAGGAGAAGAGAGGGGGAGAGATGGCGCAGAATGGGGAGCGGATTTGCCTCACTCACTTAATGCACTGCTTATGACAGCTAAAGGGGAAAGTGCGCTGGAAATTGGTGAGGAGGAATTACCAGTGTTATACTGCGTGCCATCTTACAAATGAATACCGTTTAGCCTCGGCATATAAATGAGTGGATTTTGCTTGGAGAGGGAAAGAGAAGGAAAAGAGAGTAGTGGAATGAGAGACAGAGGAAGGCGCAAGCAATCAGTGGCCGGCGTGTTTTGTGGAGGTGTGTGTGTGTGTGTGTGTGCGTTTGTGCACACGAAGGTATGGTTGTGTGCGTAACTGCGGGCGTGTGTGGCTCAGTGTGAGGCTCTGTGCCGAGCCAGGCGCCTGAAATTATGCAAGCAAGTAACAATGAGCAAATTGAACCTCCGCACGCCGACACACATACATACACACCAGCCCAGCACAAGGTCAGGCTCAAAGACAAGGGAGTAGGGGCGTTTTAGCAGTGGGTGGGAGCGAAAAACAGATCATGATAAATTGGCTCACATTTACAAAACGCTGCCCTTAATGCACCTCGGCTAGCCATGCCCCCTAGCCCGGCGCTGGGGCTGCTTTAATAGCAGCAGCTAGCCATTTGTGATATATGAAAACCAGGCTGTGGCACTAATTGCGCAATTACAAGGCGGAAGCGGTACCGCGATGTGGCAGTGTGGGGAGGAGAGAGACAGGAGTAGAGGATTGTGCACAATAAAATCCCTCTCTTTACTTCTTTTTTATCTGTTTCCCTCTACCTTGCTAATCCTCCCTCCATCCCCGAGCTGCCTCCTCCGTCTCTCTCCCTTTCCATCACCCTTTCGCAGAGGGCTCTGGCCAACTGAGCTGCGCCCCTGGCATCCCTGTAGTTTATTGAGAGGTAGAGCGAGTGTGCCAGTTTCACTAAACCACGGGGAGCAGAGGAACTGGGAGAGAAGGAGCCACAGAGCATGTGAACATAGTGAAAGTGAGAAAGTGTTGCGAGGGAGGGAGGGAGGTGAGAGGAGGAGGAGGGAGAGAAGGCAAAATTTGTCTTGCGCGTCGATGAAAGGACAATTTATTAGGAGCTGCTCAGGGAGACAGAATATTTTGCCCCAGTGCTTTACAGACTGTCTGGATGAGGAATGGGAGTATATTAGCAGTGCCGGGCCGGGCCGGGCCGGGCCGAGGCTGGAGCAGCAACAACCTGGCACGACCGCATCGCAGCCTGCTGCAAACACCCCTGGGGGTCGTGGCTCAGGGGCACGCGGGGATGGAGGATGGGTGGGGGGGTTCTGCAGTGATGGTGGGAAATGAATCCAGATATATCCACAAAACCAGGATTGTCACATAATTACAAATCTACTCAGAAGTGGAGTTTCTTTCCTCCTCTGCTCTTGTCCAGAACTTTAGTTTATCTCATATGTTGTGTTAAACTACAGCTTTCTATCTCAGCTTTAGGTCACAAAGATGTTCATCGGGGGAGATAAGTGACAAACATTATCCGCTCCCAGGTCCTCATACTGTAAGTGAGAATGTGCTGCTTTCGTTATTTAACACAACCTCTTCATACAATGGATTTCAGTTCTCTTCTTCTGCCTCTTGGTTGGACAAAAGTAGATATTGTAACACTGACTCTTCGTACTTTACTGAGATAGAAGTGTAGATGTTTAGTCCGGGTCTCTTTTTCTCAGGTTTGGTCAAGTTGGACTCACTTGCTAGTTTTCACACGCTCACAATAACGCCGAGTGGTGTTTGAACTGACTCAGGTTGGTGGGAGGCTCGCGACTTTATTTAATGTGCCATTAAAAATTATTTGATTTACTTTTAACATTATGATGTTAACCACGTGCAAACTATCCCGGAAAACAAAACGTCCCATTCTTTCACCTGGAGGACGCGTCGCTGCATCCTACCTCCATCAACAGTGTTTCACGCTACAAGCGAGAGCAGACCAGACTCTGCCCGGCCCACGAGAGGCGGTGGAATTATCTCGCAGGCGTACAGTATGTTTGCTCGCTCCTGTGGCGACGGCGAGATTAAGGAATCCCGCATTGGCCGGTCTGACAGACAGCACAACAGTGGGGGCAGCGCAGCAAACAACACCTGTGCACATCACAGCGGATAGCTATCCCAGGGTAGAGCTAACATTAGCATGCCGCTGTAAACACGAGCCGAGCAGGTGTCTCATCATCCATTACCAGCGGCCGCGCTTTGATCGCGTTTCAGTGAAACAATGTGACACATGAATGTATAGGATGCGAGTATGAGACCAGGCTCACCGTGAATATAACACCAACGCTCCGAAGGACAGACTTTTCATTCATCCCCTCTTTTCTATATGAATAGCAAGTAGGATCCTCGCAGTGTGATGGAGAAAGAATTGAAAGAGGGAAAAGCAGCAAAGCATTAAGGTTAAAACTGTAATTGTTTTTCCTTTAAAAAGACATTTGGTTAATTTTCCTCCTGCATGGGGAAGAAAAGAAAAAAAAAAAACAGATGGTCACAGAAAAGCCAAGCAGCGTGTTCCTCATCTCTGGCGGCTCCCCCGGCGTACGGCGCCGGCGCCTCGACATTTCTCCAGTGTAACCGGCGAAGCACACTTCCTATTTATCTCCCGTCTCACTGAGCCGCAGCTAGCCAGCGCAGCTGCCGTGACCTCCACTGGGCGCACATTAATTTCACCTCGCCGTTTTCCATGGCATCGATTAATAAAAAGTGACTAGGTTTTCAGCAAATGAACACACGCTGATAAATGAGGGCCCGCGCCTAATTGCTTGGTAAATTAAGAGCTCACAATAGTGACGACGATGTGTGCTGCTTTTAATATTTAAAAACTCATTAAGTGTGGGAACGTCTCGCTTAGTCAGGCGGGCGGCCGTGTACGATCACCTTTAGGTGCTATTAATGGCCATGTGAAATGTCAGTGTGAGTTCCA
Source organism: Bovichtus diacanthus (assembly GCA_943590825.1). Taxonomy (NCBI): domain Eukaryota; kingdom Metazoa; phylum Chordata; class Actinopteri; order Perciformes; family Bovichtidae; genus Bovichtus; species Bovichtus diacanthus. The sequence goes on along the minus strand of CALSBV010012184.1, from coordinate 8,476,519 downwards.
GGGTGGAGGTGGAGCAGCTCATCTGATCAGAGCTGCTGTGGATTGACTCCAACCTCCAGTGTGCTGCTTCTCACCTTTGAAATATATTCGCTCGCTCGCCTACACACAAACGAAACCCACACTCACACGCACATACACACGAAGGCTGCTCGAAGCACACTTAAATACACACACGTGCCTGTGCAGGATGTAGATCCTAATATATCATGCACTATGTGGAATCACACACACACATACTGTATATATAGACTCCTCACACACACACACACAGCTTACTCAGTATATTACACTCCACACGTGTACACACACACACAAATCCATCTTCACACACACGCTCATACAAGCAAAGACGCACACGTAGTTGTGTCTGCATGTACAATACAAAATCCTCATGCAGTATGGCGAATTACACACAAACTCTCTCCGCGCACAAGCGCACACTCCTGCACACAGGCACAGCCGCGCGCGTCACAACCCAAATGTCATGCACCATTTGGAATCTGGAGAGCAGAGATGAGCGAGCACTGGCAAATATTGAAAGTATTTATTTCTCTCCACAGATGAACGGGACGTAATCCTCCAAATATATTTAGTCGTGTTATGGATTTGTTGTCACTTAATTTGCATGACAACACACTACCTTTCACTGCGCACATAGCGGCAATTGCGGCGCTGATATCATCTTTATTATTATTGAGCCATAATGTGGCGCTACACAGAGGGGGGAAATTGAGCAAGTTAAGCCCGGAGTAGGAGCAGACACTTGGCTTATGGTGACAGATCGCTTTCAGTAATTTCTCTTTATTATGATTGGCCAAGATCAATATTTTAACAGTTCGGTTACGGCCTTTAGTACAGTGCTTAATATGCATTATTCACAACCTTTATCAGCATGGAGGGAGGCAGGAGGGTGGGATACATAGAGGAGAGGGCTGACATATTTCAGACTGAGACAGGGACAGGGCCTGCTCCATCTGGGACATGAATAGGACTGTGTAATGGACACAAATGAAAATGGGCTGTGAGTGTGTGTGTGTGTGTGTGTGTGTGTGTGTTTGTGCAAGAGTGCCTGCATCCTTGACTGCAGGAGCACATCCACGGGCTCAAGAGAAACGCGGTTAAAAAGGTCGGTTCACCCAAATTATAACGAAGAACACGTGGCCACAAAAAGGCCGTGCTATAACATTATCAGACTAAATCCATCCACCATCCACTGAGAATTACACAAGAAGCGCTCGGACAAACCCCGCATGCGAACCTCTAAGTGCTGCGGACGCAACGTGACCGTACGTCAGGAGAGGAACATGGGCTCTGTGTGAATGCAACCATGGCAACTGTACACAACAAACATGGCCACAGCTGGAGCCTCAAAATACTCAGAAGATGCACGACTACAATGACACTGAAAATATGTTGAGTATGAATAGAAAAGTACATTGAACGGGGAAACTACAACGTACGTCAGCTGTTTGTTTGTCGTCGTCTTGGTTACATCTATGCTTCAATCCATGAAGCAACTTTAAGTATCCGAGCAACCTGAATTAAGAAATCCATAAACATGCAGTTAACAGCTTTCATAGGGACTATTTCTTTGGTAGGAAAAATTGCTCGAATGCAAACTGCTGGGCTTTCACACCCAATAGCATTAGAGTGGAGGCAGACATAGTTCTAAACCCACATTTAGAAAAAAGAAAATGTGTTCTTTCAAAGTCTATATTTTCAGAACACAGTTGGAAGATGCAAGCACACCTTGCACAAATTGTTAATCCTTTAATCCTCGCTGGGCATGTCATTTGGAGAGATGTAACTCCAGCTGCAGTATGAGACATACCTGTAACGCTGATGAATGTATGGCACTTGGATAATGTTATGCTATCCCGTACTCGATTCATATTCTAGGTCAATCCCACAGAAACAGAAGGGGCAGGGCTGCTTCATATTGTAGAGCCCGCATCAGATAAAACGTGCCGTACTTGATGCGGTTTGTGAAGCTGCGGGAGAAGCGTCTGGGATTAAGAGCTGTGACATATTCATATCTGACCAGACTTAAAGCTGCTGCCACAGGGGAGGGTCTGTCGCTATCAAAGCTGCAGGAAATCAGCCAGAGAGGGAGAGAGATAGGGATAAAGAGATACAGAGGTACAGTCGGAGGGAGAGAGAGTGGAGTCGGAACAGCCGAGAGGATTTCTTACAAAGCTCCCCTAACCATCTCTCAAAAAGAAAATCCTTTGTACCCCTCATCCAAACCTGACGCCCTCCCTCACCTCAACCCCCTGCTCCCCCCCGCCTCTACCCACAGTCGTATTTAAGTCCCCGTGTGGAACGAATGGGGAGCGAGCCCTGGAAAAGTTTGTCTCGGGGAAGGCCGGGTCGCTGTGTAGCTGATTATATCAGTTTCAGCGGTGGACTGGTAATAGGCTCCTCTTCGAGCAGCCGCTAACCCCGGCTCTCCCCTGGCAGCCGCCGAGAGTGGAATTAATCAGGCCTACTGGGAGCCTCCTCCATCCCCTCTCCGCAGGCGAGCCACTCCGCAGTCATTTACCAGCCAATCCCACTGTCAACCCACTGTCATTTAGGCCCTTTTCATTACGCCTCCCCTCCCCTGCCCACACATCCTCACTCTTCCCCTCTCACGTTGGATCTGAAAAAAAAAAAAAAAAAAGAGAGAGAGGAAAAAATGGAAATGGGTGACAGATTAGCTTAATGCTGGGTACCTTTTGTAGACTGCCTAATGTGATCACTGCCCCTTTGCATCAAACACACAGAGTGGGGCGCTGCAAATCTGCCCCAAAAAAGATGAAATGACCTTTGAACTAATAAGAATTGAAGTGGTTTTCCATATAGTCTTTCCACTCGCTCTGTAATTAGGAGCATGTTAATGAGCCTGTGCTATCGCCGGCGTAGGCCTGAGCGCGCCGTTGTCCTAAATGTGACATTAGATAGCCAACTTTGTTCATCGCCTATAAAAAAAACCCCGGGCCATAACCACCAATTACCGTGGCTGGGTGTCCCTGGGGTGCAGGGCCCTCATATCAGGCTGGCCTCGCCTGCTAAGCCTGCTTAAGTGACCTATTTTGGGCTTGGAGGCAGTCTGTAAAACACCTCTAAGGTTAGATTATCCCGTGATGAAATACAAGGCTTCCCTGCCACAAATTACCCACGGATGGAGCGCCACCAGGCCATTCCTATGCCATGCTGATGGTCTCTCTCATTTTGCCTTCTTTTTCCCCTCTGTTGTTCTCTTCCTCTCTCTCTCTCTCTCAACAAGGCAGAAAAATATTCATGAGTAAACAAAAGGAGTGATTTGAAAAATGGCTGGAGGAAAAAGAGATTAATAAAAAGCATGAATAGTGCATTATGGAAGAGCTGAGAAGCCCCGCCATCTCATTGGGGTTAGAGGGAGATTGCATTTGGGTTTTATTAAGAGTGCCGCTCTCGGTGGTAGTCAAGAACCTTAAAGAGGAGGTGATGCTTGGACGTCTGAGTGACAGTGAGCGAGGGACTGAGAAGGGAAAGGCTTCTTTTACAGTAACCACTGCATCTTTAGCATTTTTAATGAGCATTTGTTAAACGTTCTCAGGGAGCGGAGCAGGTTTGGACGTGATTCCACTTTCCCTGTCGTTAAAAATCAAAACTCCTGGCCAGATACCTCCCGATGTTTGTCCAACTGGCACTTTGGATAAAGTCAGACATTTAGAAGTGCTTTCAATGACAACAAAATGAGACCGTGCTGGGTTGAGCAAGACAAGATGCAGACTCTGTGACCGTAGTCGGCACAGAGCCGGACCCTCCTCTGAGACTACACCAATTAAGATGAGAGGCAGTTAACAGGAAGTGCTTGTTTGACATCCTGTCACGTTAACGAGGACAGCCATAATTGGACTTGTGTATTTAACAGTAGGCGTAAAATGCTGTAAGTTGTCAGCACTTACATTTTTAAGTTCCTTGAAAAGGAGGAATTTCTTTTCAGTTCTGTAAATATGAGGGACATTTTTGTCGCCTTCAGTAGCCGAGTGTAAATGTCAAGACTTTTAAGACCTATTCACGCAGCAAATGAGGCTCGAAGGACTGGACCAATCAAATACTTTTTTTACGACACCGATTCAAGGTTGCTCGTGCTGTGTTCCTTCTCTTCTGCCTGTGCTGGCTTGACGACTGCCGAGCTCCTTTTATTAATGATATAACTGTCTCTGCTGGGGAAAGCTGCTTAGGTTTCCCTTTAAAATTAAAATTCTGAAACCAACAAAAGCCCTGCATTGATGGTCTACACATCATATCACGTAGAGCATTCCTCTGCGGCGGAACCTTTGCTTACTTGTCTGCAAATTTCAGCAGCACCACGCTCGCAAACACAAACTCTGGCCGGCTAAACCCGGAGCCGCTGAGTCCAGTGTAACACTATGCAGGTGCAGGGCTCACGGGAGCTGCCGTGTATGTCGGAGTTCCTGTTTGTTTGGGCTTGGCCCCCTCCTTCAAGCCCCAGGAGGAAGTGAGCTGGCTGGGGTTCTGCTTGGGATCAAACCTGAGCCTGGAGCTGGAAGAGAAATGGCTGGTGTTTATTGTAAGTGTGGTTGCCTGGAAGTGACTGGCAGAAAGCACGCACGGTTTGTCAAAATGAACAGAGGCCAGAGGCATAAAACAGACAACCTCTTCATACAAGGGAGATGACTGGGACCACACTTACTGCACCCAGAGAATTACACTAACACAGTATCAATGTCTGTGCTTTAGAGACGGTTATGAATTCCCATACATATATCCAGAATCTATTAAAAATCCCCATTCGGGTCGACTTGGAATTAATTCTCCCGTATAAACTCGTGTCAACGTTTGAATGTGCATGAATGAGATAATGACACACAGCTTGTGTAAACAGCGCCGCTAAATATTTGAAAATGCAAGTCACTCATCAGCGGAATTATAGTGCTGAATTGTGTTTCTCTGCTGGCTTTGCGATAACCAGGACATTCTTTAACCTGAGCACCTCCAATTAGAGGATTGGAGAAAGGGCCGATGGGAGGGTGGGGTGTGTGTGTGTGTGTGTGTGTGGGGGGGGGGACTGAACGCTATTGCTTTGACCCGCCCGCTTTACTTGGAGGCGCACTCGAGAGGCAGAGATGTGGCGGCAGGATATCGCAGAGGAAAAACAGGCTCAGGCTCAGATGGCCAGGGGCTGCCTGTGCCTCTCTATCAATGCAAAACAGACTACTTCCCTGGGCAAAGAGGACATTTCACTTTTTATAAGCCTCACTTCTTTTTTTTTTTTTTTTTCTCTTTCCTGGGCTTACATTAATTTTGAAAGCAGAGGGGAGGCAGAGAAGGTACAGAGAGCGAGAGCAAGACACAGACGGGCGGAGAAGAAAGGAAGAGAAGGGGCAGATGAAAAGCATCTTTAGGATGCCGGAAACATCTGGTTTCATATTTGGAGACCCCGAAAGGAAATTGCAAATAGACAAAACTCTTATGTTTTGATTTATTTTATTATGTGATGGCTGGGTGATGCCAGCCGTGCAGTAGAGGCCCCTGGTCGTAAATACAGGAGCCGAGCTACGTGACGGGGCATTAGGGATGTCTCCTTACTGTCCCCGGACTGATTGATACTGCTTCTAATAACATCCACAACCGCTGTGTTCTGTTCTAAATTACACAAAACTGAAGGGCTGTTGTTAATTGCATGAATGGACGCAGGGGAGGGAAGGAGAGAAAGAGGAGAGAGAGAGAGGAGAGAGAGAGAGAGAGGAGAGGAAATACAGACATGAGGAGGGAAGAGAATGAGAAGAGTGAAAGGAAAGGAGATAAGGAAGATAGAGAAGGAAAGGAGATAGGGAAGATAGAGAAGAGCCCATAAAACGTTTAATTCATTTCAGGTTCAAAATCATAATTTTCTATTTGAATATTAAGACCTTTAATGAGGTGAGGACATTCAATTTGTTTTTTTTAAAGCAAATGAACATGGTTTTGGCCTTAAACAGCCCTTTGATAAAATCAGATTTGTCACTTAACAAGTCCAACAACCATGACACAGAACACACGAGTAGAAAGTTGATTTGACTTATATTTCCCGTGTCCTGCGATGAGTATTTAGAAAGCTTGTGATAAACATAATTCTCCGTGTAGTTACCTAACGTTGGGTGCCAACAGCGATACTGAAATGTGCATTGACGGCTAGAATACGGCAGCGTTGCAGCAACAAGTGGGAACTGCCCAACTGATCTACTGTATCTGGAAAAGCAGCCCCAACGGCATTGCTTCAACATGTGTTGGTATTTTGACCCTCACAGCTCTCCATTGTGGAGGTACATTGCATTCACTGCCAAAAAGCTCCCAATGCAACCGTGTAAAGCTGCAGATCCTAATATAGTGTTGAGGCGTAGGATAACCTATGAACCGGCCTCCAACCAAGAACACAAGTAGGTGGATCTTTGTCCAAAGAGCATTCAGGTCAACATCCATCCACGCCATGCATGAGATGAAGCTTTCTTTTCTTAAGAAACTGTTTATTTAACTTATTTTGGCAGGCAAGAAATAATGCAGTACAGACTGAGCACTTGAGGAAGAGAAGACTTGAGGAAAAGCTGTTAAGGAACAAGAATCTGAGTTTAACAGATAATATTGGGGTTCTCCCATGTTCAAAACTCGCATTAAACCCTTTTTTTTTTTAATCTTTTGTCTGTTGAATCGCAATTCTGGTTTGCATCGCGGTCTTCTACGAGACAACGATCGTTGGAGAACCACATGAAAATCACAACTGGTGTCGTATTCCATCAACTAAACTACAACCCCCCCCGACGGCTGGTTTCATCAGCACATACGTCTTTTGACGCAAAGCTGAAAACGTGTCTTTTTGTAACTGACGTGCTCCTCGTGAGCCGCACAAGCCCACAATATAAAAAAGGATGAGACTTTGTGGAAAAGCTTGGTGAGCCAACAGATGGGAGGAGGTGAGCCGCGGTCGTCCTCCAGGCCATTCTCGTCTGCCTTCCCACTATGGGAAGGAAAGATTTACAGCGGCAGCCTTGGATAAAAGCAGCCCGCAACATCTGGATACGCGCGACGCCAAGGCATGGTTGGCGGTGACAGTGGCTAATTTAAAGGTAGTAAAAGTGTTAGCGGGGACCTGAGGAAGAGTGATGGACAGCTGTATTCCCCCGGCTGACCGGGGTGTGAAGACATTGTGGAGCAGGAAATAAGGCCCGAGCCGGCTGGAGGTCTCACCGGGCCAGACTATTCCCCCCAGCTCCACATTCATTAGCTTGGAGAACGAGCCGGAGAGAAAAAGAGAGGTGGAGGGAGAGAGTGAGACAAAGGGAAAGATGAAACAAGACAGGCAGTGGAGGGATGAGTGTGATTGAGAGAGATGGGGAGAGGATCAATCAGGAGGCACAACAATAATGGGGGGGGGTGACACCCCAATCACAGGGAAAATCTCACTGTAATTCTGTTTGCCTGCCTCACAATGCGAGCGTAATTGCCGCGATCATTTACGGGCGACGACAACTCCGGATTATTGTTTCCTCTGACTGATATGAACTATTCCATTTGTTCTGCCATCTACAGAACGGTGCGTTTCCTGCAGAACTCCACGTCTCTCTCTGCAGAATTCATTACCACATGACCCCCTTCGCAGGAGTCAAAAGACAGCTCGTCGCAGCGACCGGTCGTCGTCACAAAACTGTGAATCTAGGAGAACAAAAAAAAAAAGATAAAAAATAGCCCGTTTTTTTTTTGGCGTACCTGTCCAGAGAGCATGCATATGCATGAGTCCATATGTGTGGTGGGAGGAGAGGTGGGCGACTCGATCCCTGCAGTTGAAAACTAAATATCGAGCTTGACCCATTTTATCTCAGAAACCCATCCACGGTAAGAGAATTTACATCGAGAGAATAGTTTGTGTGGTTTCCCCCCCCGACAGCCAAGAAGGGTAATGAGACAGCCCGCTTCGACAATAAGTTTATTGTCACAAAGAGAGGTCTTTTTTGTGGGTGTTTTTTCCATTGAGGGAGTTAATTGCTGAAGAGAATTAATTAAAAAATGTTGACTTGAGAATTGTACATTGATTACTGTAAATATTCTCCAGAGTTTGGCTCTGCTAATTGAAGAGCATTCTGCCTGGTGCATCTTATTACGTGGGCTTCTGCGTTCGCTGCAGCACATCCTTGCCAGTATTGATTTTTTGTTTTGTTTTTGCTTTGATGAAGTGTATTACACTCAGATCGGCAAAATATTCAAGTTGCAATTAGAGATATGAAAGTCATACGGTAGAAGGCCAAAAGTATGTCCAGATGCATTTGTGCACTTTTGGTGGGGGCGGTTTATTCATGCTTTTGGCCACTTAGTTCAAAAGAAAGGAAATAGCATCCTTCTTACTTTATGGCAACAGTGGGAGAAAGGCATTAAAGTTCAAAAAAGGAAATTGCTTTCCAACAAAGTTTGGTGTGGAAGAACTCTCCTGGCATGCACAGAGCGCTCACCCCCACCCGACACCTTCGGGATGAACTGAAAGGCTGACTCCGAGCCAGGCCTTGTTGCCCAACATCAACGTTGGAACCAATGCACTTGTGGCTAAATGGGAGCAAATCCCTGCAGCCAGGCTCCAAAATGTTGCAGAAAATCTTCATACATATTAATGCCTATCGTTTTGAAATGAGACATATGGGGCCGTGTAGTCCAAATAGAGACGGAGAGAAAGACTTCGCTGCTGGAGTTGCGCGTGTTGCCAGTTGCCACATTAGTTCCACTTGCATGAATCTTCCCTCTGAACCCTCTAATCAGACTGATATACAGTTTAACCCTTCAACTGCCACATCCCAGGACGCCCTGGCCATGTTAACCTTGTAACATCACACGCGGAGAGATAGGCAGGCGGACAGGCGGAAGACTGAGGCCTTGTAATGAAACATGACTGTTGAAGGGTGAACAGTCAGCCAAAGGTGCAACATCAATCCTCTCCCCTGTACCTCCGTACCTCAGAGCGAGAGAGACATGAGAGGGGGGGGAGGGGGGAGAGAGGGAGAGACAGAGAGAGACAGAGAGAGACAGAGAGAGGAGCTGCATACGTTAACTTGACACAACTTCAATACAGTAAAAAAAAAGTGCATCAACTACCTACTACCTCCGACAGATGGAGGAAGAGATGGAGAGGAAGTGGGTTTAAAGGTGAAGGGGGGAGGGGGGGTGGTGAGGGATGCAGAGAAGAGGAGGCAGGAAGGGTGAGGTTGAGAAAGTGATTGCGAGACAGAGGGAAAGTGAGCTGAAACTTAGCTGTGATTTACACCAAAATGAATATTTTGGTTTGTGAGTGTACAAACTTTTTAAAAAGGAATACTCTAATTTTGCCGCTTTTTCTTTTTGATACATTGCAACTTCTATCCATCTTCCTCTTTTTTTTCACTCTACCTCTGCATCTCCCCTTTTTGCCTTTCTTGATTCCCCCCCCGCTCCTCCCCTCCCTCCTCATCCGACTGGGAGTGTATCTACCTATCCAAGCAGCAGTGCTGGAGGGGTCCCCCAGGGCTGGAGTCCTTTGCTCCCGGCTGTTTGATGTTGAGCCGGCGCGGATGAACCTCAGCCCCCGCCCAGAGTTTCGCTCCCCATCATCAAACACCCCGACTGGGTGCCGGGCCAAGGCTGTGGCCCTAATCAAACACAGTGCCTCCACAGAGCTCCCCGTACACTCCAAATGGGAGAAAAAGACTAATTATCGAGGCAACCTTCAGAATCACTCAGCAGCATCTAACATTGACACAAACTCCTGCTTCTTACCATGTAGCTTAGGCGTGTTTGGTTCTGTAACAAGGTTGTGTGCCGGTGCTGGAGGAGACGGAGATTACAGGCGGAGAGGAAAATCCCCACTGAACTTAAGATACAAGCAAAGATGTTGCCATTAGTCTTCTCGTCTGTGGCTGATAATGTAAAAGCTGTCCATTTAAAACATTTCATTCTCATGCTATGGGAAGATGCGCGTTGGGATAACGAGTGCTCCAAATCGGGGGGAATTGAGCAGGGAAGAAATGGCAGGAGCAAAGAACGGCGGGGAGAGGCTGAGCCCGTCCTTGGAGAGGAGGCGAGCGCTCGATTTTCTGTTTGCTGCCATTTGTCTTGTGCTGCTAAGAGAGATCAACAGTCCTCGGCACACAGATCAATATTCTCTTAACCCGCACCTAATCTGGCAAGAGTTTCCTCCAATTTCACCTTCCCTGCCGCCTCCTCCTCCTCCTCCTCCTCCTCCTCGCCTGTTTTCCCTCCACTTTTATTTTCCCTCTCCTCTTGTTTTCAGCAATCATTTTTGGGCGTCGGCGTGACAGCCATTTTTCATGCTCCTGGTCCGAGCAGGTGACATAGAAAGGAATGATGTATCCTGACGCGAACAGAGAAGGTGTGTGTGTGTGTGTGTGTGTGTGTGTGTGAGAGGAGGGAGGGTGATGGATACGATGTGCTGGCGGGACGGCGTAGCTGCCGTCAGGGGCCCCCTGACGCCGGCGAGATAGACTAGCTGCCTAATCGGCCGCATGACATCGCAAATTCAGCTTCTGTCCCCCCCCCCCCCCCCCCCCCCCACCCCCCCCCCCCCCCACGCATTTCTCACTCCTTATCGTGTCTCCTCTGCAACTCCCAGCGCACCGTTCAAGCTGTTGTCAGAGTTGTCCTGTCGACTAAATGGAGCGCTGTCAATGTGTCTGTTCACTGTGACGGTTATGGGAAGAGAGTGTGTGTATGGGTGCTCGGATGCATGTTTGTGCTGATGTTTACTTTGTGCATACACACTGTATTTGTATATGTATGTGTTTGCTAGGGTAGAGGGTGTTTTATAGAACCCGGATTTTTTTTTTTTTTTATATAAAAAGGGAATTATTGTGCTTTCCAGTGTGATTTTATTCATTAATTGTTAGTTCGGTTCATTGGAAAATGAATAACATTTTAAGTCACAGCTTTCCTCTTTGTTCCCAACCAGATGGGAGATTTCCTTCATTTTTCTAGTTCTTTTCTTGATGTGGTGCTTCAGATTGCATACATCTATGAGCTGTGAGCCCTTCAACCAAAAAAAAATGATGATGTTCCCTGAACGCATCGTTCGTTTACTCTTCAGCGTTTCACATGATTCACGAGTCAAAAGGTTTTCTTCTTCTTCTTCTTCCTATATTGTTTCACAGACCCTATACTTTCTTGGGGCCTGGATGGACGGATGGTATTGACATTATGTCAGTGACACAGGTCGTTGCCATGACGCCCATACATCCTTTGCTTCCCGGGATCCTTCAACCCTTCCTAACCCAATTTTCCAGTCTGTTTCCTTAACCAAAGTGGTGCGGTTTCTCCGTTTTCCCCTCAGTCCTGCTTTGTCATCTGACGAGACAGGTCAGGATAGAGAACGCATATCTGCATTTTGTCCACGCTTGAAGACGTTTAAGGAGCCCTGGACATCCTCTCCTCCCCTCCGACAAGCCGGGGAGTGATTGGCAGGCCGCGAGAACAGAGCCTCTCTTTCATAGCTGCGGCCCGAAGCGGAGGGCTTCTTCCACGGCCGTACGTCAGTCCCCTGCTCAGACAAAGCACGCCAGTGTACGCCGCCTGTACTCAGAGGCGAGTGCCACACACAGACACAGTAACAGGAAGACGGCGGGTTCAGTTACCGTGGCGGCGTGCGGGCACTCGGAAAAAAAAACGCACAACGTAAAAACGCACACTCGAAAACAAAAGATGCTCACGTATGCATGTCTGGCATGCTCACTCACAACATGAGTGCACACGTACACAACACACATACTTTACAGTATGAGCACACACACACACACAGACACACACACACACACACACACAATAGCTGCTTTCTTTGACTGGCTGGCGTAACAACACAAGCCAGTCCTGATCCTGGTATACTTTGCCCCACATGCTCCAGACACGCGCTGCTTACAGGATTATGTCACAAATGAGATGTTTATAGTGTGAGTGTGTGTGTGTGTGTGTGTGTGTGTCCAAGGGTGAGCGACAGACAGAGAGGGAGTGGTTTAACAGTCGTGTTATGTCAATCTGCCTCACCAGGCATTATTCCCCACAAAAACACAAGCCAAAGTTGTCGAAATAGTTGATTTCGGCTGTGACGAAGTTAGGTTTTCTGATTGACTTTATGGAGAATTCGGTTGATCACAGTGGATATAATCAGCTTCTTTAACAGATAACATCCGACAGGGCCAGAACCACGAGCCGCGATGCAATCAATCAGAAAGGTTGTGAACAAGCCAAAAAAAAAAAAAAACCTAAACCACTTTATTTGGAGGTAAAACACTGGGTGCGTCAGAAATAAGGGACATGCCACAAAACCGGTAGTTGAAGCACAGCTGAGGTTCTGACGTCGTATTCCTCTGAAACTGTAAAAGCTCCACACCGGCAACTACATGTTTGGCTCCATAGCCGGCGTTCTGACAGACAGTTAACTTAACTTTGGATGAAACTCGCACACTCTGCATTTTAAACGAATGATATGCTTGACTGTGAACGCTCGCCTTTCTTTTCTCACACTAATAAGACAAATAAGATGTCCTCATGTTTCCGAGGTCCCGGCAATTAACTCTGCGACTAAAATGTTCTTATTACCAACAGCAGCGATGGCTTGAACTGCAAAGGCATGACTCAAGTTGGATGAAACTGGAATTTCCCCGTGAAAAACTATACACCAACTCCAGAATTCAAGACAAGTTTGTGATGGGACGAAAGAACGCAGGTGAGCTGCTGTCCGCACCACCACACGTGGGTCATTCGTCATTCTGGCACGACTGGCGTTCGAACCTGGTGCAGGGCATCCTGACAGCATGCATTCACCACTGAAACGCATGCTAGTTTAGCACGCGGCGCTATGTCTGAATGGATGCTACTGTACTGTCTAGAGTGGGCCTGTATCCCAGTTGGCAAAATGACTATTCCAGACTGTGGGCCGGCGGTAAGGAGCATACAAATGAAAATAGCAGCAGGAAAAAAAAAAAAAAAAGCGCTTGTCTCTCTCTCAAGCCAAGCATCTGCTAAGCATTTTAATGGGGATCAATGGAAGGGCAGGGACAGGAGATCGAGGGGTTGATTGGCTGGCCGGCCCGGCGCTCACACAGCCGCCGCTCTCCATACTGCCTGCACTGCTGTTTACAGCCAACACAAGCTGCTGCGCCCTGCCCGCGCACTCTGCATCAGCTGATGTGTATATCTGTGCTCTGTGTGTGTGTGTGTGTGTGTGTGTGCTGTAGGGATCAGCACGTGTGTACAGGAGACCAAGTGACGTGTGTGCATGATGCATCAGTTTGTGTGCGCATGTAATTATGCATTAGCATTGACAACTTCATAAATGTATCTCTTGTGTGTGTGTGTGTGTTACATGTGTGTATGCATGCTTTTTAGTGTAACACACGCGGGTGCGAGGTGTGTAATCATGCATTTGCGTGCGCGCATGAAATGCATGCCTGTTTAGTGCAACAAATTGCTCGATGAGCGCACATTTTCTGTTTGTGTGCGTCTGCTTTCTATCTCGGAGTGTATTGTTTAATTGCATGTTGTGACACACACACACACACACACACACACACACACACACACACACACACAGTTAAAGTGATGCTTCCTGGCGTGCCAAATGAATCAGATTAATATTAGCCAAAGCGAATGTCATCATTGGCACTTCTCTCTTCCTCCACCTCTCTATATCACTCCCCCTTCCCCGCCCCCCTCCCCCCTCAACTCCATCTCCCTCCTTGTCCCTCCCCTCCTCTCCCTCCTTGCTTCGTTTGGGTTTCTGAGTCCTGGGCGGTAATGAGGGAACGTTATGCAGTGCCATAAACGGAGGGGCTCGCTGTCAGTATGCATAAAGGATGAGACAGAGAAGATGGCGCTGGGGTCAGGGGGGAGAGAGAAGGAGAGTCGAGGAGGACAGGTTGGAGAGAGTGTGTGACAAACACGCACGCACGCAGGCACGCACAGAGCTGGTGACAAATAGGCCCCCCGTCTGCGCCCGTCTCACAGGTGCAATGCAGTGTGTGCAGCGCCCCCTATGCTCGGCCCGGAGGAAGTTGTAGGAGAAGGGTGGAAAAGCCCTCAGTGGGTGCACTTGTGTTCACCTATAATGAGTTTAACAGCAAAAAGAAACTTGAAAGAAAGGTCTAGAATGAATCTAGATTAAGTTCCATTGATACAAAACTACAGGACTTTTAAAATGATAACATAGCCCACTATGTATTCTTATACTCTATATTTTTCTCATCATTACCAAATCTAAAGACTCTAAAAGACTAAAAATCGAAAGTGAATCGATGGTCTGTGCAGTCAAAGCCTGAGCCACAACTATTGAGCACATATGAGCCACACTGCTTGGGAACATGTTCCCTCATGATGGACACGGACAGTTTAACAGACTTTGTTTGTTGTGACTTGCATACACCGCCCTGCTGCCCAAAATACTCACAAGAGCCCCAAATGTTTATTGATCCGCAGCTGAATGTGGTCCAACAAATGCACTATTTACTCCTGTTGGGAGCGACGTTTGCTAAAGACTACAGTGCCCAGCTGTTTTAGGAAATGAATTAGTCTTTTTGAAAAATGAAATCATATACGTGTGATCCATTTCTTTTTAATCTCGAGGAACCAAAGACTTGGGGAGAAGAGCCACAGACGGAGGAGAGAAATACGAAGGTTTTGATGAAGACATTGTTGGTTGAAAGGTTCATTGTTCGTACATTTAGCCAAAATTCAGCCTGACATATTTGATAGTTTTGAAAAATGTGGGATCTCCACTAGAATACAAATAAAAAATAAAGTCCTGTTGGTTTGCACAATGCCTGGCTGCACCACATGTAATAACCTCCACCAGCCCGTCTGGGGTTTTAGGTTTAGGTGGTTAAATGACTACATTTGGAAACAAAGCAGATTCTTACTACACATGTACAAAACACAGTGATTGAAATAATGTTGGAACGATGTCATACGTGACCTAAAAACACATCTCTATATAGTTTTAACCAGAACACACCTTCATCTTCACCAAATCCACACTCGCTGGAAACTTGAGAAGATTATCAGATATACGAGTAAATATAAGCATCCATTGGTAGAATTTTTTGAGGAGTAGCCTAATGTATCGGTAAAAAACGGCATAGATTTCAATTAGCTTGATACATGAAAGCATAGCTTTTGACTTTGTAGCTTTCACTCCGAGCCAATGCTCTTCCCCTGCTAATCGATGTCAGTCTGGAAGAAATCCAGCTCTCTCTCTCTCCCACATACACACCATCACAAACACACCTTTAAAACGCCTTCGATATCATTAGCTGTCATGTTTCACGGTGGGTAACACAACAGTGCATAGGGATACACAGCTCACCGCCGAGTCTAGAGGGTAAATGTGTTTATGTGAGCATGCACACACAAACAAGGATGCATGTTGAGTGTGTGAGTGGATTACACCGGTTCACAGTGTGTATGGGGAAAGCATGGCAGCAACTTGGCTCCATAATGGGATTTCTCAGTACTCCTACTCTGCTCTCACACACACACACGTACACACCAACACACAAATACACTGATCTCACCCCAAACAAGCAGGTTAGCAGTAACAAAGCAGAGCACATATCCTATCTTAGCAGTAAGAGGTAAGCTGCAGCAGAGCTCCGGCTCAGTTAAAGACACATATCCCCTCACCTCTCCTCCTCACAAAAGCCAGGGAAGAGGGAGAGAGTGAGGGAGAGGGAGAGCAATGTGTGGAGGGATCAGCTACATTAGACAGGGATAAGAAATGCTGTGTGAGGGTGAGGAGAGAGGAAGCTACTGTACAGTGCCTGCTAATAAAAAGCAGAAATGTGTAATATGGACTTGAAATGGAAAGGCTTTTATTGCTAAATTGGGACTTTTAGAGAGATCATTTATAGGATTCGTGTGCATGTTGACATTTAAGTCCTTATAGCATCTTCTTCCACAGTGTGGGCAGTACAGCAAGACGCATGGATCTCATGAGGTGCCACGTTCATTCAACGTTCACATTAGTATTCGTAACAATGGAGACAAATATTTCTATTTGAGCCGTCTTTAACCAGCATTATTTCCTGCAAGTCCGAGATTTTGCAGGTTCCATTTGACCTGCTTGACACGCTGAGGATGGGAGCTGCAGTTTCCTCAATGCTAACAAATGAATCCCTTAATAAACGGTTAAAATCGCAAACGAGTCAAACTCTAACATGGATGTGGAGAGTAAACTACAGGAACAGCTTTCCAATGATAACCCACCAGCATCACTAGGAATTACGCTTTTATTGGACGAATCAGAATAAAATATGTCCAATGGCGGCGTAGTGGTAGTGTGTGCTATGTATACACCAAGAAGGAACTAAATAAGTAACTAGCAGAGGGAAATATGTTTGAACCCTAAAGGCAGTGTACATGATTGAACTAATGAGACCATAGTTGAGACTTATAAGACTGAAATGTAGCACTACATTTCCCACAAGCCCTGCTGCTTTCTGTTTCAAAAGAGGATTTGTTTTTGGAAATGAATATTCCTCCAGACGTCTGTTACTTTTCCAATCATTTCAGCTCCTGCTCTGGAAGAACAGTGCCCTCTTTCTCTCTTGTTCCAGAAAGCAAGAACCGACTTAGTGGTTCACAAAATACATTTCACTTTGGATATTTATGTCCAAAAATCCATGTTTTATTGATTTATTTAGGTTAAGATTCTCCATGCAACGCCCTCAAATGTCTAAGAATGTACGTGCATACAAAAGTTTCATTCCTGTGGAGGAGACGGAGGCGCGGGAGCAGGGAGGGGGTTGCATCTCTGGAATATTCTGTGGTGAGGACTAACCAACCACAGGCCATCCAGGGACAGAGCGTGCTGCTCGCAGTGTTTAGCGAGCTTTAAAACCACATCATTAGCCCACACCATCCCACTATCCTCCAAGGTGCTGTGGAGAGCCAGGTGCATCTCTACCCTCTTTATCTTTTTCTTCTCGTTTGTCCCTCTTCGCCTCGCTGTCTGTCAACACAGAGCACGCACCTGGAGGGAATTCAGCCAAACTATCTTTGTGAGTGTCCCAAAGGCTGGAGAGCACAAGAATCACACAGGCGCTGCTCTTCGTCTTCACCTAAAAGCAAATAAACACCTGAGCATTATGTGAAAGTGTGTTTTGAGCTGAGCGCGCGTCTGCCTTGTGATTCCCCCTGCCTCCTTCAGCGTGGCCCCCCAAGATAGTTTTGTCCTTCATCCTGCAATTTCCTTCAGCTTGTCTTTTCATCAACTCTTGCTCCATAGAAAGCATTGTGGGTAAATATTGTGTGTGTGAATCCGTTTGGATCGAGGCAGCTCAAATCAATGGGGCCTTTTCGGGATGGAGCGCTGGTGTCAGCCACGTGCTGCCAGTCCAAGGAGCGCCGAGGAGAGAAAATAGAAACAGACTCAGGGCAGCTCCCCCGTTTCACCCTGACCCCGCTATCTTTTTCTAGTCCTCTGCTCATCCCGCCTCCCACTCTTTACTTATAACTCAAAACAGGCCATCCATCCAGTTCTCTTCTTTTTTACTTTCTCCTCCCACAGAGCACAGGAAAAGTAAGCAAGGAAATTCTCCAGGCTCAGCAGCGGGGGAAGACAACTGTCCCCCTATCCTTGGGGCTGAAGCCGGCCAAATAAAATAGCAAGTGCTGCACCAGGAAATGGCTAGCCAAACACACAGGGCCATGAATCTAGGGTTGGCAGAGTGCAAGGATTTCTCCATGCAGTCCCCCGGCGTCCTGCGTGACTATAGAGGCCTTTATGTATTGAAAGGACATCTAGCAAATGGGTTTAACAGTAATCAGAATCAGCGATCGTTACTCAAGTTTTACTCCATCAGTCAATCTATTCTAGAAGTCAAACACACTGCCACTGCTAATATTTGTAAGAAGCCGTTTCTGGATGTGATTCTTATTTAACTGAGCAATATAGCCAAGTGCCTAGATCAGGGCACTAATGTTGCCATAGTTACTTGATAATCTTTTGGAAGTGGTAGTGCTATTTACGAATAAGTGGTAGTGAGTAACTATTTTTCAACCTTTTTTCCGGAGTTAAAATGAGGATTTCCTTCCAATCGTAGCAGTGCAAATGTGTTGCATGTAAAGCTCAAGTGGCAGAAATCCTAAGATACTAGTTTCTCTGGTTTAACCAATATGAGACGATCCCGCACCGATCCGAACATCAGAAGAGCAGCGAGCCCCCTGACGCGGTCAGTCAGGGTGCTCGTCAGCGGGCAACTCTCGTTTCGGAGCGTGCTTTGTCCACTTGCTTCCTCTTGGATGCGTTCCTACGATCTGGCACCTGGGCGCTAAGTTTTTACAGAGGTCGACGCTCAGAAACGACCTCGAACGCAGCAAAATAAGAAAGTTCAGGCACAGCGCTAGAACACACATCTAGCGGGTCATAAGTGATGATGGGTTATTGTTCCTATTTTTGAGTCTAAACATTGTTTCTAGGAAAGTCCTACTTATTCTGCCCTTAATCTGAACAGGAAATCACATTTCTCTGGATATTTCCATGGCATGCAGACCTCTTCTCCAATCCCACCCGTATCTCTCACCTCCCCTCACCTCCGTAAATGAGAGAGAGGAAGCCTCTGTCCAAGATTGTGCTATTTGCACAGCCGACCACAGAGCAGGGAAGCCAAAGATTACTGCAGCCACCGTGGAAATGCTGGAAGTGGGTGGCAATCGCTGGGGAGCGGAGGTTAGGGAAGACAGAATTTTTTTTACTGTATGCATGTATGTGCTATAAATGAACCACTGTGCCAGTTATGGTACTGAATGTTCCCGATGGATTTGATACGTGTTGTATATGCTTGAATACATATACAACACGTATATTAAATGTGTATGTGTTTATGTTTGCTACAAACTCACTTTGTGACATTAATACTAATCATGCTATGACTAATAAAGTTTGAGGGTTGAACTTTTCATTTCCCAAAGGTGAAAAAAAAAGTTACTCCTTATACATTAACATGTTGCACAACTAACTCTTACATTCAATCAAGGACAATTTACTGTAATAAAAAAATAAAAAAAAAAAAAAAAAAAATTCTTATTTTACATTTTGAAAATTTATTTAGCCTTTTTTTTTTTTTTTTTTTTTTTTTTTTTTTTTTTTTTTTTTTTTTT
>CALSBV010012184.1:8446055-8457273 GCA_943590825.1 Bovichtus diacanthus | reverse complement strand
TTTTTTTTTTTTTTTTTTTTTTTTTTTTTTGTGTTCCGTTCACTTTTTTGTTTCAATGCACTTAATATCTGTGCAGATAAACTGAAAGAGTGCCCTGTAGCCAGACCATGAACAGGGCCCGGATATTGATTGTGGTGCTCCGGGAGGCTCGAGGTCATGAGAGGCGCTCGTCTGTGCAGTGGAGCAGTTGGGAAGTGTGGGGAGTGACTGGCGCATTAGTTAGTGGAATTACCTGGATCACGGCTGCAACAGCTAGAGGTGCAAGTGCTCACCGGCAGGATTAGATAATGCTATTATCAGCACGATAGTAGCATTAGAAAGAAGCATTAGCATGGATAATTCCACGGATTCAGCCTCGGAGAATCGCCATAAAATCATTGCATTATACCCAAAGAGATGAGATCCAGATATAAAAAAAAATAAAAAAGGCACAGCGGAGAATCAAACTTGACGGTAAATCTTCGAATTATAAATCATCACGTCTTCGTGCCTCGGTGGGTAAACAGGTATTTAACAAAAGGATGATCAAACACGTCTTTTCTCACCGTGTTGAAAAAAACATGGCAGCACTAGACAACACTCTCCCCCTCTATGCATTTCACATTAAACCACTATTATCTTTGTTGTTTCTATCCTCTTGGAACAGTTGGAACACAAAACACGTACCAAGAGGGTGTTTCTTTTCCCCCCTATAGGTGTTAGTATATGTGATATATTGGTCACACATAAACTCAGCTGTACCGCGTGTGGGTGCACCGGCCTACAGTCATCACAGATGCTGATGAATGAATGAATATGGGAAGAGGGAAGGTGAAGGCATTTTTCAGTCAAACTAAAAACTTTCTCTCCATCTCTTTACCTGTTGTCCGACTCTTTCTTTAGGACTGGTACTGAGGAGAAACAATATTGGCTTTGGCTCATCGAGTACTTTAAACATCCCCAAAAAGTGACGTGCATCTTCTTCTACCACGAGCCAGGTGTCCCCAGGAGTTCCAACTGACACTTAGCTTGAACATTAATCGTGCTGTGATACCCTAACTCAGGACAAATCATCCCGTGCACCTAGGGAGTGATGGATTTTGTGTATCCATCAGCAGAAAGAGAGACCTGGCTTAAGATCAGAGCAAAAAACACTGACAAAAGAACTAAAAGAAATGGAGCTTTATCCTCCTCTTATACTGGATTAATTATTCCCAATTGAAGCGCTATTAATAGATGAAAATCCCTAAGTAACCAACCTTTAACCCAATATCGGCTGGACAGTTCATTCCATGGGAAGAGCAGGTGGCCGTAATATTGCGCGCACTGTTTCTTCACATGGCGTTTCTCACTCTCGCAAACTTGTGCGAAGGTGGAATGGTGAAGCATGTTGGTGTGGGAGGTCTGTTCAGCATGCTACAGTAGCAGGAGGTTGTACACGCACACAGCTGCTGCCATAGCACACATGGCAGGAGATGTGCCTGGGTATAAATAGTATGCCACTATTTTGTCTTTACATATTTAGCTGTTTTTAATGCAAATTAATGTGGTGGGATTGGAGAGGGGTGTTTTTGTTGACTGGAATTAGTGTTGTGAGCGAGCCTTCTTCTCCATTCTTTCCCTTTCTTTCTTTCCTCTCCAAATTACAGCTATTAAGACAAGACTGGTGTGAGCCAAACACGGCGCTCCACTTAATGTGATTTCCCCCGCGCTGAGAAAGGAATAAGAGGCAATGATTCATGGGAGCCCCGCGAAAAGCTGGAGAGACGGGAAGATGTCCACCTCCGACATGTGCTGAACACAAACACTGGGCTTGTTTAAGTGTGTAATTGCGTGAGTGTGCGATTATTGCGCGCTTATGCGTGCGCGCGCAAGTATTTGTGTGCGGATGAGCTTAAAGTGAACATTATGATTTATGACATCCTGCGTTTAAGTCTGGCTAGTCTTCACATTAGCACAACCACAATCTACTGAATAGACTGCCTTAGAAAGAAACATGCAAATGCCCACTGCCTATTTCCAGAAACCGGGCTCGGGAGCCAGCAACTGTGGTCCCTCATCTCGATGTGGCTTTATAGTGTTTCTGCAAAAATTATCTCGCTTGCAACTTCCCCCCACTCACACACAACTGAGGAGTAATGTGACAGCAGCACGCCGGCTTTTCTTCAATGTCTACCATGCCAGCTTTCAACACCCGCCATTGGCAGAATTGGGTTTGACAGCTCTAGTCGAGGCCTGGCGATTGGCCGGGCTCCAGGGACGCTGTACGGGAAGAGACGTATACACCACCAAAGAGTCCGGGAACAGGAAAACAAAAGCAGTCACCGCTGAGAAACTCAAGCAGGGCTGCAGTCGAGCCGGGCTTCAACCCGAGATCTCATTTCATCACACGCAGCTTAACAGCCATGTTAAGAAACCCTCAGATAAGGCGAAAGAGGAGCGAGAGCCAAGAGGCCATCTGAAGGAGTCCGGCGCTAAAAAGTGAACATGCGAGTGCTGACAGCAACACAGACCCTTTGGAAAGACACTTAACACCAGAGCCAGGACACAGTAGATTGGAGATACTGTAAACCAGCAGGCAGAGAAAGGCCTTCACTCGACAGCTTTGTCTGATTCACAAGATACTGTTGTGCTGAGGGTGAAATGTAGCATAACGCTTTTATGAAAAATGACTGTGATTAGGGGGAATAAAATGTGGTATTTTTTAAACAATTCCACATTGATGCTCCACAGAGCAGTTAATACCAAACCTGAGCCCAACTGGGTGCAGTTTTGCAGCGGATACAGCGTCTGAATCCCAGGGCCAAGTAGGCTGGCCCGCCCCATAGATCAAGGCTTAATGTAGCCTGCGGTGCTGGCAGGATGGCCGAGACAAATGACAGTTCACCGAGGTGGGGTCCCTGGGCAGAGCTTGGCCTGGCCTCTGGCGCTGTACTGGGGCTGCGTTGCTACCTGGAGCCTGCAGGACAGAGGCCCGTGCAGGGAGAGAAGGAGAGAGCGCGGGGCTGGGAGGGCTCACTCGCCTCGCTAATGGGTCCCCAGACAACCAGGCTCGACCTCACGGGCTCAGTGCATTCATTATCAGCTGGTTAGCACCTAGTGCTAGCAGGGCTAGCTCCAGCTAGTTAACTGCAGAGGGAGGTTAAAGCTTGTTTAATGGGGCCACATAAAAAGCTCTGCTAGCTGCACTTCAGAGTGCTGCGATTTGCTGGTGATGTCTGAAATAATGGAGCATCAGACACAAACACCGCAGCATAATATTATGTGGTTGTTTCAAAAACCATATGGGGAAACTGCAGTAGCAACAGTCAGTTATTACAAACTCATGATATACAGACAAAGATCTCAAAGATACCAAATCAGTTTGGTACATGTGCAGGAAATCAAGTAAAATGTCTTTATTTGATAGAATGAGTATTGGGTTGTGTATATATTAGTATTGGGTTTTGAATATTCAGTGTAAACATCATACTGCTTCAATGAGGGGCAGGTAAAAGCTGATACAGAATACATACTATACTGTGAGATGGTGTAGAATGAGTGTATTTCAACACCTTGAAGCTTCACTGTATCAAATGGGGAAAACTGTGGATACACTTGACAATGGAGGCTTATTCTTGACCTTTGCAACACATATCTGAAAACAAAGCATTATTGGTTCCTTGAAAAATCCTACTATAAGAGATCGATTCCACTCCAAATAAGCAGTCTGGCAATAACCTCCTTTAGGACCACACTCTAAACTTGGCCTTCGCATACTACATGCAGCTCGAGTTTGCAAAAAAAATAAATAAATGCTACTATTCCTGACCACTCCTGTCTCGTTACGCCTCCTCTCATCCGAGTAAAGCAAACGTGCAGTCATGGCCCTGCAGATCACAGGGGTCCATTCCCCA
The DNA here is from genome assembly GCA_943590825.1 of Bovichtus diacanthus. Classification (NCBI taxonomy): domain Eukaryota; kingdom Metazoa; phylum Chordata; class Actinopteri; order Perciformes; family Bovichtidae; genus Bovichtus; species Bovichtus diacanthus. Next base: position 8,453,398 of record CALSBV010012184.1, on the reverse strand, counting down.
TTTCCAGCGAGTGCACAAGTCGGCCGAAATAACATCCTGGAAGTCTCCTCATCTCTATGCAGCTATCATTTTGCTCCAAAGATGTCCGCCCGCCCTGCAGCAGCAACCCACAGTGCCTGTGAACTCTGCATACATTATCTCTCTTCCCTCCGTAGGGCGCTGTGCTTTATGCGGGGAAACTGGCCCCATTTATCAGCATCCTCTGTATCCCCCCACTGCCTGGCAAGGCACCTGCTGCTAGTCTAACTAAAGCCTGGCCGCGGCCTTATCGCTTCTGCAGATCAAGGCGCAGGGATGTAGATTGGCTAAATCTTCAGCTAAAACAAACAAACAGACACAGAAAGCTAGTCCTTCTTTTTTCCTCCCTTCAGATTTGCCCACATCTGAAGGTGAATGGAGGAAAGCAAGTTTAAGGGATGGATTACGGGCGGCTTTTGAAAACAGCATTAACTGGGGCACGGGCGTCTGGCACGCGCTCCCCTCGGTGCTGGGCCTAATGATTTCTAATGCCGCTAAACATCCCTGCGCCGTGAAAGCCCCGCTTTTCACTGGGGACGCGGCCGCAAATCTCCCATCGCATGTTCCCTTTGTTGATTTTTGTGAGACAACAACACGGCAACGCTTATCTCCATTACAGACCAGCACCACGGGGAGCTTTCCCAAAGCCTTTCACCCAACGCCTTATTAGCAGCTATTCCCTTCTGTCTCCCTCATCCTCCAACTGGGAGCAGATAGAGGGAAAGAGGGAGCATTATCCCAGCGTCGCTTCTTCCGATTCACCACAAACCCTCACCACGTCTATTCACACGCCACTGGGCCGGGATGGCCCCACTTCCCCATGTACTCTCCCTTCCTCTTCTTTCACAGTCTTAGCCCTGAATCACGCTAAGAAGAAGCGGAAAAAAGAAAGCATTTCCAGTGTATTTATAAGCCCATACAAAGGGTTGGCTGTTAATTTCAGAGCCTGTAAGAAGATGAGGCTCTTTTGTGCTCGTTTGTATTGTGGCAAAACAAAAACCTGGATAATGCCGTCAACACCGATAGCTTCATATTAGTGACTCAATGATATGCTATTGGTTTAAAGTGGCATATGATTGCAAAGGTTAAGTTTCCTGCCACAGCTTAAGAGATAAATGTTGTGCACAGCGTAGTCCATGCTTTTCTTATTTAAGGGAAAACACAGCAACTCTGAGACGAATTCTAATGCGAGGAACTTCCTTCAGGGGGTGAACTCGTGGTCTTCACCCCCCCCCCTATTACGGCCCCTCTGTTCTTCCTCCTCTTTCTGCTCCATCATACCCTCTTTCCTTGCATTCCATATGTGTGCGTGTGTGTGTGTGTGTGTGACTCATGCTCTTACAGCAATGACGATAAGGATCTATTTTTTTTTTCTTTTCTTTTTGGGTTCCTCCCCAGAAGTACCAATTCCTGCAGCCCTCAGCTGGTCCCCCCTGTTTGTTTAGCGTGTGTTTATTTGTTTCTCTGTAGTCCTGGGATTAATTATCATAACCATATGCCTGGCTAATACATCCCTCTCCAAGCCAATAGTGTGGCAGCCTGCTACTTCTCCATTTTAATTACAGCTAACATCGTTAGCCTGATTTAGTTTTTGCGTTTCCTGCTTATTTCTGAATTCACATTTCAAAATACCATCAGAAAATGTGGGGCTGGAATAATTAACTTCTAAAAGAGTAGCATAGCGACAGTCTAGCACACAGGGAACATTCACACTTCTGACACTGGAGCAGCATAAATAAGAAGCCTGCGTTAGCGTCTGGCAAAACAGTCCGATCCCGATACGACTTGAGATTTCAGTCGACTTTCGACACCCAAATGAGTTATTTATCAACTTTCACACCGGAGAAAAATGTACAACTTTCCTCAGGTGTGAATATGTTGATTGTTTGCGCAAGATTTGAAAAAGCACGCTGTGTTGCGGAGGCCGTCTGCGGTGAAGGTGAGGCTCGGGGAAGTGCTGCTAATGTATCTGGGAAGAAGTGGTGTCATGGGTTCAGTGTCGGCTCATATTTTACCAGCTTGGCTTCGGGCCAGACAAGTTTTGTCTGGGTGTGGTGGAGGGGGCGGGGGGGAGGAGGGATAATGACTGCTGAGTCAATCAGCGCAAGCAGAGATGGTGTTAGGGCAAAGTCACAGGGGGGGGGGGAACGGAAGGGGGGGGGGGGGAGAGGGGGTGCTGCCATGCTGCTCGGGCTTGGCAGTGTTTCACACTGACGTAACGCTATTAGGTGTTGCATTGCTTGTGATGACACCTAACAAACAGGCTCAGTATCACAGTGAATTTTACATCGCTGGGATGCTTCCAGTGCAGAAGCTGACGCCAGTAACCACGCAGGGCTTTGCTGCGTGGCGTTTGGGATTAAGCATTCTGCTCCGTTTCCCACGTAATGACATGCTCGCTCCCTCTGTTTTCACCAGGCCTTATTTCAATAAGAAATCATCCATTATTTAGCTCCCAACCTCTTTGCCCTGTTCGCCCCCCCCCCCTCCCCCCCGCCTCCCTCCCTCCCTGCCAGCCTCCCTTCGGATCGGGGCACCCTGCTGATTCTCACTTCAAGGACGAACGTGGCGTAGAGAGGAGTCGACCCAGTCACCAGACAGGAGAGGGAGGGAGACAAAGTAAGGAGAGTGAGAGAGCATAAACGCGCACGCACACACACACACACTCACTAACACACACACGCTCTCAGAAGAAATGTGAAAAATGTGTGACCCAAATATACATTGCTTTGTACTCTGGTTCAAAGTTTCCTGTCCTCTATACCAAACATTCAATGAGAAGGGGAAAAAACACAACAATGAATAAATCATAGAGCAACTGAAACCTACTGTAGTACTATTCCTGAAGAGAGAGAGCCACAGCGAGAGAGAGAGACAAAGACGCAGAGGCAGCACGGAGGAGAGCGAGAGACTAAAAGAGAGTTGAAAGTGAAACGGAAAGAGCAAACACCTCTTTGGTCTTTTGATGGCACTCTCTTATGGAACATAGCATTTCTTGATTTACTCTTAAATCCATCATCAGTCAAGCTAATAATTCAACGTAAGTGCTGCTGTGAAGCAATAGATCACATACACCAGGCGCCGTCCCCTGTGCACACTCAAATTACAGGAGCCAAACAGTTGGAGAGCCTATTAACCAACTCCACACTTTGATTCAAAGTGCCGTTTTTAAGACCGAACGTCTCAAACTAACAGATTACTTTTGATATTGCAGGGCGGCTCATATTTGGTACGAAAGTAAAGCTTGTTAAAAGTGAGACTGTGTATTCTTTTGTCCAGTACAAATGTATAATCCTTACAGTGTTGGAACGACATCGAGCCAGTGGGTTCATGAGCGCGTTGATTGTGAACCAACACAGTACAGTTACAGGCCATGAAGCCAAAACAAAAAGCTTAAAGATGCTAAAATAGATATAGAATATAAATAGAGTCAAAACAGCCTTTAAAATCTCCACCTACTATAGGTGTAGAATGTCCCACAGCCCCATACACAACCCCAAAGTCACGACCCGAGTGTCTTTCATGGTAGCTCCGCCTCCTGTTCAGAAGTATACATTTATAGCTATGCATGTGTGCTCTCCTGCTGATTACACACACACACACACACTTCTCCTGTGTGGATTTGCACCTGCCACGCCGTATATGACAACATTAAACAGGTGTGGTGGTTCCTGATGCTCCCTTGCCACACAACATACATCAGATAGAGTGCGATAGCTCTGAAGCACGGGGAGACCCACCAGAGAAGCTGTCAGAAGGCGGGCCGGATCCCACTTAGCAGATCTCATCCCCGTCTCAAATCTCAAACGGCAAGCAGCGACTCCAAATGAAGGCTATCATCAGAGCCCACGGTGGGCTGCGACACAAAAAGCCATCGCTCCGTCTATCACAAGAGAAAGCTGCTAATGATGATGTTTTTTCTTCAAGTGCACAAACATCAAGTCCGGTGAGGGTTCTGTGTGTGTTTCTACGCGTGTGCCTGACAGAAATGTCTTCCTGCATTACACTTTTGCGGCGGGAAGATGCAATAATTTCCCTTGAAAACTGGGGCTAGACGCACGCTTCCTAATGATGGAATCTTTTGATGTTTAAATTAGGATATCACACGCGAGGAGCTATCCTCTCAGGGCCGCACCTTCTTATGACAAGATTAGCAGCAAAGCAAAGCCATTACTGTGGTTTATTTCTGCCCCAGCCAACTCCCAGACACAGGCACAGAGGCAGGCAGCCATCCAGAGAGGAGGAGGGAGGGAGGTGCAGTCAACAAAAAAAAACAGAAAGGGAAGAAGTGATACAAGCAATAGCAAGGATGAACCCAGAAAATAAGAAAAAGAGGGAAAGAATTAATGGGGTACACACGCTTTATAGATCCCACCCACTTATTTATAGATCATCTGTGAAGCACATATAAACCTGTACTTCATCTTTCTGTCAGCCTGTCACGATGTCAGCCATGTCAACTTTTACATATTTTGCTGTCTCTGCTGTCAACACACTGTACAGCGATAAGAATTAATAACGCTGTAATGCTGACAAGCGCGGAGACGGACTGGTAGCAACATTTACTGACTTGGCTCACTGTCCCACGAGAGACCAGATCGCCCGTGTGTTTTTATAGGACAAGAAAGGAAAAGTGAAATTGACTGACAATGATCACATTTGCTAAAAAAGATATTCAAAAGAATAAAACTCCACCGTCAAGCACGAGTGGTAAGATTAGTTTATGTTGGGGCTTGGTAGCTGGTACCAAGATATACAAAACCTGGGGACTCATTAATATGCGAGGCGATACTGATACACCTACACGGGTTAAGGACATTTAACCATCCACAACAGCGCGACACACCCGCTCCGCACATGCTGGGGACAGCCAATAGCGACACACGGGCCAAATCTTGTATTTTACAAAGACATATTTGGCTCCTTAAGTCTGGATTGTTGCTTTATCTGGAAAGATGGACACAGAATAAGAAATGTTGAACCCATTTAAAGCCCTGTGGTGATTAACAGTTCATACTGTGGACAGCTCCTGGTGCTGAAATAAGATTTGATGGACTGACCAGATGACAAAGCGGATTAAGAATAAAGCCCATTCAACCACAAATTCCTCAATATCATTTAACAAACAATGTCTCACAAACACGGATGGCAGCAGGATCACGGTGTATTATTAGCAACAGTTGCATAGCAAAGAACTGGCAAATAAGATAAAGATAAACACATATTCTTCTACTTTCTCCACTGTCGACCACTCGCCATTGTTCTTTTGACAAATACAAGACAGACATGATGTCTTCATTGCACAATATCTTCCCAACAGGACTGCAGCTATCGAGGATATCGATCATTCCATCGATTAGTCGGATTAAAGGTATTTTTGCCTTATTAAGGAGCAATAGTAAATAAACAATTCGATTTTGTTTTAGTGATCGAGTTACTCGAGGAAGCGTTCCAGCCCTACTTTCAAACGCCAAACCTTAATTTGCATTAGAAATGACAAACTGGGCTGGTCTCCAGGCCTCACACGACACCAAGGTTACTTCATGAAACGTGACAACGTTGCTCCAGAGCCACAGACGACGTTATACCACCCAGGATGACTAGCACGAGTAAACTCAATGACATCGCTTAAAACTCATCGCATTTCCAATTAAATGCAATTGAAGAAATACATTGTTTTATTTTTTTTCCAAACTGTGGCATGTCTAAACACCGTCTAAATAAACTGCAACAGTGAACCAGCAACAAGCATCTCCATCAAACTGCAAAACCTGCAGCTTTATAGCTGAAATTCTGCCACGAGTTTATGACCTTTGCCCTGTTATATATATAGAAAGTAACGCGGCCGGTAAACAAAGAGTTAGACACATGATACTGCCCGACTCTGCAGTAAAGATGGCCACTAGAGCTGATTAACCAGTGGCCACTTGTCTTAAACCACAGTCAATAGTTTCACTGCAATGAAGGCGGCCTACAGCAGGGCGCACACACAACACACACACACAACACACACACGTTGGTGTTCTTTGAAATGTTGCACGCTAAACAGGGGACATTACCTGGGCTTTCATGGCGGAGAGTGGCTGCTGGGTAGGTAAAGCACTGAGAGCCCTCCACCACTCCACTCCTTTCTCTCTCCTCGCCCGCCGCGGTTGGGGAAGAGAGCTCAGGCAGCCGTTAGGACAATAAAGAGAGGGCCGGCGATGGCGGGTCCCCTCTGAGGCCCTTTTCATGCTCTCAGGTTGAGTCACAAGGGCCCACTTCATCGCCGTTATCCAGGGATGGGAAATACATAGCTTCTCTTTAAAACTCTGACCCGGCCTTTTAGTCCGGTGCGCTGGGGGCCGATTATCCTCACTCACCCTTTTAAAAAAAGTCATACGAACACACACACACACACATACACTCACACTCACTCACTCACATAGAGATATAAGCACATTAGAGAATGAGAGAGTGGCGCACACACGGGTACAGTAGATACATCCGCCAAGTGGCTTGTATTCGCAGAGGCTACAGCCCTGACTCAGGGACAGATCTATATTTAAGAGGGGGATACAGCGAGCATTTAACCTTGGAGTTGAGGTGACTTTGAGTGAGTCACAGAGGTGTGGGAGTTGCTTTTGTGGGTGCCGGCGAGCTCTCTCTGCCGCATTTTCTCTGCGAGTGAGTCAGCCAGTCACTCAGTCAGTCTGTGAGCCGAGAACTAAGGGCTCGCTTTGCCGAGTCTTCCTTTTGAAGATGACCTTGGGCTCAAGGTAAAACTCGCTGAATGTTTCAACACGCGCTCAAAGTTTCATGCGCCGCTGTGTGGTGTGAAGCCCGGGCTCATATCTCACCCCAGCCAGAGACTGCCCGCTGCTAAAGCCAGTCCTCTCAAGGTCTGGACTTCTCTGACAGGTGAAATAGACCGTTGGAATTTGAAAATTCAAGCGGAGATAAACAAACAAGCGACTCATCAAAGTCGGTTTTCCGTGTGTGTGTGTGTGTTTCCCGGTCGCCCCCGGCTATGTTTACTCATTAGCTCGCCGCGTCCAGTACCTTGCTAGATGAAAGATGAAGCCAAGGACTGATAATGAAAGACAATGCAGTTAAGAGCAACAAACAGCGCGCACAATACCCCACTGGGAGCCCACTTCTCTCGTCCGCGTCGCCGGAATGGTTCATCTGCTCAGCGGTTGTTATTAAAAACACAATTAATCAGACTTTCAAATGGGATTTGGTCGGTAGGACGAGGGACATCAACTGTCCTCCGACGCTTTTCAGTCAGTCTCGGTCATTTATCCGTCCACGCTCGGAATGATTCAAGTGCGGGCAACAATATT
>CALSBV010012184.1:8425811-8445955 GCA_943590825.1 Bovichtus diacanthus | reverse complement strand
ATATATATATATATATATATATATATATATATATATATATATATATATATCAGGGCTTTATTTGGAATTAATTAATACATTTGAGCACATTTTGTTAAGAAGCCTCTGTTTTCTGATCTCATCCCATTATAATGTTTAATAACTTACGGTTTTTAATATGTCATCCTCCTACTTCTAAGAGATACACTCTTCTCATCTAAGGATTAGTTGCCTTTGGTTATAGTCATGTTTATTTGTTTGGTAATAAAATAGTGTCAAGAAAACTCAACACTTCCTGCACACGTTTCATAATAAAAGTCTTCCAGAAGCTAAAAAGGGCATAATCCCTGCCTGTGCTGGGAGGCTTTCATATTAAAACATCTTAGTTGTCCAGCTTTATTAATAGAAGCCTAACGCAACAGTATTCTGTATTTGTATATTACGCTGAATTTACAATGTGCATCATTATAGCAGCGGGAATGTAATGTTTTACCTGGCTGTTTTTATCTGTGTCCATTATTTGAGACTCTAGCCTTTATTTTGAAACTACTTCCATTTGAGAATTTACAGTATATGAAAATATATGCTTGGGCAAGACAAGTTAGCATCTGCTGTGCTGAGAGATACTGTAACTACTCTGTTTACAAGCATGTTGCAGTCGCCTCAGACAGCGGGCCTGCAGGGTGACAGAACAGCGCTGAACACACTTCTTCCTGTGTAGCGCTGTGCTGCTGGCTCACTCCTGCTTCTGTTATTAAGTCCACAGCCATGCCAAGCGTTTGTACACAATCCTCTGTTGTTTGGGTGCGCAGCGCTAGGTAGCGTTAGCATCACCCCGGCAGCCGACACGAGGATAAAGCGTGTGTTTCAAGTGGAGGAATGCCAGTCAGCCAGAATCCCTCTTCTCCCTGCAGCATCTCCGGCATCTAATCCATGACCACAGACATCCCTCTCATTAACGCCAAATTACATGCAAATTTCCCTAAATAAATGAGTTTTAAGTACTTGACAACCTGTCAGCCTTGGAATATTGAAACGTCCTGACGGCTAGATAAACAATCAACAATAATCACTCTATGCAAATTTGATATTTCCTGCACAATTACTAGAGGAAGAAACACCCACTATAAATAACTGGACACACAAAGGCATCTGGCATTTGTTCAGGTTTTGAACAGACACGGATGCAAATGAAAGATTCTTTAGGATGTAATTGATTCAAACGTTGCTGCGCCTCCTCTGCCTGCTTTTATTGTTCTTTTTTTTTTCTTCCTTTTCTCCTGGCACTTGTTTTTTTCCCCCCTCGCTCTCTCTTTATCTCGCCTCTTTCAATATACACAGATAATGGCTGATGTAAATGAGTGAATGAGAGAAAGGGAAAAAGAGAGAAAGCAGAAAGGAGGATGCGGTTCACCCTTTCGTCTACCTCTTGTTTGGTCTTTTCAAGTGCGTGCTGCCGCTTTTAGAAAAAGAGATGTGTGCAAAATAACGTGGCCTTATGAAGTGGATTGGAGACGACTGTGGAATTGAACGCGGGCTGGGAAGCGGCGAGCTCTGTCCGTTGCTTGTGAAGGAGATTACTGTGCGCCTCAACCCCTCCCTCCCACCCGCTCCTCCACAACACCCAGAGATTAAGACTGACAAGAACATATCAAGTCATTTCAGGACAAGCAGATCTCTCCCTCTCATCTCTCTTCCCTGGGCCTTTCTTTTGAAAACACTTCTCTCGCTGCCTCTCTCCACTCTCTCCAGCTCTTTATGTCTTTTTGTCTCCCGCTCTTGCCTTTCTATTTCTCTTCCTTCATCTCACCCACTCGTCTTCATTCGTCCGTCTTCTGTCCACACTCGGAGGCCTGGGGGGGTTTGTCTTGAAGGTGTGATGTGTGCCGAGTCTGACCCCGGTGACCACCAACCTCCAGGATCAGGACATCCATTAGTGGGAGCTAACGGCTTCATCCCTGCCCGGCACCGCCGGCTCCCGCTGGGCCTCCATCTCAGACTCCCCTCTTTCCTGACGGCCTCGGCTCGCTTCTCTCTGGGCTCCAGGTTCATGTTTTTATCGCTGCAAAACACTCAGTGTCAGGGGGAGACGGACGGCTGCAGGAGACACTGTTGTCTGGCTGACATCCAGAACTGGAGGGGTTGGGCTGTAGTTATAGGTTGGAGTGATTCTTGTCATCTCAATGTGACGCATCATCCGATCACGCCGGGACGTTTTAAGTGCCCTGCATTGTGTTTGCACACGCATGCCTTTTACTTTTCACTTAACTGAGTACACAAGCATATTTAAACTTTTAAAAACAGTCCTTTCCAAAGTACTGGTCCCTTTACGTCCAAATGTATTTTGTTAAACCATTCAAATATGTCAGGATACACAATACACACAGAGCCAAATCGAAATGGCACGTGCAACTGTTGACGCAGTAATTCAAACTAGGGAGGGAACTTTAAAGTTGTTTAACTTTGAATCAGAATAGGAAACTGAGGGCACGTACATGTACCTTTGCAGAAGGATAAGTACCGTATTACTGACCCGGCACTGTATGCTTTACTACGACAACTCACACTCTGGAAGCCAATATCACACCAAGATGTTGTTTTGGTCCTTTGACCTTTGACCTTGGCACGTGGATTGAATAGAAACCACGCCTGGCTTATCACCTTTCGGGCTCTAAATTCTTATCAAGTCAATCCTGAAATAGCTCATTGGACACGGAATCATAAAAAGGTCCATAACTCATATTATCATAGACTTAAACTGTCACTTGCAAATGTGTCGCCCGTTACGTATCCGAGCCGTTATCAGTGTCGAGTTTCAAGATATCTCTCATCTCTAGCGGCCGCATTATTTTCTCTGTACAGTGACATATTTCTTTACAAGCTGGAGCTTGCAGTGCTCTTGGTCTTGAACTACAGCAAGTAATCCAGCCGTGGCGGGTACCTGAAAGCACCACAGCACTGAGAAGCCTTTTTCTTTTTTGCATTGTCCTGATGGCAAACAGAAGGAGGAGACGTCTTCACTGGGACGCTGGGAGATCAGGAGGCGGAGGCTGCGACTGATGGGATCTTTAAAAGTGCTGTGCTGGACACCTGGGCTTGTGGGACATTGGGGGGGCGGGGGGGGGCAGGCGGATGGTCATGGCGGCGGCGTTGACGAGCGGCACCGTTATCAATCACAGGCTGCTCTATTAATTTCATCAAGGCCCCGGTGCCTGCTGACATTAAATGACACGCTGGTTGGTCCGATGGCGTCCCTGAGGTGGCAACGTGGCCGGCCGCCGCTTTTGAAATGCAAATCAGGCTTTAACCTTAAACAGAGCCGCCCGGCCGAAATTATCTTTCTGCCTTCAAGTCAGGTGCTCCCCCCCCTCCTTTCTTGTTGCTCCCTTCCCCCCTATCCCTCCATTCCCCCTTTTTCCCTCCCCCTTCTTCTTCCACCAAGTTGACCCCTGGGGTACCGGGGATGGAGAGAGCATCTTTAGAAGAAGCGACAGATAAAGGCAAAGGTGGAGGAGGACGGGAAAGGAAGAGGGGGAGGAGGAAGGGAACGGCAGTGCTGACACCAGCATTCTGTCCTGGGGAAGGGGCAGAGGAGCGCCACCGCCAAGCCCAGGGATGAAGACATCTCAAGGACGAGCAAACATGGGGAGGAGGATGGAGCACGGAGGAGGGGAGGGGGGGGTCGGAGTGCATCCACTCCCTAGGATGACCACACACAATTCGCCTCCTTCCGTCTGTCCGATTGCCCCACGCTGAGGAAGGTGATGGTGCTACTACATCAGAACGGAGTAAAACTTCAGGCAATCCCTTCCACAATAAAAGCCTCCTGAAATCGGTACGCGATCCAACACACACGGCGTGGTTCCTTTTGGCGCCTCGTTTCAAAAAAATACCCCTTTAGAGGAGCCGAGCCATTAGAGCTGTCAATATTGTGAAGCATTAGTGTGGGCACAGACGAGGAAGGATTGGTTACCAATATGCAAGACGCTGCCATTGTTCCTGGAAAGGCTTTTTTCCTCCTCTTTCTTCTTTATCTTAGCAGACTGAACACATTAATTTTAATTGAGACATCAGACGAGAGTGAAACAGAAAGCGCTGCCTGGACAGGCGGCGGATACATGACGGAAAGAATAAGAAATATTCAGAAGGTGACTTTAAAAAAAAAAAAAGGAAGAGGGAGAGGAAACGGGGGGTGAAGAAAGGAGGTCCCCGCGGCAAAACAAACAAACATATGATAAATACATGAGAGCTATCTCTCCCTCTTTATCTTTCTGCCTCTCCTTCTCTATTTCTCTCCCATGTTCATTCCTCTGTCTCCTTCCTCCTCTCCTGTGTCTTTAAAGAACAAAGCAAAGCTAAGCAAACTCTTTCAGCACACAAATTCTCCACACTTTGCCTAAATCTCAAGAAAGATATGTTAACTGTAAACAGCATTTTGTACAGTCGATGCAAATCAAGATCCATATGACTCGGCAAGCGTTACAGTAGCTGAGGGATTTGATTCACCCATTTCAGCACGCTGTAATTACAAATGCTACAATACGCAGCTAAACTTCTTCAGAATAATATGTGTTAAAGACACCCCCAAGTCCCCTATCACTGGAAGAAATCTCTTTAAACTTTTATCTTTGAAAACAGTGAAAATCTGCCACTGGAGTAACAATGTTTCTCACTGTTTTTCAGGCAAATCTTTAAAAATGTAAAAGTATTCTCTAAAATCTGCTCAGGTTTCATTCAAAATTTAAAAACACTAATTTCAAGAAACATTCATGCAGCACTGGTAGGTTTTTTTCACTTGTTTTAGTGAAAAATTTAAGTTTTTAGGACTCAACTCCACAACAGAATCATCTTCATGAAAGCAAAATAAGTAGTATGTGAGTATAGTACAATTTAAAGACTTGAATATGCTAATATCTCAGGGATATGAGTGTGTGTTTTAGAAAGGGTTGAGTGTGCAAAAGCTTGCTGTTTGCATGCTTTAAGGCATGCAGGTATTTGTGATGAATGTTTGTGTGCTTCCATGCATGTGTGTGAATATAGAGCACACAGCCAGTAGCTTAATGTGTGTGTGTGTGTGTGTGTTCAGAAGCCAGGGGAGGGAGACGAAGGAGGCGTAGAAACGAGGAGCTAAGCCCGGGATGTTAAGCACGGGGAGACACCTGGCACAGAAACTTAAGTGCTTCCACCAAGTATCATCAACCCAAGATTAAAAGAGTCGAGGGGGAATAGTGGGAGGAGAGGGATGCAGAGTGAGGAGGAGAGGGGGGGGGGGGGGGGAGTGATCACGCATATGACAAGACAGGGGAAGGGGGGAGAAGGCAACAGCGTAAAAGAAAAATGCAGTTACACACTCTTGTGTATAGATGACACACACACACACACACTCTTTGCTGCTTGACAGATAATAACAGGGTGTTATTTCCCTTCACCAGACAACATGATGATTGGCGACATATGGACTGCACAGTAAAGTAAACACTAGTATATATACATTAGTGCTGGAAGGTAACTGCATATAACTGTTGTCACATAGAAACAAATAGTATAAAAAAAATTTTTTTTTTTTTTGAAAAAAAAGGTTTCCCAACTGCTGGATGCTTCATATTAAAAAACACAATAATCGCCATAATTGGAGTTACAAGGTTTTACTCCACAAGTCCCCCGCCTTAAACCGCATAGCCTGATTAGCAGACAATCTTTCCTCAGATGTCTCCAAGTAGAGACTAGTCTGTCAAGGGCCTACTGATTACTGTGCACAAATACCAGGCTAATATTCTCCGTCGATGGCAAACAACAGGATGTGTGCACTGCAATCCATGGCTGTGTGTGTGTGTGTGTGTGTGTGTGTGTGCGCGGGCGTGCTTTCTGCTCCAACTCGTCTTCAGAAATCTGTGTTTTGATTGCAGAAAGTAACTGCGTGTACGCCTCTTTAAAAATACGTCTATGCTCTCTCTTCCCCATTTGCTGCCACTCCTGCGAATGGTTATTATTATCGTCATCAGCGGAGAACGGTGAAATCAGGGCCCTGACAAGCAATCTCTTCTCTAACTCAATCTCTCCCACCACTGCAAGAAATATCCATCACCACAAGTTATTTCACCCAGCGTCGGGTGTCAGAGGCTTGATTTTCCTGCAAACTAGTAAAAAAAAAAAAAAAAAAAAAAAAAGAAAGTGAGAAAAAAGTGTTTGTCTTGTGTGTGTCTTTATATTTTCAAGAAAGCACAACTGTCTTGATATTAATGTGACAGTCTGCTTTTTTTTTTATGATATTTGTGAAGATCATTGACCTAAAATTGTCAATTTCTGCAAAAATAAAAAAAATAAAATAAAATGGACAAAATAACATTTTCAGTGAAGAAGAGAAATAATCGGCTCAATTTCTCACTCGACGAAAGAAAAAAAGAATCTGATTTCAAAACCTAAAAAACGTGTGACTAAACGCCGGTTAGGACGGGCATTTTTTTCAGCGTAGCTCCCTCTCCACCCAGCCAGTGCACTTGTGTGCATCCTATAGTCGTGTTGACGAGAGGAGGCTCACGGCTGGCACACGCGAGCCCACTACAGCCTTAATAGCATTTCAAGTGTTTTCTCCTGGACTCGCGTTGAATCTCCCAACTGAATAACCGGCCCAAGTCAACACGCAGGGGCTGAAGGAGCGGAGATGGCCGCAAAGCTGGAACATTTCTCCACACAGCGGCACAGAAAGTCAGATCTGGCTAAATTAGCAGCGTCTACGAATGCCGCCGCTGACTGAGGGCATCGTTGCTTTCAGACCGCGACGAGAGCGCCGATGATGACGGTGCTCAATTCATACAGTATTCTTCTATTCACGGAGGAAATTAAATGGCAAATTAGATGACCCTCGGGTCCACAATAACTCCATTCAGAGGCCGGTGAGTCATGATTGCAGATTCTTGTGTCTGGCGGTGAGTCAGGTAGATAGCCTGCCTGTCTTCAGGACACGGGAGAAGAGCTAGAGTTAAGCTCTTTCTGCGGCTTAGCACCGATAATCCAACCTACAATTCTCCTCTCGTTCTGAACCCAGAGAGGGGATGAAAGATTTAGACTTTCACCCTTGCTCTCTGAAGCCTTGCTCTTTCTCTCTCTCTTTTTTTTTTTTATTCCTCTCTTGCACCTATCCCATCTCCGCCTTGCCCTCCATCTCTGTACGTCTCTCGTTATCCTTCACCCCGTGACTCAGAACAGGAAAAGATCTTGTGATGATTATTTTACCAGAGTGCCGATATCATCTTTGTGGGTTTCCTCGCTTCTTCTCATCTAGGTAGGTTTACAAAGCAGTGCACAGAGAGCTGCCTCTTCTCTCCCCTGCTTTCTTACCTTGAAGCCTGTTCAACAACTATTAGCAATATAACCTATTCAATACCAGTGAATCAAATACAGGGTGGCATCGTCTGCATAGAGTTCCTGCTTGGGGTTTCACAACTGCTGGAAAATAGTAATCTGTGTGTAGGATTTTCCCAGAATTCCTTTGCTAAAAAAAAAGAAAAAAAAAAAAAAGGTAGAGCTACATTGAGCAGATCAAGCAGACCATTATATCCAATGCTAGAAAATATTATCCGCAAAATGATCTCCACTCCACACCCGGCCGCTAAGAATTCTCCATGACAACCGAGTAAAATGCATCCTCTGATGAAGACCATAAGACCTAAGACACACACACGGGGGAGACGAGGCGCCAGAGAAAAGTCATTTTGCATGTTACGCCTCTAAAAAGAGAATCGTAGAGAGAAAACAGAGCTTTTTAAAATCAACAATGGACAGACTTTGTTCATTCTTCCCGAGACCATGGCGATTATTAAAATGTAAAGCGCCACAAGACAAATGGTAGCCTCTACATCTTGACCATGTTTGGCTCCACACACAGCCGTGAGGTAGCGTTCTCCACAAGCAAACATCTCCACAGGCTCACCAGTGAGCACCTACACATGCACGAGAATGACACTAACTCCATTCAAGCGCAACTGAAAATCCTGGCAGGACAAGCTCACTCCTCTCACTGAACAAAAGGAAGTGGGGGAGTGGGATATAAGAGGGAAAGAAAGAGAGCAGGAGGTGTTATAGCTGTTCAATTGTTGAGATGTGTTGAGATTATTATTTAGAAAATTGGTTGAGACTGTTAAAATGTGAAATGAAGTGAACAAAAAAGAAAAAGGGAAACTCGAGCTGCACTTTAAAATTCATTGTTCCAAGATCCAGCACTTTATTATAAGATGCACATTTTTCAAACGCTCCCTGTTGTGTATTTTATTCATCAATGCTGCCCTTATTTTACTTGAAATGAGAAAAATATGATTAGAGCAGCCTACTTATTATTTATAATCCCTCCAGTTCAAAGTGAAAACTCACAATAGATATTGTTGATTATTGAATTGTACTGGTTTTTTTTTTGATTCGACACTCAGTTGTTGACATACAGATGTTGATACGGAACTACTGGCTATTTTAATATATATGGCACCGATTCGTAATGCAGGTTAGACATTATGATGTTCCAGACAATACTTGATTTTTCTCTTCCTGGACCTCTTTGAATTTTAATTATATACCTCTGCATTAAAATGTGCTTGCAAGCCCTTGAGAAAGCCAGTTAAAAGACAAGCTCAGATTTGTGTTGCTGCATTTCCAGGGTCGAGCGTGGCCGTTCACGCTCCATGTGCACAGTCAACCTCACAGATCGACAAGACAAGTCATGCATTTGTTAGCATCATTAGCATCGTCAATACTCCCTGTGGTTAAAAGCCAAACGCATATATTCATCATATGCAATCATTGATTTGTCACTTAAATCTGGGGACGCATAGTTCCTCCTGCTTTACTTATGATGCATCAAGATGACATCCTTTTTTTCCCCCTCCAAGTTTTCTTAAGTGATATTTCTCACACTTCATGATTGCTAAAATATTACATTGATTATAATCATGACTGCAGGACAAGCTAATTACAGTGGAAGCAGCGACACCCTGAATTAAAAGCAGAGGTGGTAAAACGGACAAAGGGTTTCAAGAAAAATCGAAGAAATGAAATGTGTATTTAGTCCTTGCGAGTACTTCCTCCCACTGCTACTCCTGATCCTTCTATATTCCTAACTCATTTGGCAGCTCATGTTGCCCCTCGACTGGCATCTGAGGCTTTGATGTAGTCGACAGACGCCAGGCGAGCACCGTGGTAACCTGTGTTTGAGAAGTCTGCGAGCTGCCCTCTCTACATCCCCTCTCTCTTTTTCCTATCCTTTTGTGTCTGTCCGTCTCTCTCTGCCAGTTAATGAGCCATGCAGGACCGCCATCATTCTGTGTAGTCATGTAGAGAGTCAGAGAGGAGAGGAAAGGGGGGGAAAAGAGCTGGAAAGACAGAAAATGGGTGAGACAGTGAGAGAAGAGAGTGGGGACATGATGTTTTCCCTCACCTCCTCCCTAATCAGGCCCGTCTCCCTACCAAACACCACACGGCAATTAGACCTGACAGTACTCCGACTCCCACAATCCCACCAGGACTACACATTCAAACACTCAAATCAACACAAAGGGGGGAAAAAAAAAAAAAATGCCTGAAAACCGGCACAACTTCAAGAAAACAGAGCTGATGATGGCACAGAAGCAAACGCTGAGGTACAAATCTCAAAGCTATGAAGACAGAGAGGAGGAAAAAAGACAAGAAAACAATAAAATCTTGACGTCCCATCGTGCACGGCCAGATGTTTTGCGGGAAAGTGGTCATGACTGTGTGGGGTGTGCACAAGCAGCCTGCAGTCCCCAGAGGACGCCTTTGGAATAGTAGGATGATAACAAATGCAGTTGAGCTCGCTTGCATGAACAGTGAGCTAATTGGGATAATTAGTTTGTTACCTCGCTCGTTATCGCATTTTAATGTGGATTCCAAATTATCAGGGGGTGGGGGGTGGGGTGGTGTATGTATGTTTTTATGTTTATGTGGGCCTCTATGTCGGGCCACAATGGGCTTGTGCCTTTAGACATTTATATTTCAGGCAATTAGCAGCCGGATTCACGGCGGCTGGCGTTAAGTGAGCAGGTAAGGTTAATCAAACCAGATACAGTAACTCAATATAACTCATGGAAAACAAAATGCTCACAGTAATAAATATCATTAATCTGTGGGTGTGTTGAATGCATTCCAAGACTTATTTTGTGAAGTTATTTGCATTTTCTGTGCCGGATTCCCCCCCCCCCTCCATCCTGGTGAAATATCTACTTGTATGTCAGTTAATGATTTTCTACATTTTTTTTTCAGAGCGCCTTTCAACAACTTCCAGAGAAAGGACATAAACTTGTTGCATTCAGCTTGGGGGGGTTAAATGCGTAGGCGGGGAGAGCGATAGCGATGGTAGAAGCAAGAGAGAACATTTTTTTTTCCAGCCGCTGCACTTCTGTCAAACGCAACATGTGTTGTGGCTGAATTTAATCAGAGACAGCTGATGGGAGAGAATGCTAACTCTTCTTCCTATATGATGGATTAATGCCTTATGACTGCTCAACATCAGTGGGAAACGGTGGGTTTTGAAAGGCGTGCTTGCTCTTCAATGCTAAATCTTGTGAAGTTTGTGATAGATAAAAAGGAAACTACTCCATTGTAGATGTCCAGGAAGTAGCTCCATGTGACAGTGTCTGCTTAATGCAATGTCAATCATCTACATTTGGGTAGTTAAGTACAGAAACATGAAAAGCACATCCCCAAACAGCATAATGGACACAGAAATGTCAATATTCTCTGTGGTTTTACTAATAATTCTTGTGTTTTAGGGCAGATTATTCCTTCTAAGTACATGTTGACTGCTGTGGAAGTCAGCCCCTCCATGCTTTCGTCTCCAGGACGGTCTTCTCTGACCCGTACGTCGCCATACGTGCGCACCAAACGCTGCATGTATGAAACAGATGAGAAGAGCCTGGGTCCAGCGGGTGATAGCGAAGCTGTGACACCTGCAAAGCTCCCTATCTCCCTCTTGAAGAAGCCATTTCAACCTCACACTTCAATAGCCAACTCTCCAGAGCAAAGCACAGCAATAATTCCAGATAAATCATTCCCTCACGGAGCCACTTGATGCGTTCAAACGCACCCGTGACCTTCAGCTCTGCCTCTTTCTACATCATATAGCCGGGGAATATAAAAGCTTATTAGCTCAGAACATTGTTGATACGTTTGTTCGAAGGCAATGCGCTAATGAGGCGTTACAGGATGCAGGCGGCCGCCGACTATCCTTTCGGAGATATCTTTCCCCCGCCAGAGGAGCACAATACACTGCTAATGGCATCTCCTTCGCGAACGGGCAAATAAAAAGAGAGATGAAGTACAATATTGCTTTACCATATCAAAGAAAGTGGCATCCGCGGCTGTCTGTTGGCATGATGATGGGCGAGCACGAGGGTGGACTTCTGTAGACACGTGATGGACGCGGAGAGACAGCTGGAGGAGCCGGAGAGAGAAACAGAGGGAATTAAGACGGCGAACGCGCACAGACAGTAAAATAAACACAACTAAAAAGTACAAGGTAGACTGAGAGACATAATGACATTGCATTATAATAAACGTAAGCATGTTAGTTAAGGAAGCACATTTCAGATGAAAGAGTGCATTACTTTCTCAACCATACATCCTTTTAGGCATATTTACTTTCCTCCGCCGTGTCTTTGTGTATCGTGCTGACAGCACCGGAAACCTACACACACATTTGTTGACGCGCTGAGCAGCTCCATTGTAGCGGCTCTTGTTAGAGCACCTTGCTCAACAGTAGATGGAAAATAAAAAAAAAAAAGAGGAGAGAAGAGTAACTTTAGTCCCAAGATCGGGATTTCTCAACCTTTTCTTGGCCTTGGAAGGTGCGTTCGGTGCCAAATATCGGTTTTTAGTGAAGGCCTCAAACAGAAGCTAAACATGGACTTTTTATTTTTATTTTTTTATACCTTTAGAAAAAAAAAAAATCCTCTTCTCCCCTGATGCTCGTACTTTAAAGTTCTCCACTCACAAAAGGCTTTCTCCCGTCTACACCAGCTTTTATACGTTACCAGACGAACTGACAGCCGTATGGACGGATGCATTGCTGCCCTGCAGATTATGCTTCATGCACAGCTGAAGCAGGCTCCATGTACTGCAGGTACAGTGCGGCACGTTTGGAGTCGTACATTGTTCGCCATTTCTTGTCGATTCACACTGACACGAGACGTCCTGCGTCGCCGTTTTCTGTAATGGAGCACGCGTTCTCAACCTAAGTGTGATATGCAAATCAACACTTTGCATACTTGTCAGAAAACAGGGGGGAGGCTCACTTTCTGCGACCACAGCGCTCGTTTTCAGCACCTGAGGGAATTCCCGCCCAGTGTTGGTCTCTTCTGATCACTAGCCTACATTTGTTATTTGACACACAACATACGGAGTGATGGCATCCCCGGCAGTAAACGGAGAGAATCATCCTTTCATTACGCCGTCCTTTCTGTCCCTGACTTGTGTGTAAATCCACTTCCCGTTAGAGCCTCCTGCTTGTACGACTTATTTTTTGCTGAAAGTCCCCGGAGGACCAGAGTCTTCGCCTCTCATTGGGAGACTCTCACTCAAGGGGTCGCCTCCGAGGGGGGAAACAATTTCCACTTTGTTCTGGCGGCGAGTGCTCTGTGGGGAAAAATGTCTAAAAAAAGGCCCACATAATTAGAGGAGGGAGCGAGAGGTGTGGACAAACGCTGCTTTAGATGTGAACTCAATATAGGAAATCAAGTCGGGCTTTGGCTCTGCGTCACTTTTTACTGCCACGTATCGATGTCAGCACCCCGGAAACATAATACTGTCCTCGTGTGTTCAGCTCGTGTGGGGTGAGGTGGGGACACGGCTGGAAAGTAGTCCTGAAGAAAGGAAAACAAACACTTCTTAATTGTTTCCCAAATGGTTTGGATTGAGTTTGTACTCCGCCGCTAAAGTCTTGCAACAAAGGCAAGCTCACAGACAAACGATTGAACAGGATTGCTGACATCCTATTGGACACCTCCGAGGTTTGGCATTTTGGGAATATGGTATTAAAAAGGGACTCCAGAGACTTTACACATGAAGATCAGTTTACTTGTCATTAGGAGAAAGCGACTCGTCAGCCTGAAAACAATGATATAATGTGTTCTGTGGCTGCGGGAGGTAAAGAACAACACTATCTGGATGCATTATGGGACGTGGAGGGTCCAGTGTTGACTGGACTCTGGAATATCCAGAGTGTGACTGCGTAAACACTATTTATTTCATTTTTTCTCAACTGATTTTTCTCTATATATATATATAAAAACACACAACAGTGAAGTAAGACCCACATAAAAACCCCTGCACCCGTTTCTTTCCCAAACATCAATACGCCGCTGTCCAATTTACGAGCATCAACACCCCATAAAGCAACGATTTCATCACATTCCCTCACCGCATCCCGACGACTGCGCCTTGTGTTTTAAGTCAGGTGTGTGCCAGCAGTCGACTCAATTGATTTTGTGATGGAACAATGGAGCCGCGCGTTGCACTGTAGCATGCGGCCGCACGGAAAAAACAGAGCGATCGAGAACTAAGTTGTGCGAGTGACTTGCATGCATCACGTGTGAAGATGAATGCTAATGTGGCTCTGTCTGCAGGATGTATAGATAAACACCTCAGGGCGAACGCGTTAGCCGTATCAACTTTGTACGCCGATATTATGTCAGTGTTTATTGTTCTGCTGCAACTAAGCACACGAAAATGTTTATGCTGACTGATCCAAATACACTTCCAACTCGTACGATGCACAACCAACAAGCGAAGAGAGAGATTTTGATGTAGAAATCCTCATTTATTTCACTTTATCTAATGGCAAACAGCAATAACACACATGCATACTCACTCCCTCTGTCTTATGGACACACTTCAGAGAGAAAAGCTGCAGTTTAGCCCAAACTGCGATGCGAGGCGTACATTCCCTCACTGACTCGCTTCTCTATCCCAGGCAAACATACCCTCTCGCTAACACACACGCTCTCACAAGCACACCCCTTGTATCGTCTTCAGCTATGCTCAATTATTAATGGATAAACAAAAAGCCGTGAACTGTGATGGGCTGTCGGCAGATATTTTCCCCTCTCATATCTTGGAGGCCCAGGAAACGTACACAAGAGCTGGCACTGTAAAGAGGGAGGAGAAGCTTAAGGTCAAACTCACTCACCGCTCGGGATGCTCACACACACACACACACACACACACACACGCACACACACACACACGCGCGCGCGCACACGCCTGCACGCACAACCACATGTGCAAGCATGTATTCATGAACAGATACAAACAAACAGAAGATCTGCAAGGAGTACAGATAGTCTAAAAATGTCAGGGGGAACTGCATGTGCGTGTGTGTGTGTGTGTGTGTGTGTGTGTCTCAGAGAGAAGTGGAGCAGATAGCTCATTTCCTCTACTGAGACGGTTAGCTGCCTTCTCTCTCAGGAGGTTGGCTAGCCATGGGAAGAGAGAGAGAGAGAGAGAGAGTGTGTGTGTGTGTGTGTGTGTGTGTGTGCATCCAACAGACAACAGACTCTCCTGGGGAAGGGAGGATGATGTAAGGGCAGTTCATCGACTTCACTTCATGCAGCGGGCATCACACACTTCTTAAAGGTTTAGCAGCTCTTACAGACTTACAGGTAGAACCGCGACGTTTAGTCAACTAATCGTTTAGTCGACTAATCGTTTAGTCGACTAATCGTTTAGTCGACTAAACGATTAGTCGATAGATTATGATCGTGTGTCAGGAAACGCTGCTTTCAGCCCCCTGCTGCTCTGTGTTCACATCACATGGACGTGAGTGTCTTTGGGTTTTGGACCGACAAAACAAGACATTTAAAAGACTTCACCTTTTCATCACCATTTTACAATTAAATCGCTTAATCTAGAAAAATAATCTGCAGATTTAATTGATAACTAATATAATAGTTGCAGGTCTACAGGTAAATAGCACAGATGGTTGCAATAAATAAATCTAATTAAAATATAAATATTAAAAGATTGCGCCAGATACATGACGAAAGTGCTCTGCTGCTGCCGCTCTGCTGCCGCTCTGCATTACCTGGGAAGTGCCTCAGATGAGCCGTGATGTCATTCTCTCCTCTCTGTTCACAATACGGTCTCTGATTCATCCGTGCGTCTCTCCGTGCGTCTGTCCGTCTGTCTGGCTCTCCTTCTGTCTCCGTCCATATTTTCCAGTGGCCAGATCAGATGAGTGTGTTTTGACAGCAACATAATTTGTTGCAATTACGATGTTGTCATCGTGGCGATGCAGGTGTGCATTTGCTCGCTTTTTTTTTTTTTTTTTTTTTTTTTTCTTCTGTGCAGCAAATGTACCGTTTTAAAATCAACATCGACTTGTTGCATTTGAAATTCATGAAGCTTACATGCAATTTATTTGTCTGGGCGATTAATCAAATTTTTTATTTCAATAACGATTTTGGATCCGACGTTAATGGAAACAAGATAAAACGATTATTGTGTCACATTCCGGTTCGCAATGATGCTCTCGGACGGCCCTCGCCGGGCACATTTCCCGCGTGGTCAGCGGCGATGTCGGCAACCTGCCCGACCCGCCGTGAAACACGGAGCCCTCTTTCGCCACGCTCTGTGGGTGGGACTTTTTTGCTGTGTCATCACCATTAATATCTGTCCAACCAATGTGTTCATGATTAAATTGCTTACTTCAAAGTTCTTCATAGACCTCGACTCTGCATTTTGCTTTCAAAGTGCACAAGATTGATTTCCTGGCTTTAAAATACAGACTTTCTTTGACGTTTGATGTGTCCAGTACAGTAAAACAGTAAATTCTCACATATTAGGAAATGGCACAGCACGTTTTGGCATATTTTTCGGATAAATGATCCAAATGCACTTATTAAAAATTGTTGTTGATTAATACTCTGCTTGTTGACTGAATTGAATTGAATTATTTATTTAGCCGCGAACATGGACGCACAACTAGTCTGAAGCTCGCTAACCAACACAAGCTGCAGCTGATAAGCATGTTCCACCAGTCACACACACACAGACACACACACACACACACACACACACACACACACACACACGTGTGCATCACATGCCGAGCCCACAGAAAGAAAAACACTGCAGTAAGTTCCCCTCAGCTGTACAGACACAAATCCATCAAGCTGAGGCGCACATCTCCGACTTGTTAAGGCACCATTTGTCAGCTGCTCCTGGAGTGGCTGTGTGACTCCGCCACTAATTGCCACTGGTGCTAAATTTAGTAGGGGAGATATGAGTCCTTTTGATCAGTAGCACTGAATCTAGAAAAAAAAAAAAAAAAAAAGAAATGTGCTCAGCCTTGCAGGCAAGTTTACCCGCCTCTCCCTGCGCTCTCCCCCATCTTCCTGTCACTGGGGAATAGGTGAACTATTCCATATGTCAGCCTTGTCAATCAGCAGCAGAAATATGGGAAGTGCTCCCTCTCTCTCTCGCTTTCTCTCCCCCTCTCTCTCCCCTTCTCTCTCTCTCTCCTGCCAAAGATCCTGGGTAGATGTTGTTCGTCTCTGAGAATTCTGCCAGTGCTCCGGTGTGTGTTTATTTATTTCCATGTCATCATGGGTGGTTTGGAACCTCAAGACAAGAAGGGAATATTAATCAAAAACAATCTCAGCCAGGAATTTTAATTGTAACGTTAATCAATCATTGTAAATGAGCGTTGCGAGGGCTTGTTGGCGCTCCGGCTGAACTTGTGAGATCCGGAAGGCTCTGCTTGTGCCGTGTAGAGTAAAGTGTGCGTGTGTGCGAGTTTGGACTGAAAAAGGATTCATTCTTTTTATATATCAAAATCCATCTCACGCTGAAGTTGAAGCTCTCTTAAGTTGCTAATCAAACAGACGGGAAAGATGAAAGATGATGTTTCCACATCTTACAGATTTAAGCCTGAAGTATAATATATATAAAAAAAATAAATAGCTTTTAACCTCTTTTTCCTGTAGCTTATATCTGTCGGAGTCGCAGATAAAACACACGACTGTGCACAGTAAAAACACCAGCCTTAGTCGGCGCCGGGAGCTCACCTTGATGCCAATACGTCATCATCTCGTCAGCTGCAGAAAGTTAGCTTTTCAGACAGTGACAAAAAGCCAAAGCCGTCTGTTCTCTGATTGATGATGGTGCTATCAAGACTTCCATCATAACTCACAAACTTCCGCCGCTTGAGTTTTTGCCTGCAATCAAGGTTATGTCTGATCAACTTTATCTTCTCCGCTCTGCGCGAACGTCAATAAATATTCTATTTTGATCTGTTTAAGTGACGTGATGCCATCCAGAAGGCTCTTATTTTAATTAATACATTTTTCATAATCCTGCCGAATGGCTAAATAAAAGGGCTTTGTGGGGAAATTGATCTCCTTGAAAAGAACATCCATAAAGCACACAAATCATACTAAAAGCACTGTCTAAACAAGACGCACAAAGGCCAAGGTTGCGAAAGCCTTTAAAAACCTGTGCATTGCATCATGGTTTATTTCCTTATTCCACTTGTTGTTCCTCCCTTTTTAATTCATATGAATTGGTACATAAGTCCTAACTAACCCTCACTGCAGGAGCAACTCAGTCTGGGAGAAAGAGAAGAAACCCTGAAGACTCTTCCTTTAAGCCCCGAACAAAATGTGAACTTCTCGTCTCTCTCGCCATGGAGCAAAACAGCGAATGCATTAAAAACATCACTACATCAGGACAGAAAATGGTAGAAAATCTGCACGTTCTTCACAGTAACTGACTGGGGTCTAAGATTTCATCACGAGGTGTAAAAACTGCCATCCCGTCGCTGACTGAAGTGACCAGTGTTGCTACAGAGAACCGCTAACTGTCAGCAGCTCTTGGTGGTTCTCGTTAGCACCCTGTCTACTTCCCGAGGACGCACGCAGGCCGGGACCATCGGGCGCACACGTAGGGAGGCATCAAAATACTGCTCGCCAACAAGAAAATCTAGTTCTTTAATGAAATGGCTCACGAGAGACGACTGAATGAAAGAAGTGATGTTAGACATGTTTTGTGCGGTTTACCTTATTCAGCTGGGGGTTTCCTGCGTTTCCACCAACACCCAGGGGAGAGCAGGTGACCCATCCAGCTCGGGATGGAAACGACGACGCTGTAGCAGAAGACACAGGAAGACAGAAGTTTCACACCTGGTGACAGCTGTGACAGCAGTGTCCAGGGTTTGCACGTCTTCAGTGGCATCAATGTGATTTATATTTGTTGGAAAAGGGAAACACTTTGTGCATCAAAGTTAACAAGAATTAACGTCCACGGGAAATTTACTTTTGTTATTTTTAAAGGGCTCGTGTGAATTAGGGCTGGAACTAACGATTATTTTCATTATGGATGAATTGTTTGGTCTATAAATGCTGTGGAAAATGCCCCATCACAGTTCCTCAAAGGAAGAGGAGACGTCTTAAAATGATAAAGTTATTCACTTTAATAGGATATAAAGCGGCGGTTTGTTCCCGAGCTTTTTACACCACGGACCGGTTTCATGCAAGACAATTGGCATGATAAAACACAATAAAGTGCAAAACAAATAATTTAATTATTACACATATAATGTAAATGCAATTATGCTATTTTATATTATGCACTTTAATTAGAATATTATTACATTGTAATATATATAATACATCAAAATGTTTACAATAAATATTACCAACACAAAAAAAAAATAAAACGTTTTATTCTTTCTGTGCGGCCCCGGTACCAAATGATCCACGGCCCGGTACAGGTCCACGGCCCGGTGGTTGGGGACCCCTGATATAAAACACAGAAAAGTGGGAAATCTCCATATTTGAGGCTGAAAACAGCATTTTCTTTCAAGAATTTGCATGAAAAATGACCTTAATGATTAAAGCAATTATCAAAATAGTGACGATTATTTTCCCATCGATCGACTAAATCATCGCAGCTATGGAGTAAATGACCCGTGACAACGAAACCAAACACTGACGTCACATCATCTATCCCGATAAACAGAAATAAGAGAAGCACACAACCAAACGACTAATTGGATCCAGGCAAGCAAGGCACCAACAGCTGTGCTCAGCTTTTCCTTCAGAAGCCTACCATCTCTCAGGCACACCCACACATCCACACACCCGACATACACCAACAGACAGAGAGGGAAACAGAGAGGCTGCAGCAGGATGAGACATTAGGAGCAATGATATCACAAATCACAGGGACAATCAAGACTGTGTCATCTCAGAGACGCCGTGCGGAATTCACAACGAACAGGCTGTTAACAACAACAAGAAGGGATGATGGAAATCATCCTCCTGAAGGATCTCCTGTTGTACGCCATTAGACAATCCTGCCCCACACAAACATCTCCTGCCTATAACTTCCTGACAAATGTTGCATTTAGATACGACGTGGAGCATTTATTTATTTTTTTGTCACTTACTGTAACTTGCGGTGCGATGAAATGCTTAAAGGGAGTGTTGATCAGCTGTCGTGGAGTGCTGTGGTTATGCAAAACAAGATATGGCCATAGAAAACAAGATATAATACATGTATTAATTTGTTTAGCATGAAAGCACTGCCATCAAGGGAGTGTGCTATTCCACAGTATATGTGACTATAACTGATCAGTTAAAGTTTTGAAGTAACAGAGGCTGCACACTGCTGTGAAAACTGAATGTCCAGCCTAATGAAGCCGAGAATATGGCCTTCACTTCAAATAAAAGATTCAGCTTTGAACCTATGCTCTGTGTGTGTGTGTGTGTGTGTGTGTGTGTGTGTGCGTGTGTCTTTACATCTACCTCTTTGAGACAGAAAGACAAAGAAAAAGCAGAAAAGCAGGGCGGCTGTGTGTGAAAGGATCTCTGCATTAACCTTGCTGCTGGCTACGACGCCCCCCCCCCTCCCTCCCTCCCTCCCTCCACACACACACACACACACACACAAACACATTCACTCAGTTCATCCTCGGCACCGGGCAGCCATCGCTGCCCTCTTCCTCTCCCTCGCTGTGTGCGTGTAAAAGCTGCACTTAACCTCGTCCCTGCTGCCCCCCACCCCGGGACCCACTGACAGCTCACAGGCAGGCCGCCTTCAAAAGGTGCAGCGCTTCAAACACACACACACACACACACACACACACACACACACACACACACACA